>CAJGYO010000019.1:13895539-14453869 GCA_904845875.1 Miscanthus lutarioriparius
CGTTCTCCATGGCCGGTGAAGATAACCGAGGTAAGCGCACGGCGGAGGAAATCCTGGAGGAGAGTATGCCAATGAACCAGCGTCTCCGACGCATGAGGTGAGATCAACATTTCTTGTTCATGATGATGAATAGTTCTGACTCGCCTGCAGGTTTGTTGTGAATGACAACCTTCATCCTCTCTCAAGGGCCGACGGGCCTTCTAACGTCGCATCTTCCATCCCGGCTTCGTCGTCGGATTCTTCCGACTCCTATAATGGAGACGACGCCCGACGCTACCTTCATGAGTGGAGGATGGCCCAGAATCATTATTCTGAGGCAACTTGGGAGAACGGCCAATTGGAGATTCATCTCAGGGTTTCTCAGGCCGCCCTTCATGCAGCCGAGGTGGAGGCCAGCACCGTCCGAGCACGACTGGCTGAATCAGACGCTATGGTGGCGGGTAAGATGAATTCCATGAAGGCCTCTTACTCTGATTTTTCATTGCTCTTATCTTGATATTTTTCTTGTTTTGTGATTGTCAGCCCTGACAGCACAGTTGGAATCTCTCCAACTGGCGGCGAACACAGCCGTGGACGCCGTCAATGCTCGGGGTTCCTCCATCGACATTTGTCTCCATGATATCCCGGGTCGTATCCAGGAGGTTGCCCTTCACGGTGTTCGCCACGGCGCATCAGTGGCTCTAACTGCAGCGCAAGTCCAGACCGGACACGATCTTCACACTATGGAGGTTGGTTTCCCGATTGGTGATGGCCCTGAGGAGCACGAAGACCTGCTCGAAGAATTCATCATGGCAGCGGAGGTCATAGTGGACATCACATCCGCGCGGGATGTGGTGAACAAGGTCTTTGATTAGCTTATACTTAGGGTAATCCTGATGAACAAAGGCTCCTGTTCTTTCCATGGATGCACCTCGGTACAATGCTCTTGTGTATGACTGTTTCTATCTTTTGTTTTTGCTCCATAGGCGATACATATCGTATCGGCTTTTATTGCATTTGAAGATTTTTATTTTTGAACTAGAGGCGATACCCTTACGGTACCGGCTATTAGAGCCGAGGATGAATCGGCTATCGAATATTGCCCGGGTGTCAGGATAATGTACCATAGAAACTTTCACATCAAAAGTCGAACGAGCAATCAACCTAGGTCAAACATCCTGTTAAGTGAAACATAACTTCTTCAAATCCATTAACTCCGAATTCACCACCTTATCTAGCATTCATACATCGACCTAAACCTCATAACTAATATTTGTTTTCATTTATTCTAATGGCCGATGTGAAGCCGTAACCTTTTTTTACTAAAATAAACTCTCAGAGCCGATCGCTTGCATCGGCTATTGGCTTTCATTGCTGATCTTAATGAAGCCTCCTTCCCATGACTTGCCAGAAAAACACTCGAAATCTCCTAGTTCCCAAAATACTGGATCGGCTGTTGCGATGCTTACAGACTCATCAGCACGAACCAGTTCGACATCATCTCCATGCCATTGAATCAAACACTGATGCATGGTTGATGGTATGCAGCAATTTGCATGAATCCAATCATGACCAAGGAGTAAACTGTATGATCCTTTCCCATCAATGACAAAGAACGTGGTGAGCAGAGCTTTACTCCCGATTGTCAGTTCGATGTTTATTGCCCCCGGTCTTGGATGTATTTCCTCCAAAGTCTCTAAGCATCATGTCGGTCTCAAGCAAATCTCCTGGTCCCTTGCTAAGCTTATGGAAAGTGGTGTATGGCATAAGATTGACAGAAGCACCTCCGTCCACCAACATCTTGTTCATCGGCTTCCCATCAACAAAACCTTTCATATATAAAGCCTTTAAGTGCCGATGCTTGACTGGCTTATCAAATATTGCTTGCTGCACAACCATTAACTTAGTAACCATCTCTTCATACTCTGACTCATCGAAGTCTGAATAGACTTCCTGATCTGCCGGAGCTCTGAATTCTGATGGTAACAGAAAAGCCATTTGGATATTAGCCGATGGTTGCCTCTTATCAGCTATCTACTTGGTACGCCATACTTGAGTTTTGCCGGGTGCCTGAGCCTGTTCCATCTCTCTGTTCCTTAGGCGTTGCACCCTCCTCTTTTGGCTTCTCGTCAAATCTCCTGGGCACCACTGACCTTCCTGCCATGTATATCTTTTTTTAGTGCCTTCCGCTTCATGACCAGCCTAGTCTTGATCAACGACTCTTTTTCCAAGCCGATCATGAACACTTTCATTTTTTAAGCGCTGATCCATGTTATTATGATGATATGCATCTTGAGCGTGGATAGATCGATGGTTGGTTCGAGATTGCCTATACTCCCGATATTGATTGATACATTCTAGACAGTCATGTCTGGTAGGCAACTTCAAACCTTCATTCCAGCAATGTCTAAAGAAGGGACAACTCTAATGTAATTCAGCTTGTTCCCTTTCATACCTCTCTTCTTCTAATTGATGCTGGTATGCTTGATCTTTTAACCAACGCTGATAATCCTTTTCCTTCTGCCGCTGCCATTTATTCAACAGAATCCGAGATGTGACCCACGGCTTTGACGTCTCTGCTTTCGACGTCTTCCCCTGCTCGTATCGGTTCTTTAGTTTGGCACGACGTCTTCTAATCTCTCTGTACTCATCAGCCGATATTTGCATCTTGGGATCGACTGTTCCAGCTTCTCTCTGATTTAGTCGATGTTAGGACCTTGGTTTTTTCTTTAAACAGCCCAGCATCAACCATGTTTTGATCTCCTAGGAAAGGATTATCATCGACTTTCATCTTCCGAGGTGTATCGAATTTGAGCCTCCCTTGCCGAATAGCTCTCTGTATATGCTGCCTGAAGATTCTGCATTCATTAGTGGAATGAGAAGTAGTGTTATGGAATTTGTAGAACTTCTTGTTCTTCAACTGATCGAGGGCAACATGACATGACCATAGGGCAACTTGATCTGCCCCTTCTCAAGCAAGAAATCGAAGAGCTTGTCCGATTTGGTAACATCAAAGTCATAACTCTCCTCAACTCCTCTTCTCTAAGGATTTGGCACCATCACTGTCTTCTTGCCCCAATTCCATTAAGCTGCAGCAACCTCTTCTTCTTCATCTTCATAGCCGTCATCGACTGAATATGGATCGTAAGCTTCGGCTACTGAAGTACTCTTCTAGAATCGGGTATCTCTGCGTATGCTCTGGAATTGGCTATTAAGTGCTGCCACTTGTTGAGCCAATTGACCCAAGTTATCAAATTCCTGTCCCAATAGTTTCTCTTTCCATATCGACAGCATTCCTTGAATAGCTAAAGCAGCTAGTTGATCATCGGCCAAGTTTAGGGAGAAGCACAAGTTCCTGGTTTCTCGAAACCTCTGAAGAAATTCAATTCCCGATTCACTAGTCCTCTGTCTTATGGTTGTTAGATCGGTAATCTTCTTTTCTCCAGTCTCAGTGTAAAAATATGTATGAAACTTCTTCTCCAGGTCAGCCCAATTGGCAATGGAATTGACTGGCAACGATGAAAACCAAGTGAAGGCTGGCCCTGATAGGGACAAGGAGAAGAAACGAACTCGATGGGCGTCTTCAACTGATGCTTCGCCCAATTGTGTAAGATATCGACTGACATGTTCTATCGTGCTTGTACTGTCTTGGCCAGTGAACTTAGCGAATTCTGGGAGCCTGTAATTTGTTGGAAGAGCGACCAAATCATGCCATTCTGGATATGGGCGTTTGTACGAAAATGTTAGCCTCTTTGGCTTCAGACCGAACTGATTCTTCATCATATTGGTCACCCTTAGCAGCAACTCATCAGTATTTGAATTTGGAGTTCTCTGCACCTGCTGACCCATCTGTGGGTTGAAATCCCGTGTGCCTTGATATCCTAGATTTGGTATCATATGGAGGGTGTTATAATCTGTGCCATAATGATACCCTTGTGGAATTTCAATCTGCTGGGTCCTTTGCTGGCTTGCTGCTTGAAGTCTCTGATTATAGACATAAGGATCTATATCTTTACGGATCCTTTGAACTAATAGTGCTATTTTTTGAGCCGACGATGGTATGTGGCCTGATGTGCCAAAATTGATCACCTGGTTCTGACTTTGCCCCGTCGGCTGTTGCACATGCTGTACTGGTGGTCCAGAATTGTACTATGTCTAATTCGCAGCAGTTCCTTGAGTTTGTTCAAGTGATCCCTGAACTGTCTGGACATCACCACTACCAGCTGGTACTGCTTCTTGATGGCTGGTACTGACTTGATTAATCCCTTGGGTAGACGGATCTGGAGCATTGTAACAAGCTGGTCCACCTTGACCAACTGTAAATCCATGAATCGCCTCTTTCATGGCGTTGTGGAACACGTTCACGAAAGCTCCGTTTTGACTCGATATGGCATCACGAATAGATTTGTCTACAACCTCTTTAAAGAAACGCCTGTCTTCAGCTTCAGTTGTGTCTGTCTGTCTGTGTAACAGAACTCTTGGTAGTGGAAATTTCTAAACAATCGTGTTGTCGCGTGTTTTGGTGTAGGACAACAAATATTTGTTCTAAAACTCTTCTATAGCTTTGCTGATGACATCTTTATCTCCATCAGGTAGATCTTCATAATGTAGCATAATGATGTCGCTGTTCTTATGAGCTGCCATGACGATTGTGGTGTCCCACCGAGCATGCCAGAAACGTGTGTCGACATAGAATTTCGTCCCGTGCCGAGGACACACGCAGCAAGCCGGAAGGGTCCGCTCGATGGAGCAGATCCGCCTAGCTTCAGCGCAGGGGTGGTCAATCCTACGCAATCCTCCCAAGGAGTGTCAATCAATTTAACCCTGTAATTGACAAGGAGAGAAAGTTTATCAGTAATTAAGGGCGGAACTTGTCGGTATTGCCAGACAGTCCCGAATGTACGGCTATGAGAGCCGATATGAAAGGAAATTGACTAAATAGCCGATTCCAGTATATTCATGAGAATGAATCAGTTAGAGCTCATGGGGTCATGTGAGAAGAATCGGTTATCATTCAGGATAAATATCATTTAAACAAATATTAATCAATGACAATAAGATATCAATGATGATCGGTTTATACTGAGCCAATGATTACAAGTAACCGAACTCCTTTTATATAAAGAAACAATTTAACACCACTTAAACATTTAATAAAGATAAACCTAATGAACATGTTAGATCTCATCTATCGCCATGACTAGTGGGGCATGAGGCAGAATCATGCAGGCCGTAGAAACAACAATAGACTTGATGACCCTAACTCATTACTAATATCAGTGGGGCATGAGGCAAAATCATGTAGGCCATAATACAATAATAAGATCATGGGGCTAACATATCTTTTGACTTATCTCTACTTCAATGATCTCATAATGCGAACTGTTCGTAAAAGCGCTCGATATCGGCTAAACAGCCGATTTAGGCATAGTGCACAGTTAAGGTCATGCCTTCTCAGGAACGGATCTACCAACTAACGATGAGTTAAACAAGATATAAGGCCGATCCAGATCGATCTCAATCGAGCAAAGTGATATTGCTGTAATTAGATAAACAATGAAAGCAATAAGCAATATCGGTAACTTAATGAATCTACCAAAGACTGTCATACTAAGGTAGAGCCGATAACTTGACCTTGATCTAATTTAAGTAGTGGGGTGTGAGGCAGAATCACACAGGCCATACTTGAATTAGACAAGAGTCGATAACTAGTCTATACCAGAGCCGCAGTGGGGGTCGACCGGATCGATGCAGCCATACGAAAAGAGGTATAAACCATGACGGTACTTACAGACAAGCAGTGGAGGTCGACCGGATCGATGCAGCCATACTCGTTGAAGAACTCGCCGAGATCTACTCTACTCCTACTCCTAAGGGATGGCCGGAGCCAAAAAAAATAATTGACTTGTATTTGATTGATTGTGTGTCTTTACAATAGTCGGGGCTTGATATTTATACCCGGGACTTGCGCACGACTCCTATCTAAGCACGATTCATCACAAAATTTGACTCTAAAGAAAACATTCCTAATTTAAGATAACCTGGACTCTACTCTTTCCCTTTTTGTAGAGTCCAACACGTTTTCATCCTGGCATTGAGTGTAGCCTCTGTCGTCATGTGCTGGCGCTATCCGAAGAAAGCCGATTCCTAGATTTTGCATTTAAACCAGCTGTTTTTTATTCGCCCGCAACTGATCCCTTGATGATACGATCCTAGGAGCTTCTGGGTCCCTGTGACTTTCCTTCCAAATTTTGGTGTAAACAGGTTTTATTCGTCCTAGTTCGTCACCTTAGGGAGCACCGGTTATATTTGTTAACAAGAAGGATGGTACACAGAGGATGTGTGTTGATTATCGGTCACTAAATGAGGTTACAATCAAGAACAAGTACCCGCTACTTAGAATTGATGACTTGTTTGATCAGTTGAGAGGTGCTTGTGTTTTCTCTAAGATTGATCTTTGTTCTGGTTATCATCAGTTGAAGATTCGTGCAACTGATATACCCAAGACAGCTTTTACTATGAGGTATGGTTTGTACGAGTACACCGTTATGTCCTTTGGTTTGACCAATGCACCTGCATACTTTATGTACTTGATGAATAAGGTATTCATGGAGTTTTTGGATCAGTTTGTGGTGGTATTTATCGATGATATATTGGTATTCTCCAAAATGGAAGAAGAATACGCTAAACATCTAAGGTTGGTCTTGCAAAAGCTTAGAGAACACAAGTTGTATGCTAAGCGAAGCAAGTGTGAGTTTTGGTTGAAGGAAGTTTCTTTCCTGGGCCATGTTATCTCTAATGGTGGAATAGCAGTAGATCCAAGCAAGGTGAGAGATGTGTTGAATTGGAAACCACCAACCAATGTGGGAGAGATTCGTAGTTTCTTGGGATTGGCTGGATACTATAGAAGGTTTCTCTAAACTTGCCAAGCCTATGATGGCTCTGTTGGAGGAAAAATGCTAAGTTTGTGTGGTCCGAGAAGTGCCAGGCCAACTTTGAGGAATTGAAGAAAAGATTGACTACATCCCTAGTGTTGATTTTGCCAGATTTGAGTAAGAACTTTTCTATATATTGTGATGCATTTCATCAAGGTCTCGGATGTGTTCTTATGCAAGAAGGAAGAGTAGTGGCTTATGCATCCCGACAGTTGAGAAAGCATGAGCTAAACTATCCTACTGATGATTTGGAGTTAGCAGCGGTGGTTCATGCTCTGAAAATATGGAGGCACTATCTTATCGGACATAAGAGTGACATATATACTGATCACAAGAGTCTGAAGTATATTTTCACTCAGACGGATCGGAATATGAGACAGCGTCGATGGTTGGAGTTGATTAAGGATTACGATCTGGAAGTACACTATCATCCTAGGAAGGCGAACGTTGTTGCCGATGCTCTTAGCAGAAAGAGTTATGTCAATGAGGTGCAAATGTCATCTTTGTCAAGTGAGTTGTGTGCTGAACTTAAGCAACTAAACTTGGGTTTCATCACTAATGCAGTAGAGTTGGTAATAGAGCCTACATTGGAGCTAGAGAGACGCAAGGGCCAGTTACAGGATACGAAGTTGAAAGAGATAGTAGAGAACATAGTGATTGATAAGGCACCAAGTTTCCATATGGATGATAATGGAACTCTGTGGTTTGGAAAAAGGCTATGTGTACTAGAGGTTAAGTCTATACGAGATGCAATTCTTCGTGAGGCTCATGAGTCTGCTTACTCTATTCACCCTGAGACTACCAAGATGTATTTGGATATAAAAGAGAAGTATGGGTGGTACGGACTGAAGAGAGATGTTGCTGAGTATGTTGCTATATGTGATACATGTCAAAGAGTCAAAGCTGAACATCAAAGACAGACCTACAGGATTATTACAACCGATGAAGATACCTGAGTGGAAGTGGGAAGAAGTTGGTATGGATTTTATTGTTGGGTTACCACGCACTCAGGGAGGTCATGATTCAATATGGGTGATAGTGGATCGGTTAACTAAAGTTGCTCACTTTATACCGATCAAGACTACTTATAATGGACCGAGGTTGGCCCAATTATATATAGAGAAGATAGTGTGTCTACATGGAATTCCAAAGAAAATTGTGTCTGGTCGAGGTACTCAATTTACATCACATTTTTGGCAGCAGGTACATAGTTCATTCAGAACAAAGTTGAATTTTAGTACAACATATCATCCTCAGACAGATGGACAAACTAAGAGAACTAATCAGATTTTAGAGGACATGTTGAGAGCTTGTGCGTTGCAGTACGGTACAAGTTAGGACAAGAGCTTGCCTTATGCAGAGTTTTCATATAACAATAGTTATAAGAAGAGTCTCAAAATGGCACCTTTCGAGGCTTTATATGGACAAAAGTGTAGAACCCCGTTGTTTTAGAATCAAACGGGAGAAACTCAAGTGTTCGGACCGGATGTTTTAAGAGACGCAGAAGAGCAAGTAAGGATGATTAGGGATAACTTGAGAGTGGCACAATCTCGACAGAAGAGTTATGATGACACTCGGAGAAGAGAATTGGTTTTTGAAATAGGGGATTATGCTTACCTAGAAGTATCACCTATGAGGAGTGTGAGAAGGTTTAACATGAAAGGAAAGTTAGCACCAAGGTATATTGGGCCTTTTAAGGTTTTAGAGAGACGTGGAGAAGTAGCTTATCAGTTAGAATTGCCTGAGAGTTTGTCAGGTGTACATGATGCATTTCATGTGTTGAAGAAGTGTTTGCATGTGCCACCTTGATAGGAATTCCTTAGAATTGAACTTATATCTTGTCTCCTATGGGATATGTATTGGGTAGCTTTGCTAGCGCTCAAGTAAACCATGATCTTGTAACTTGACTAATGGTATATGCAATAAACATTAAAACATGACTTTTTAGTAACTTGGAAACAGGAGGCTAGAGTGTTTAGCTACTTTCTAAATGCTCTAGATTCCTCTCCCTAAGGATTTATCTGTAACCGAACATCTGGGACTTACAGTATAGCTGTGAGGGCTACATAGCTCTGGCTTTAGCTCAGTACAAGGACATTTTCTAGCCTGTTAGAGGTTACCTCTATGGCGCAAGAGGGGGGTGTTTCGGGTTGGATATAGTGCGGCCTCTGTCCGTCAGTGTATAGGCTACGTGTCTTTGTGCCTGTCGGAAGGGGAGCCCTACATTCGTAGGGCACATAAACCTAGCGGCCCTAACTTGTTAGACGAACCTTTGAAATGCTTCATAGTGACCCCTGTCTGGCTCACCTTGGAAGTGTTTTGGGAGTAATTAATCTGGGTATTTGGGTATCACGACTCACAGTGAAAGTGTACAACCTCTGCAGAGTGTAAAACTGGTATATCTGTCGTGCTCACGGTCACGAGCGGCCTTGGACCTTTATAGAATAGATGATCACTGAGAATTATCCGTTTATGCTATTCATTATTCTTATTTACATTGATCATGTGTTTTACTTTAGGATTGAAACAACTTGTTGGTACTCTTATACTAAAATTATGCAATTAAAAGCTGAATGCTATTAAACCTGTGTCAAGCCTTTTGAGCCTCATGAACCCCATGTTATACTTGTTGAGTACGACATGTACTTACGCTTGTTTATTTTCATTATTTGGATAAAACTCCGTATGGGTAACAGATGGCTATGGTAATAACGATTTTCCTGAGGATTACTAGACTTGTGGTCAACCAATTGACGTCCCTGTGATATGAAGCTTCCGCGAGAGATTGTTTTTATACTTTCACTATATTTATGTGAAGACTATGTCTTATTATTCGTGATGTAATAAACACTTGTGATGATACTATTTATAATTTATCGGCCTATGTGTGTGACTAATCTCTAGGCGTACATAAGATTTTACATCTCATTTTATCCTTAAAATCGAGTGTGACAGAGTTGTACGGTGTAATCGCAAAACAATTGAAGTTCATGGGTTGAGTGTAGCTGCTCTTGACCATACGTATTTGGAAAGGGCTATTAGTAACCTGCTAAAGTATCTCCTCCAATGACCACTGAAGTATTGGGCCAGCCCTATTATCACTCTATTGGAAGTTGTTTTTGATTAGCCAGAGCTGCACACATGAACAATATGTACCCTCTCCATCTCAAAATAAATGTCGTTCTCGTTTTTCGAGAAATCAAAAATTTCTAAATTTAACTAAATATATACAAGAAAATATTAATATTATATTGCATAATTAGTATTATCAATAGATAGATCCTTGAATCAATTTTCATAATAAATTTATCTGAAAATATAAATGTTGCTAATATTTTTTTACACATCCAGTTATACTTAAAAAAACAACTTAAACAGGCACGGAGTGGGTAATATACACTTAAACAGGCACTGATCAGCCAGTTGTCTCTGCTGGAGTGGAACCAAAGCAACAGAAAAGACCAGTACAGCTCATGCAAGATCAAAGTCTCTCCCCTGCTTTTCCCTTTTCTCCTTTTCTTATTTCCCGCTTCTTGAATTTCTCTTTGACCACGCAAGCACAGGTGCCAAAACTTCGCCTGGAGAAAAGGCCGGGGAATATAATCCAAGCCCTGCAGGCGCCGAAATCAACAGCGAAAAGAGCTAAACATTTGCAACTGATGCGCATCCGGAGTATTAAAAAATTCAGTCACATGCAGCTTTGCAGCTGGTGAATTCTTGCTTGCCTTCCCAATTCATACTGTTCGCCTGGTCCACCATCACTTTCCAGCACTATAACACTCTCCCATGCATCCTCCGTTGTCGTCGGGAGCCCACGTTTACAATTTTTGGCAAACTCATGGGGTTAAGCATGATCAACAACTGCTTCATCTTCATCCTAGCACCCATCATCTTTATGCAATATGGTAACAGTAAACTGCTCCACTCTACAAGTGCACATTATTTGCATTGCATTGTCCATTCGCAATTTTGACGCGTTTCAATCAGAGCCGAAATCTCGTTCTGCATTGTCCATGATCATACAATAGTTTCTCATGGTGACAAGAATGCTTGTTAGTTTCTCATTTTCTTTGTCCCCATGCGATTCATGGGCAACAGATTGGGCGGATGCTTCGACAAGGACAAGGGATTACTCGCACCCCAACATCGTGAACTCGCCGTCGTTGCCACCATACAAGGACGTGATCGGCGGAGCTCCAGCACCAGCAGCCAACGTTCCTCCGTCGCCGCCGTACTGCGTGTACCCTCCCCCCGCAAAGCCTGC
The DNA here is from genome assembly GCA_904845875.1 of Miscanthus lutarioriparius. Taxonomy (NCBI): domain Eukaryota; kingdom Viridiplantae; phylum Streptophyta; class Magnoliopsida; order Poales; family Poaceae; genus Miscanthus; species Miscanthus lutarioriparius. The sequence continues at coordinate 13,906,718 of CAJGYO010000019.1, forward strand.
CTTGCCGGCCCCGCTGCCGCCGGTGGTGGCGAGCGCGCCCGGCGCGTCCCCGCCTGCCGGCCCGCCGTCCATCGCGCCGGGCAGTATTAGCCAGCCGGCACCGCTTTTTCTGCCGCCTGTGGCGTTCCCGGCGCCCCCGCCAGGGCGTGCGCGTCCGGGGCTGTGGTGCGTCGCGAACCCGGCGGCGGCGAGCGCGGTCGTGCAGGCGGCGATGGACTACGCGTGCGGGTCGGGCGCGGACTGCAGCATGGCGGCGCCAGGCGGGCCGTGCTACCTGCCGGACACGCTGATGGCGCACGCCTCCTACGCGTTTAACAGTTACTGGCAGCGCACCAGGGTCGCCAGCGGGACATGCGACTTCGGCGGCGCCGCCATGCTCGTCACCAAAAACCCGAGTAAGCCCCTCTCGCTCATTCACATCAGGAACAGCTTGAGTGTCATTGCACTGTTGCGAATTTGAAACATGTCCGGACGAATGGGTCGAGGCCCGTGAACCGTCTGGGCCCATGAAGTGCGTATTCAAGTGGGCCTGAACTGAATAACGCATGGGCCAGGCCTTTTTTGGCAAGGAGCAATTTTTTTAAAAAAAAACATTTTATTCAAAACATACTAGTATGAATCAAATTTCTTATTTTATTGTTGTTTTGTATTGTCCTGCAGGTTATGATGGTTGTCAGTACATTTACATGTGAATGTACGGATTCCGTCGGAGATATTTTGGATACACTTCTGTGCAAATAAATCACTCATCTGTCGTCGGCGTTTGACGTCATATTCTTCCTATTAATATAGTCCTACCTCCGCTACCTGTAATATCATAGGCATAAATGTTTGCTTTGTATTTATGATGTTTTGTATAAGATGAAAGGGACTGGATTAATGTCATGTCATCATGGTAAAGTTGCAAATATTGAGCAACAATGAATTTAGTGTGTCGTTTGTGCTTTGGAGCACAAAAATATTTGTTGAAGGAACTCGAATAATGAATGTTTCCTCCCTGGAACCAGAATGGCCTTTTCGTTTTATATTGCAAAGGATACACAATTATTTCACATTTTCAAGTAAATCCATGTTATCTAAACGGTTGTTTTGGTAATACTCCCTCCATCCCAAATTGTAAGTCATTCCAAGAATCTTGGATTGTCAAAGTTTTTCAAGTTTGACCAAATTTATATAACAAAATAATAATATTTATCATACCAAGTAAGTATAATTAGATTCTTCATTAGTTATATTTTCATATTATACCTATTTGATGTCATCAATCTTTATATTTCTTTCTATAATTTTAGTCAAACTTGAAAAAGTTTGACTCTCCAAGATTCTTGGAATGATTTACAATTTGGGATGGAGGGAGTAATTAATAAGCACATATTTTCAGCCAATAATTACACATAATCCCCAAGACAGACAGTACATACAAAATTGAGAATTTTCTTTAACAAACTTCAACGATTTCTCTTTTGCTGGCCGTGAGAGTCAAATATAGATGCTAGTCTTTAATCCAATGTATTAGGTTTGAAAGTGCAATAGGTTTTCTTTATATTCCAATTGAGGTTTGTTAAAGAAAATTGCCAAATTTGTAGCTCCAAACTATAATCAATGCTCTGTTAAAGAAGGATGCAGTCTAGCCATGATCGGAGTGAAAGCAGTTCTCCTCGATAGGAGTACAAGCGAGAAGGTGGGAGCGAGGGACGATGGACTAGTGGACAACAGAAATTGTATTTCAATAGTAAGCATAATTATAGGTTATAAGGTATATAGTATCCCTGTATTCTTATTAATTAAATGGTAGAGTTACTACCTTCTTATCCATATTATTATATACTTAGAAGGCAATGCGTCCCATCTTTCTTCTTGTTGAGCTTTTGCATCATGTGATCATGCCATCTCTCCTTTTATGGCCTGATGTAGCTCAAGTCTTGCTTGTGGGCTATTCACCTAACCTTTTGTAAACCATTAGTCCATAAATATTGTCATTTTACCAAAATCCAAACATGACTTTCATCTATGTGAGCTCTTGCCAAATTCTAGGGCCTTGTGCGTAGGAGCTCAACAATGTGCTCCCTCTATTTCAAATTTCAAATTGTTTTGGCTTTTATAGGTACATAGTTTTTGCTACACACTCTGATATATATTATGTCTATATATATTACAATACAAAAACTATATATTAGGAAAGCCAAAATGACATACAATTTAGGATGGAGAGAGTAATTATCAATATTCAGATAATAAAAAAGTTCACCTATTTCTGTATTTCATATCTTTATGATCTTCTTTACTTTAATATACTATATTCATAGTGAATGACGAAAGAAGCAAATTAAAGATCCTAAGGGCTTGCAAAGTGTCTTATAGTAGATTTTTCATGAAAATTGTAAATCAAACCACATATTTGGAAGACGTGGAGAGCTTCTCAAATAGGAAGTAGAAACATAGACCTCTACCGAACAAAACAAGGGTAAGATTTGGCTAGAAAGAGCCTACAATCTCCTAATGCTAGACTAGCCGGTATGGACCTAAACAATACTCTTCATAAGAAAAATGAAAACCTTGCTTTTTGAGTAGTCAAACAATTTTAAATTTGACTAAATGTATAAAAAAATATCATTCTCCCTATTTTAAATTGTAAATCATTTTAACTTTTATAAATACATAGTTTTTTTCTATGCTCTAGATATACATTATGTCTAAATATAAGTAAAATTTATGTAAAACCAAAATACTTGCAATTTAGTACGGAGGGAACAACACTTTTGATATATAATAAGTATAGTTAAATTGATTATAGAATATATTTATGCAATAAATATGTTTAAATCTATTCTATAAGCCTAATTAAACTTTTATTATTTGGCTTCTCGAGAAGCCATATTTTGATATTTTTTAGACAAGGGATTAACATTAATGTAAGATCAAAGTAACTTAAATTTTAGTACGAAGGAACAATATCTTTGATGCATAACAAGTGTTGTTAGATCAACCATAGAATATATTTAGAAGTATAAATATTGGTATTATTTTTATAAACCTAATTAAATGTGAATTATTTAACTTCTAAAGAAGCGATACTATCATACTTTTTGGAGGCATTAGACACAAAAGCATATAATAAATAAAAAATATATAAAATGATCAGTCGCCCTCCCGTTCTTCCCCAATCCCGGCTTCTTTTCCCCGCTACACAAGCACAAGCAGGCACTCCGCGCGGGGCTGCGCCACCTGGGCCAGCCGCCTAGTGCTCGAACTGCAGAGCCCCTCGTCGGTTCCTCCGCTCGCCGGCCGCCCCCAAGATCCTTGGCCTGCTCTGCCTGCTACGTGTCCTCGGCTCTACCTACTCCATCGAGCTCGCACCGTCGCACTTGCCGACCGCGCGGCCGCAACGACGGTGCGGTGCGGCAAGCCCTCCGGTAAGTGGGGTTGCTCCATTTTCTTTCACCACGAATCCACTCTCAGATATGCATCGGTTCTTCTTCTTCTCCCTTACTCGAGGTGATTCGATTTCTCCAGCAAACGTCAGACCACAAGTCGCCCACTGAAGATGCACTTCTGTTGTTGACATGGAAGAAAACAGTCTTTGGTCTATTCGTGACATGGCACGCCTATCCCTTGCAAACTTTTCACTACTACTAGTACAACTAGTACAACAGTGGGACACGCGTACCTATCGGCTGCTTTCTCCCCCAGGTGCCATTAAAGTATGGTTGAAATCCGATGAACCAAAACCATGGACCATCACCGCCGGTATCCCATTCCCAATTCCACAGATTTCCACTCCCCACTCCCAGTACTTATACCACCGAAAAACCAATCGAAATCCCACCTCCCAAACATCAAAACCTGGACCTCATAGGCAAGGAACTGGGAGGAGCCCACAGGTTCAGCCGGTTTCTTGATATCTCAGGCCCCAAGGCCGCAACTTTTCTCCCGTTCCGGTTGGACAGCTGCCGTGGTTGGGAGGTAGCGATCTCTCATCTTTGGCGTATCCGTTTGTTGGCTCTTGCCGTGTTCTTGCGCAGAAAGATAGGATCTTGCGAGGTGAACCAGAACCTCTGTTGGTTGCCTGACCGGATCTCGTGTTTCTTCTGTTTCTTGCAGGCATTACCGCGACTGGAGGTTCAATCATCGATCGTTTTCTAGGTAATGGAGCATTTTGGATTTGTCCCTGCCACTTTCTGGTTGAGATTTGCTATTTGTTTGTTATTATTAACCAAGGAGGTCGGTGATGGCCTTATACCTGCTTACTTTTCTTGCGAAATAAAATGAATGGGGATTTCAACCAGGATAGGTTAGATGGCCTGGAGGTGTTAGTAATCATCGATGACAGAAATGTTGAAAATTAGGAGTTACAAGGGGTTTGGAGTGTTTCTTGGTAGAAACGGAATATTCATTCTTACTACCTTCCTGCCTTGTTGCTGAGATCAGGGATGCTTTGCTCGGCGGTCACTGCTGAATTTGTTTCACTATATTATTTCCAATGTAAGGAGGAAATGTTCCATGTAGGTTGACTTTGCTGTGGAAGTTGGTACTGTACATTCATCCTAGATGCCACATCAGTACATCCTGATGGTTTGACAAAATGATTGCCCAGCACGTTTATTTTTCCTTTCTATTCCCCATTTGTCATGTTATCTAGACGTTTTTCAGGAAAAAAAATACAGGAATTCCATGAGACTGAGAGACACAAAGGAAAGTTTCCATGAGGTCCAATCTCATTCTAGTTTTCCTGCATATGGTTTAATGCATCTCATAGTAATCCAAAGGAATTTCACAGGGTTTAGTCCTTTCTTCCAAATTGACATATAGGAAAGTTTCCTATAGGATTACAATCCTCCAAAATTTGTGTGCTTTTCCTTTGTTCCTAAGGGGGCAATATGGTATAATTCTTGCCATTCAGCTGGTAGAGCGGTACTTTTGTGTTCTGCAGCACTCATTTTTGTAATATAGCGATTGGCCCTTTTGACTTAAATTGAATGTGTCATCCATTGCAAAAAAGCATTGGTTCACTATGGAAAAAAAAAGGTCTTGGGTATTACTCCCTCCATCCACAAAAGGATGCAACTATGAGATTTGTGTAGGTCAAACTAGTTTAACAAGTTTATAGTGAATAGTATTACCGCTTATGTCTCCAACTAGGTTTACTACGAATATATTTCATAACTAATCTAATGGTACTTATCTTGTACCATAATTGTTAGTACTTTTTTAATATAACTTTGGTCAAATTTCAAATCGTTTGACTATCGAAAAGTGAGAATTGTATCTTTTTGTGAACAGAGGGAATAGTTGGGAGGGAGGGAGGAGCATCTCATTGCAAAGTTAATTTCTGAGTGCACCTTCCATGCCTATGATATATGAGCTCAGGCGCTGCCGCTCAGCTATATATAAAATTAATTTTGTAACATTGATGCTATATTTTTGTAATGCCTGTTGTGCTGGTTCTGCAAAAAATGGTGGTCTGGTCCTAATTTTCACTATGTGACTGTGCAGGTAGATTGTATACACAGACCACAGTTCAGATCACTGCCAAGCATGTCTCTACTTTCAAAGTTACGCTTGATCACCGTGGATGTTACTGGTACACTGATTGCTTACAAAGGACACCTTGGGGATTACTACTGTATGGCAGCTAAGTCTGCTGGGATGCCATGTCCTGACTACAACCGCATGCATGAGGGCTTCAAGCTTGCATACACTGAGATGGCAAGACAGTACCCTTGTTTTGGATTTGCAGCTAAGATGCCGAACATTGAATGGTGGAGGACATGTGTTAAGAATTCATTCGTTAAGGTAAGACCAATTTACAAATCTGAAGCTTGTCTGGATTAGTGGTGTGTTTTCTTAATGTTGAGAGGGCCTAGTGATTCAGTTGGTCTATAATCTATCACAAACTGCAGGCTGGCTATGATTATGATGAGGAGACATTTGAGAAAATCTTCAGGCGCATTTATTCTGCTTTTGGCTCCTCTGCGCCATACTCAGCGTTCCCTGATGCACAGCCCTTCATGCGGTGGGCGCGGGAAAAGGGACTCACTGTTGGTGTTGTCAGCGATGCAGAGTACCGCTACAAAGATGTAATCTTGCCAGCTTTAGGGTTGAACCAGGTGCAATATCCACTGGATCACACATCACAGTTACATGCTTCTATAATAATCTGCTTTCTTTGTGGTATGAATGCAGTATTCTACTAAATACTAATGCATGTCTTGGTTTGCAACTAGGGCTCCGAATGGGACTTCGGGGTGTTCTCAGGCATGGTTGGCGTCGAGAAGCCAGACCCAAGAATTTACAAGATAGCGTTGGAGATGGCAGGAAACGTCGCTCCAGAAGAAGCGCTCCACATAGGTGACAGCATGCGGAAGGACTACACCCCCGCCAGGAGCATCGGGATGCATGCGCTGCTCCTGGACCGGTTCAAGACTGCCGACGCCGAGAGCTGGAGGCAGTCAGGCGCAACGGTGCTCCCCGACCTGGTTGCCACTCAAGAGTGGCTCACCAAGAATCAGAATGGGGAACAGGAGGAAACAGTGGCAGCACAAGTGCCGAACAGAATGTCTGAACAGCTAAAAATGGGGGCTTAACCGTGCAATAATTCTATGAGTGTTCCTTTAGTTCAGTCTCAGTGGGGTTTCATCAGAGTTTCATGGGCATTAAATAGGTTGATGTGACATCGTATTGATGAAGAGAGAGATGATAAGAGTTTCGTGGGAGTCCATAAAGTTTAATGAGGATGAAACTCTTCTGCACTATTTTTAAAATATGGATGCATTAGTAACAGGGCCGTGAAATCTCCATTGGGACTGGCCTTATACTCTATTATCTAGCTATGGACTGAATATCCAAAAGAAACTTGTGCTGATGGATGGGAGGGAGGTGACTGTTCTCGACTAGGTTACTGTAATTAGCTTGAGCTACCCTTATGCTTGCGGCATCTGGGGCTGAACATTATCTGAGTGTCACGAGCCATGTTGCGAAGAAGATTTCGAGTTGTCTTCACCTGCGTGGAGCAATAAAGGAAGTGAAAATGAACTCCGAACATGCGTCTCAAAGTTTTCAAGTCATGCTTTCCATTGTCCACCTGTGGAGCAATAAAGAAGTGAAAACGAATTTCGCATATGCATCTCCAGTGTTGTAGATTATGCTTTCGATTCTTATAACATGTAGAAGGGCATTTTGACCGTGCAGGCTGTACTTCCAACCCAAATGTAGATAAGAGCATACACTCGTATACTATAAAATCGTAGTAGACAAACAAACATCAGACAGTACTATTCCCCACTGTGGATATTACAATCAACCTACATCAATCATTACCCACGCACCCTTGACTGATAACAGATCTTCGGTAGCCGATGCATGAACATCACATAGTACACTATTAGAGGAAAGCGTTTAGAGTGCTCGTACCACGAAGCAAACCATTAGAGATCTATAGGTATTCTCATGATCACTGCTACATGCAGCTCTAAAGAACACAAGAAACAAAATCACGCAGCCACCTAGATCCCTTTGTAAAAAATGTGAAGTTGTAGCCTGAACCATACTTGCTTATGACCAACGACAAGTTACACTTCAAGTAGTACGGACACTTGGCGCTCCAAAACATCTTAGCGTCCTGCAGGGTGTCTGTTCCAGGATAAGTAGTTGTGGTCTCCCAGTTTCCTGCCGAAGGCCACAGATTGGATTAGCATTTCCACTCGTGTAGGGTGTCAATGAAAAATAATGATAGACAGATGCTTTAACAAGCACAGAAAGTCCTAAAACAATCATTCTTATGGTACAAGCCTTGATCATGCCAGGCCACAGTCCACAGTGCATAACATACTCAACACAATGTACCATGATAAGCAAAATAGCAGTGTGAAGGACCAAAACCAGCAAAGTAAAACAGAACAGTGGATTGTCTGGTTCTAGTCCACCAAAATTTATAGAAGATGCACCTATGTAAGTACTTTCAACAACAGGACCAAAGTAGTGTGACATGAAATGTACTCATACAGCCTAAAGCCTGAAGGCCACCTCAACCAGTAATTGACGTAAAAGATGGGCTGCACCAGGCATAATCAGAATACCTGACTACAGGTTTTCTATAAACTTGATAGGCTAAACCCAGATTACATAACAGCAAGCATCACATCACAGTATGGCTATCACAGTGGATAGCATATGCATATATATAGCGGGTTCACAGACTAAATGCAGCACACAGCTAATTTCCAAGTGATTGCAACACAGTAAAAAGTCACTAACCTTGGTTTTACGAAGTACAGCAAGGTGAATGCAAATGCCAGGAAAATGCAGAGCCCACCAACTATAAGGTATGCAAAGCCAAGAAAATCGTTCTTCCCTCCAAGCCAGGTTGCAGTGGAGAGGACCAGCTTTTTCTTGCCGCCGAAGCTATATGTATTGTAGTTGTTATTCAATCTCACTGTTATTGTGTCATTCTCCTTGAGGTCAAAGTGTATTCTTCCATATAACTTTCTGAACGTAGGAAGTGCTGCAGTCCGCATCCAAACAATGAGGTCCTCTTGCTCACTCAACTGTCACATAACATTCAACTGACATGAATAGCTGCCACAGATATTCCTTACCCATACAGCTTTTATTTATCCACATGAACAAGAAATCAATGGACAATAGCAGAAATTATGATGTTGCAGATGTATACTAAATGAACAATAGTCTCCCTATACAAGCATATGCCACAATATGATGGTGCAGAATAAAAGTTCACATACCGGGATCTTTGGGTTAAGTGTTGCTCCACCTTTAAGTGCACCATTCTGGAAGTTGCTCGGATAGACATCTTTACCAAATTTATGCTCCCTATCACTCTTCCAGGAGATGTCTTTCTTGTCCACTGTCAAGTTCTCATTACCACGAGTGAAATTATATGTATCATTAAACAAGCTCCAAGCAATGAGGCCGCAAGGAACAATTGGTTGCCCATTAGCTGTGGTCTTCTCAGGTTCACAAGCGGATGTCTGGTTAGCTTTACTAGCATCTCTTAGCTGCGCATCGTTTCGGCTCTTTACATACCTGAATCAGGGAAGCGCATGGTAAATCTCCAATGCAAGACTGTTCACTTTTTCTTTGGCGGTAAGATATCCAAGTTAGCAGTTAAGTTGTTGTATCATGTTTTCCAATTAAAATAGCATAACGATTGCAAATGATAATTCATAAACATCAGGAAAGTGGTAGCTGTCAATTTGTGCCAAGGGATAAAGATTCAAATGATTGTCAATTTGTCAGCAAATCTTAAAAACAGCATACCTCCTATGGTTCTGGTAGAAGTTATCGAGTTCATAATACACAAAAATAGGCTGCTTCATATGCTTTGTAACCTGGAAAGAAATTAATTCAATGCTTCAGCAAAGAAAATTGTGATAAATCTGATAGAAGATGTATGCTGTGGACTGCATGTTTGTTCCAGCTTTATAATCATTTTAAAAATTCTATTTAATTGCACTTTTGCTTCTTCTATGCCTTAGTATTTCAAACGGTAAATCAATGCCCATGAAAGTCTAAGCTTATTACCGTAAGATTCCTTATGCACTCTTTGGATATGGTTTCATTCTGGATGTAAGCAAGCTTGTTATCAGTCATGTTGCCTGGCACACATGCCTCATCATACCGATCAATAATCTCAACAACCTGCAATCAGTCAACATGTATAAATAGAAAAAAGATGAGACTACCACAACCCACAACATCTATCTTAAGACAGAAGCCACAAGACAAAAGGCAGCATACATCTCTTGCAGCTAGCAGTGAAACAACACCAATGGGAACAAAGATGACCCCGACGATGAAGAAAACAGAGACAACCTACAAAACATAAGTCAAAGATCGAAACATCTGTGAGCTTCTCCGATGTTAGTTTTCTAAATCTCCACAACCAGTAGCGTCATAATCTCCACAGCCAGTAAGCCTACCCATTTTGGAGTAAGAATCGGCTTGCAAGCCGGCAGCTCTTGCTGTGTGAACTTGGAATCTGTACATAAGAATTTCTGAGTAAGAATAGATTTGGGATCCGCAGATGCAAGTCGCATCACAGGCTTAGCATTTATCTAACAGGTGATCACAATTTCTGACCTCATAATGTCATTGATACCCAGTGTCCAAAGTCCAAACATGTGTAATGTAAACAATACCATCATTCCAAAGCTAGTTTGACGCTTTTTCATCTTTATTGAACTAGCTATATCACTAAGAAGCTTATACTGTTGTGTACCAACTAGATTGACAGGTTTTCTTCTGGACTTAATATGACAGGATATCACTAACGAAGTAATACCATCATGTAACACCTGGATTGACGGTTTCTCTTCTGGATTGAACTACCAATAATCAATAAGAAAATGAAACTATCATGCACTGAAATAACTAGATTGACTATTTTAGTACTGAACTGAACTAGCCACAAGCCCACAATCAGTATGTAAATAACACCATCGTGTGCCAACTAATCTACGGTTTTTCTTCTGGATCGAACTGGCTACAGTCACTAATACGCAAGCTCCCACGATTAACAACATGGCAACAAAAATATCAACGCCAAAAGAGAGCATAAGCTAGCAGCATCTCCAAACCCAAAGGGGGCCAGATTAACACCAAACCACTAGCCCCAGCATATATTATCGCGCCGTCCCTTCCTTAGCCTGAACGAAACGGGAGAACCGCCAATACGGGAAGCACAAGGGATAGATTCGGCGCGAGATCTCACACTTGGGCATCCTGGTGTTCCTCCTGGCCGCGCCCCCGGCGGCCGCATCCCCTGATCCGCCGTTGCTTGTTCCGGCCGCGTGGCTGTTCATCCCGCCGGCCGCCACGAGCCCGCTGCCCCAGGAGCCAAGGGCACCTCACGGAAGCCGCCGCCGGGACTGGCGGCGTGAACTGGTCTTCCCGGCCGCCGCGAGAGGACGCTTCCCCGCGCCGGAGCAGCGCCGATCGGGGAGGCTTGCTTGCTGCGAAGGTAAAGGAAGCTGGGGGAGCAGTGATTTGATTCGGAGTTCTGACCAGCAGGGGAGGAGGAGACGGGAGGGAGGCGCTCACTGGCGAGGTGGTTGGGTTCGTGACTTCGTGTTCGAGCCGGCGTCGACAGTTCCGGGGCGGGGTTCAGTATGTGCATTCTCGTACGATTTCACAGCGTGGATTTTTTTTAATGCGAAACGAGGAGGATATGTTGCACGCCGTGGATTTTTTTTTTACTGCGAAATGAGGATATGGCGGAATGTGAGAGACTAAGGCCACGTTTGCATTACTTTCCGAAAAACTATTGGGTGTTTCGATACAATAAACTTTGTAGTTTCTAAAATCATAGTTTTGTAAAAACTGTAGTCTTTTTGAAATTTTAAAAACTCTACTCATGACCTCTTATTTCTAAATCATATGGTTTTATATCTCTTTGGCTTAAAAAACCACAGTTTTGTGATACTATAGTTTCCGAAACTGCGTAACCCAAATAGGCCCTAATTGATATCTTAGGTGCTGTTTGGTTCGTTCATTTTGCTTGGTGATTTGATTACAACGCAAGTTGATTGTGTTGTTTATATTTGGTTCTAGCACAGTGTAAAGCGATAGCGTGGAATCGGATCTCAGCTTAGTTAAAAGTTAGTTAAAAGTTGATAAGAACACATGAGGAGGCAAAACAGATCCTGTTACCGCAAGCTTCTCGTTGCTCATTGTTCTCCTTCTTATCATCCGATCCTGGTGTCGAAGCTTTTAATGGGGCACCGTCCTCAAGGTCTACTAGGCGCAGCAGGACTGGGGCGCCAGCCGAGGGGGGGCACGACCATGAGGGCATCGAGCATGGGAGCGACGAGCCGTGTGGTTATGGCGGGCAGAGGCGTGGGCGGCCGAGGCATAAGTCGATCAGTAGGGGCTGCAGTAGTGGGTTGGGATGTCACTTCCCCCATGGTCAGGCATGGCCATGGTCAAAGCTCGAGCTTGCGCTGTCGATAGCGAGGACCAGACGAAGAAGGAAGACGCGAGATGAGCTCAGGAGATCGACAGGAGGTGGTGGCGTGTCGGGATGCCTCATCCCTGTGGTTAGAGCTTGAGGGGGTAGCACTAAGGAGAGGGAGTGCCGAAGCGAATATCATAAGGCAGAGCGAGGAGAAAAGGAGGAGGATGACCAGTTTCCCTTTCCATTATTAATACGAACCAAACAATCATAGTTTTTTGTTACATTTATTTAGATCACGACGTGTCGGTGTTTGGTGACCGGCAACCTTGCTACGGAGTTACCCAGAGTGAGGATTGGTTGGGCTTCAGCATAAACTGAACTCGATGGTTAACACGAGACAATGATTTATAAAGGTTTAGGCCACTGGATATCGTAATACCCTACATCTAGTTTGGCGTGTTGCCTTGCGTTGGATTGCTAAGTATGATGATGTTACGAAGGGGTGCCTTGACTCTCTTTATATAGTCCTAAGGGCAGGTACATAATTTTTATCCTAGTTGGTTACAATAGAAGAGTTATAATCCTATTACAAAGATGGACTTTTCGTAAATCCGACTAGGTCGGTCTTTCTTGCCTTGGAAGACACGTCACCTTGTTTCCGTGCCTTCCTGGCAGACCGTGGGCCGACCCATCTCCTTGCCGAGTAGTTGGCCCTATGAGGAACCCTTAGGATCTTGGTCCGTCAAACCCATATGATCTTGATCCATCACGATGGTATCAATTCCATTGACGTTTGCATTTATAAAGTTTTAACCAAACATCACCTTAAAGCAACTCGAAGAGCTTCTTTATATCCTTCTTTATTGGTGAGAATAGAGATTTTGATGAAAAATATTCTCTAATAGGTTAGAGCGGGATTGGCTCTCTAGAATGCACACAGATATAGAGAGTTATTGTAGTGTGAAAAGACATAGAGATTGATTTTTATTCAAATGTCTTGCCAAATAATAATTTAAAGAGTAAGTCTTAATAAAGTACTCCTATAGATGCTCTTAGAAAGAGTTTCGACCTAATAAAGAGAAGGATACTTTTGTATGGTTATCGATAAATCTAGGAAGGGAAAATTGGCTAGTAGACATCAGCATGTTTGTTTGGCTGTGGCTTGTCGTAAATGATTGTAAATTTCTAGTCGGAATAGTATTTTTCTCTCATACACAAATCAGGTAGTATTTCTTCACGAACCAGCAATGAAACGAACCAGCCAACCGAACAGGCTGATTGAAAGTGAAGGTCGTTTGCCAGTGGAACATCTAAAATGGATCCATTTGCTAGAAGACACCTTCGTTGCTGACAATTATACTACTAAACACCGCACCCCTTATTTTATTTATTTCCACCAGCCGAGGAAAGAGAACAGAGATGGAATATTATTTTTTCTCCTTTCTTCTTCCCCTCTCCTCTCACACTCTGCTCTCTAGCAGCAGCGACGCAGGCCCATCACAGTGAGCTCGCACCTCCCCTGCTCTTCATCCTGCCCTTCCTCCTCCACCGCACACCGGCATCGCCGTGGAACGCGCAGCTCCGTCCGCCCCGCGCCGCGGCGGCCGTGGCCAACTCGGTCGGCGGACCTGGCCGTGCAGATCGCGGGCAACTTCGCGCCTGAGGGCGGTGGCGGGGAAGCCGCAGAGCACGAGGGAGCACCAGCGCCTGCGCGCAGCGCGGCGAGGCCAGACAAGGGCGGTGGCGCATGGGCCCCGCCGTGGGCCAAGCGGAGCGGAGGCGCGAGCCCGGCGCGGATCGGCGGGATCAATTGCGAGCTAGCCCCGGCACGGGTCTGCGCGAACGGCGTCGCGGTGCGTGTGCGTGGGTCCCCGCGCGCGTGCTGCTGCACAGCAGGGCGGCCGCAGCCCTAAGGCCGCCTAGACCATGGCCGCGTACCGCGAGCACGCCACCACCATGACCGCGCCCGCGGGTGCAGCTCGGTCAGGGCAGAGCGGCTCGCTCCTGAGGAGCCAGCTCTCCGTCCACCAGGCGTCGGAGGGGCGAACTCGACTGCGGATGCCACCAGCGCGAGGAGCCCACGGAGACGGGGACGGAGGCCGAGCGGGAGCAGGAACGGCGGTCCACGGAGCTCTAAACGCGGAAGAGAGCGGGCGGTGCTCGGCGACAGACTTGGCGACGCACACGCCCACGCAGGCGCCACCATCCTCGGCGCCCACGGCTCGTGGACGGCCTCGGGTCCTGGATGCAGTCCTGGCCACGCTCAACAACCTGCTCCTCGACGCCGCGCTCTGGGACGGCAAGCTGCCAGGCTGAGCTAGCGCCCACAGGGCCGCGTCCGCTTCGGGGAGCACTTGCTGCCCTTCCAAGCGAGGTCGTGTCCGTGTTGCTGCCTATCTCCATGGTCATGGCCATGGTAAGAGGAAGGAGAAGGTAGAACAAAGGCTTATTTGATCGGTACCGTTATAATTTTTAGAACTCTAAAATATACTATTAAAATTCATTTATTGGTCATGGCCATGGTAAGAGGAAGGAGAAGGTGGAACAAAGGGTTATTTGATCGATACTGTTATAATTTTTAAAACTCTAAAATGTACTATTAAAATTTATTTATTTTGAGATTTAAAATTTATCATTATAATTCAATGTTTCACTAAATTTTACCATTTTATACGTCTTTCAGCAGCCCGCTTATGCTTACTGTTCATTTTGCTGTACGGACGTATCTCCCCCGTCCGAAGTTGAACGCCCCCTGCGCCCGTGGCCCCGTCTCGGTCCGTTCAACACTCCTCGCCGTCTCCTGCCTCGGCGCCGCGGGCGAGCTCGTGCGCATGGAGGACGCCGTGCTAGAAATGAGCCGCCTTGGCCTCCGCGTCGACGCCGCGACCGGGGACACCTTCGTCCGGGCCTACGCGGCCGCCGGAACCATCCCGCAGATGGAGGCGGCCTACCGCCGGCACAAGAAGACCGGGCTGCTCATCACCCGTGGCGCCATCCGCGCCGTGGCGTCCGCTTACATCTCCCAGCAGAAGTCCCTGCAGCGCGCGTTCCTGGAGATGGTGGCCGCCGGGTTCCGGCCGGACCTCACCACCTTCAACATCCGCGCCGCGGCGTTCTCCAAGATGTGCATGTTCTGGGACCTCCACCTCAGCGCCGACCACATGCGCCGCGACGGCGTCGCGCCGGACCTCGTCACGCACGGCTGCTTCGTCGACGCCTACCTCGAGCGCCGCCTCGCCCGGAACCTCACGTTCGCGTTCGACCGGCTTGACGGCAACGCCGAGCCAGTCGTGGCCACGGATGCCATCGTGTTCGAGGCGTTCGGCAAGGGCGGCTTCCACGCCTTCTCCGAGGTGTTGCTGGAGGCCACCGCCGGGAAGAGGCGGTGGACGTACTACAAGCTGCTCGGCGTCTACCTCAGGAAGCAGCATAGGAGAAACCAAGTTTTCTGGAACTACTGATATGCTAACCAGTTCAGTAACAGTATTAGCAGTAGTGTAGTGCTAGATTGTAAATTTCAGTGATTAAAATGTGCTTGCCAGCAACTTCATATATCTAGGAGTTTGCAACGGACATACCAAGACTGATTTATATACTCTCGGAAAATGATTTATACTTGCATCAATAATTTGTACATTGATTCAGAAACGGTGGCTACAATCTCAGAATCTTCGACAAACAACTTAACTACCTAAGCAGCAGTATATCTCTATGGAACTTGGGGTTAAGATGAGAAGCTAGAGAAGAGAAGCATGGAAGCAATACAGAGATTACACAAGGTACGAAGACATAATATTCCAACTAATTTTCATGTGTGGAGGCATTGGTGCGACGAATCTTAATGGCACCAAAACGGATATTTTACCATGCTTCGCTCTCACAAAAGCCAGAAATTAATGTTTTATTGAATGAAGTGTCCACCAGTAAATTTGTTAAGAACCAGGTTGTCCTCTAGTATATCGCTCCATTTTGAATATCCTTAAGCAAAAGTGGTCAATTTCAATGTCCAGTGCCAATTTTGCCATCCAGGAACTATTCTACTGAATCATTGTATAGAAGGTTGACATTTAGAAGTGTGACTAACCGGAGGATGTCTAAGTTATGAAAAAGTAGAATCCCAACCAAGCTAAAGGTGTTTATTTGGTTGGCCACACATGATAGGTTGCAAATAGGGGTTAATTTGAAGAAAAGAAAATGGAAGTGTAGCAAGAATTGTTGCCTATGTGGGATCATATACTCTTTCAATGCCATATAGCTGAATCTATCTTATTTTGTTTTTAGGCAAATTTTGCTCAGAGACACCGCACAAACATCTAATATGCTGCTAGACACCACCAACTCTAAAATATACCCATTACCATTATGAAATCGTGATTCTTTGTCGCTAGACACCGCACCATTAAAATATTCATTTTCGTGGTTTGGGAGAGAGAAAGGGCGGTGAATAGACCAAATTGCCCATGCGAGTCATCTTCCACCTTTGTTCGTTAGCCACAGGTGAGGACTGTGGGCATGTGGGGTTGGGGGATTCAATTATCATGTGAGAATTATGGAATGTTAGAAAGAATAAGATGGGGATTGAAAGAAAGATTCTATGGTCTCTAATGAGTTTCTCACAAAATTGGTACCTACCTACACAGATGGCGAATGTTGTTGAAGGTGGACGATGCCAAATATCTAGACGATAGGATTAATGTAACAGAACCGTCCAATTTATAAGAGCACAAGTACAATGATAGTCCGCAAACGGTCACACTATCATACTTGAACCCATATAAACCCGGTAGTCTGTCGAGTACCACGAAGGGTCCCGATTAACCGTCAACATACAACCAATATCATACATGATTCAATAGGCATGTCACATATTACATCAGTTCAAAAATACAATGTCATACATCAGAGTACGATTAGGAGTTATTACAAACCATGTTCAAATAAAATAGTCGCGGAAGCAATTAAGTTTGAAAACCAACACCTCACATCATTGTTCCAATACAGTTCCAGTCCATGATCATAGCCATAAAAACATGATAGAGGGAATTAACGAGAGACGCCTTGCCCAGGGCCCTACTCCTCGTACACGGCAGGACAGAAGCAGTTTTTACAGTAGGCATGATAGACTGTACCATCTACAACAAGTGGGAAATAAACCCTGAGTACGAGAAGGTACTCAGCTAGACTTACCCATCATAAACCAAAAAGAAAGTGACTCCAAGGATCATGCAAGGCTTTATAAGTGGAGCTAGCTTGACAACATTTTGCATGAAAAGCTACTAATTCAGTTATACATTTATAATTTGGTCATCAAGTTAAATATAGCTATTCATCTCTAGATTAGTAACTAACCTGTGCCAAACATGTGGTATATCATTTAGTAGCATACAGTAGTAACCATAGTCGGTGTAAAAATTCCAAGTTCACCATAACCATCATTCCATAATCCAGTTACTACGATGTTGGATCTAGCCAAGTTTCTCACTGTCCAGGAGAGACGGCGATTCGAATCGATTTCAATCAGCTAGAAATTTATTCCTAACACAAACCCAGGCAGACCAGATCAACGGTCACCTTATGTCACCTTTGGTACAACTTAGGTACATATTTCGCGGGTTCGATCAGCGCCGCGCAACCAACTGCCAGGATGATCAGGACTACCCTGCCCTTGGGCTCACATCTAGCTCCCCGTACATCATTACTACCATCTAGAGTGCTCACTCTAACAGAACGGGGCTCGACCTGAGTTGAGCTACTCGGCTTCGCGGTCGGAATGAGTTATCCAGCTAGCTAAGTGAGAGGCATGCGTTTAATCTCAACAGAAGTTCCAACAACGGTACGGTCCTTAATCGGCATAGATGGAATCACATGAGCCAACCTACGCATAGACTCCGTCCGACCTCCAGTTATATTACCCCATGGTTCTTTTCCACAATAGCAAATATAGCCAACCGTGCTCCGGTATCCACCTATATATCGCAGGTGATAGGAAATCACTCGACTTCTACCGGTCTAAGTATGGCTAAGCATATATTCGATCCTAGACCTACATAGGGTTAAAGGTATATTTATCTGGACAAGGTAGTTCTATGCATCAAGTGTTTCCAATTCAACTCTTGTAATCTAATGCATCAAACATAAAGGACTCAAGTGATATTTTGTAAAACATGGAAGGTTTAAAATGCTCTGGGGCTTGTCTTTGAGAAAAGAAGTTGGCCGATGATCCGGGCACTCGGGTAGGTCCTCAAGAGCTTGCTCGTCGCCTTCTGGAGCTACGGGCTGAGGTGCCTCCTGATGTTCCTCTTCTTCTTCATTGAATTCCAATAGAGTGATCCCCTCGGACGATCCTATATGTATGAGCATAAAATAAGATATCACGAATGCATATATACTGACATGCATGATATGATGTGGTGTGATGAAATGCATCCTCATAAGTGTTCTCAACAGCATTCCTGTCGGTGTTTCAAGTCACCACCAATAAGTAAATTTCTAATATTGCGTGTCTAGCTCGAATGGTGTGCTTAGAGGATATAAGATTTATACTGGTTCGGGCAGACGTCTAGTTCATTGCTGCTGCTCATGTTACTAGCACTAAAAGTTCATACTAGGGGTTCCAAACGAGTGAGAGAGGGATGGGTCCGAAGTCTCTGGTGAAAGGAGTGAACGGGTGTTGAGAGAGCTCGGTTGCTGCTCGCCCGTAGTGTGTTCAGAGTTCGATGGGCTTGTTCGGACCTGACTTGAATCGATCCGATCGGTTATCAAATGCCCTTCAATGGAGCACCCTGCTTTCCCTTTTATAGGCCAGGGGAAAGCACGGGTTACAGCGGAGGAAAAGAGGAGAACGAGAGAGAGAGAGCAAAAGGCCTTCAGGATTGCCGGGTCCTTCTCCTTCATGCGGGTCCCACCGGCACAGTAGATGTCAACAGGGATGGTGCCATGTCATGGTCTTGTCTGTCACTAGCACCATGCGCATGCGTCGTCTGCCGGTCATGGTGCTTCACTCCGTCCTGGTGGACGTTGTGGTGAACCGACATGCCTGTCAGTGTTCGTATGAGGGTTAGGTAGAACAGTGCCGGTACGCCTGACGCTGTTCTTGATGTGAATCCTCAGATATGGCCCATCGTGGCCACGGGTTACATCAGGGAATGCCGATCTCTTCCTTGGTGTCAGAGTTTTGACCCAGGCCCATATGCTTGGACCCGAAGTAGTTGGCGACAGTATGGGACCGCATCGGGCAAGGTAGAGCCCACACCCGAGAGGTCGGGTGAGGTAGAACTTGCCCCCAGAGGTCAGGCGAGGTAGAGCCCGTGGCCTCGAGGTCGGGTGAGGCGGAGCCTGCCCCTAGAGGTTGGGTGAGGCAGAGCCCGTGGCCTCGGGGTCAGGCGAGGTGGAGCCTACCCCTAGAGGTTGGGCGAGGCAGAGCCTACCCCCAGAGGTCGGGCGAAGTGGAGCCCACCCCTAGAGATCGGACAAGGCTGAAGCTGGCGGCCTTAGGGTCGGTGAGGCAGAGCCTACCCCCAGAGGGCGGACGAGACGGTGCCCGTGGCCTCGGGGTCGGGCGAGGCGGAGCACGAACCCAAGGGCCGGGTGAGGCGGAGCGCAAACCCAATGGTTGGGTGAGGCGGAGCCCATGGCCTTGGGGTCAGGTGAGGCGGAGTGCAAACCCAAGGGTCGGGCGAGGCGGAGCCCGCGGCCTTGGGGTCGGGCGAGGCGGAACCCCCCTAGAAGTTGGGCAAGGCGGAGGTCGCCCCTAGAGGTCGGACAAGGCAGAGCTTGCGCGCCTGGGGGTCGGTTCGAGCCATAGTCAAGCTCTTGACTGCTCGGATAAATCAATGTTGATTGTCATTAGCTTCTCCTCTTTGGGTACCCTAGTATTGATCCCCCATAGTAGCCCCCGAGCTTGTGGAGGAGTAGAATACTCCTTCGGAGGCTTTTTCGAACGAGAGGACTCTGATGGCCTTGGCCTTCTTTTATCGCCCTCGGCATGTCTTGGGGACAACGATTTCCTTTCATCATGATCAAACCCCTCGGGGGTATAGTCATGAGGTTTGGTGGGTCGGAAAAGGTCTTTCCCTAATTTTGACCCTTACGGGGGTCTGTCGTTCTACGACCGTGCGTTTGATCTCCTTGTGAGTCCAACTTTCCTCGAGCCCCCGCGCGTAGCGGGGGTCCAGTCGAGGGTCGGCTCGTCTTTGTGATCGTTACCCCATCCATGGTTTTCACAACAAGAGGGGTTGAGCCGTGCCATGATTTTCCTCTATGGACGAGCCATGGTGCTCGGTGAGCTATTAGCTGGATAGTCCGAGTGGGGCCCTGACATCCTATTCATGGGGATGTAATGTCATCATATGCATTGCAAAGCATTCATAAAGTAGAAAAATTTGAATGCATTCACTAAATAAGCTTTATTTCATAGTTGTTATTTTATGTGATGTAATGTGATTCAAAACTCTAAATGAAAATCATTACCACAAGGGTCAAATTTTATGTGATCATGTGAGACCATGTGTCATTTGACTCAAATAACCCTAATGGGCCATGTTACTGGTCAAAAATCAAAGTTAAGTCAAAAGGAAAACAAATTAAATTTGAATTCAACTTCACATTATAAAAGTCGTTTTTGCCCCTTTTGTATATTTCAAAATCCATTTGGAATTTGGGGTTGTGATACAAAGCAAAGTTGAAGCTTATTTTATAAGGATCAACTTTGGTATACAAAGTTTTTAAAGTTTACATATAAAATTTGAAGTAATTTTGAAATGATTCAAATGCTCAAATGCACCCCAAATTCAAATTTCAAAATGGAGGCAGAATTTGAAAATATTCCTTGAAACAAAGTTGTAGAGTTTGAAAAGTTGAGCAACTTTCATTTTTGGAGATTTTCAACTTCTTTAGAAAATTTGGGAGTAATTTGTAAAATGAGCTCAGTGGCAATTCTATAATTGTGGGTGAACAGTACACGGTCACCGCCCCATCGCCAGCGTCCTTTCTCCGGTCTTCCAGGCGCACCCGTGGCCGCCCTCGACTTTGTGCTGGCATGAGCAGCTCACTGCGTGTCGTTCCCTCGCACTCTTGGCCGCACTATAAAGCTCCAACGCCGTCGTCGACTTTGATTTCTCTCCTCTGTTTCCCGACGCCGCCGCCTCAGCTCCGGTGAGCTCTCCTCGCCTCCTCAGCGCAAGATAGCCCCGGAAAAGCAGTGTCTCAGTTTCGCCTACTCATTGCGCCTCCAACCGACCTGTTGCCACCACTTGACTCCACCAAGAATAGTCGCTAGCGAGCCTTCTTCCTCGCGGCTGGCGACCTCGACCGAAACTCCGTTTCACCGCGGTCAGCACCATCCGGTGAGCTGTTGCCCTTGCTTGGGGTCTCTACAGTTTCGTCTCGATGCTATAGTGCTTAATCCACTCTTGTTTGGTCATTTTTCCCACTGCAGTCGCCGGAACACCGTCGTCGACGAGGTCCGCTCCGCCGTGATCACTGTCACCGTCGAAACGCGTCTCTAGAGCTTCTCCGGTCTCGCTTGTTGCTTCAACACGTCCGGGGTGAGTCCCTGATGCTTCCTGGACTCTTTGTTTCACCGTTACCGGCCTTGTTTCACCGGCATGTAACGCTGCCGTGCCACCACGTCCTCCATGGCCAGCGTCAGTCTTGTTCCGTGTCATAATCAACCTTCGAAATGCCACAGATCGATGCGCCTAGTCTTTGCGAGCATTTTGGTACTTTGGCCGGCGCCGTTGAGCTCACCGGCGGCGAGTTCGCGTCGGTCAGCGCCGTTGTTGCCGCGGTCAAAGCCGGAGCTTAGGGATGACAAGTGGGTCCCGTATGTCAGCGACTGTATAGTTCAAATGGAATTTTTCTATTTTCAGAAATGGATGAATAGTGTCTATTTTTGTTATTTTTGTGTAGATTTGTTTAGAGCTCCAAAAATTATGAAAATTTTTGTGTGACATCTCTGTGATGAATATTATTTAGGAAAAATATGAAACTTGAAATTTGAATAAATTTTTAATGTTCAAAAATTTAGTCAATTAATTGATAAATGCAATTTCCATAATTTTTGTAGGTCACTGTATAACTCCAAAAATTATGAAATTTATTTGGTACACTAATTTGTCATGAGGAATCTTACATAAAATTTTGAGGTCATTTGGAACAAGTTTATTTTTGGGCTTATTTTCAAATTAATTCAAAAATGAATAACATCAAACCCTAAGTGTTAGGGTTAGGGTTTGATCTTGTTTGGGTCATGTTTTGTGACCAGTAGGGTTTCAAGATCAATTTGGTCAAGTCACTTAGGTCATAAACCCTAGATGTTAGTATCCATTGATTTTGTTGGTTTGTAACTGTACCGTGAAGGAAAGTTGTATTCAAGGTGTTATTACATTTCGTGCACCATAAAAGCATCATGTTTACATTATCATCATGTTGAAGCATATGTTATTATTTCATGTAGAATCCGAGAGTGAAACGATTCTAGTTGAGCAAGTTGTGGAAGAATCCCCGGTTGTCTCGGGATTCGATATTGGTGGTACTGATTCGGAAACCGAGATCGTCAACGAAAGGCAAGCCCCGGTTTATACATTAAACCATTACCTTGTTTACTTTGAAAATTTTATCACCTATGTTACTTATTGCATTAAGTTGATTAATTCAAATGTTACCTATTTGATGCATTGCCTACCTTGTTAATTGTTTACCATCCTTGAAGATGATTTCATTTACAAAGGCGTAGAATTGCTTAGTATGCTTTGTGGTAGGCTTTCAAAGTAAAAGTTTTGATACAATCAAAGATGGCATACTGGCCAAAGAAAGAAAGAAGATAGAATGAACTAGAGACTAGCCGGGTGGCTTATCTTGAATGTTGGGTAATGTTGCCGACTATGTCGCTTAAAGGCCACTCATTGTGGATCTTCTGAACGAGACACTTTGTAGTACTGGTCACATACTCCGGTAAGCCTACTTCGGCTAATCTGATACTAAGACGAATGCCCGCACACTGGGAGTGGAGAGATGGCGGGAGTAGCATGTATCCTCGTGGCTGGAATGTGGCTGGATTTGAGGTGTGCTGTGCTCTCGGGTGGCGTGGAGATGGCTTAGTATGGGAGGATCCGTTAGCGAGGTTGATATATGCAAGATTAAGTTCTACATATGTCATATGATAAGGAATCCCCAGCTGGGACTTGAATCAATTTGAATTGCCGGTGCTCCGCGGATATGGAGACTCGATTCATTATAGAAACAATACAGGACTGGTGAATTACTAAAACATGAGAAAAAGAATGGAACGAGAAGGATTAGAATATGGGATATGAACACTTAGTTTGAGATAATGAACTAAAAGGACTTAGGGGTAAAATCTTGAACATAGGATCAAGAATAGTAAGCTTTTGGCAAAGAA
Source organism: Miscanthus lutarioriparius (assembly GCA_904845875.1). Taxonomy (NCBI): domain Eukaryota; kingdom Viridiplantae; phylum Streptophyta; class Magnoliopsida; order Poales; family Poaceae; genus Miscanthus; species Miscanthus lutarioriparius. The sequence continues at coordinate 13,930,030 of CAJGYO010000019.1, forward strand.
CTTTTGAATCTTGCTACACCTTTACCTTGACCCAACACATGCATCCCTAAGACCTTCACCCTCTTTTACGTCGGGTTAGTCTTGTTGAGTACTTTTGTACTCAGGGTTTGTTAACCCTTGTTGCAGGTGAGTCGCATACGCATGCTTGTTTTGGTCCCTGCTGCATGTCAGTGTTTGAACTCGATGACGATGAGGAATGATGAATGGCCTTTGGACAAGGCACTAGTTTGTGTGAAATAAATAATGTTAATGTAATATTATCCCGCTACTATGGTTGTATGACACTTATGGTTTTGTAAGTTTGAAACAACTGGTTTGTAATATTAAAACTTAAGTCTTCCGCTTTATAATCTTTGGTATGTATATTGAAAAATGTTGTAATCTGCAATGATTGTGATTGGGATCCTGTTTGGAAAAGATTCGTGGATGATTCGGGTTTCCCGAGGACACCCGACAGACCTGTTAAGTTGTTGGGAACTTGTGTACGCTATCTGAGGTTAGTTGTGACATCGATAGGTGCACGTGGGCCTGATTTCTTAGGAGGTTCTGCCACAACTAGTATCAGAGCAGGTCCTATCTAAGATCATTATAGGTTGCTTTTGAAAACCTTCAAACTGATTTGGATCAAAGAAATTAAACTGGATATTTTGAGTTCAAATTTCTTTCTTCTTACCTCTGATCTAGCCTCAATCCTATCTTATTTAAAAGTTTGTGACGGATAATATGATTAGGTTTGTCCTATGTATTAAAAATCTAGTACTTTTGATTATATAAATCTTTTGTACTCGGATTCGTAAGATCGATTCATGCATCATGCTTGAGCACCTTGCATAATAATTCACCTTAAAAGTGGTTGGGTAAGTTATGTCAATCCCATTCTTGCTAACCTCCATTATCCTCAAGCTATCCTTATAGTCCTACCCTAAATTCTACAGGCTATGGCAAAGACCAAGATAATCGCACGCAAGTCCACTGGACCTCATGGAGTCCCTCATCACCAATTGGCACCGCGTAACCGTGAGCTTGGTGAAGGAAGTTCCAAGAACCTAGGAGATGAAGGATCTTCAAGCAATCCCGCCAACATCGAGAACCTTACCAAGGAGCTCAACACTCTTCGTCGAGCTCATGCCAAAGATCAAGAAAAGATGGTGGAAATGGAAAGGGCCATCACCATGACCATGGAGCTACGGAATGAAGCCTGGACACGAGAGGATGCGGCCAATGAACGCATCCATGAGTTAGAGTTTTACGTAGAAGACCTGGAGATGGACAATGCCATTCTTCATGAGAATGTCCACATGATGTACGCTCAACTTCATCCTCCTCATTTGGATGGTGAAGTTACAGATGAAGAAATGATTGTAGATCCAGGAGAAGTCGAGAATGAAGAAGAGGAGGAGGATCCTGAGGAGTTAGTGTACTTCTCAGATGAAGATGAGGTTTCGTCCGATATGGACACGGACGCTGATGACTGAGAGCTTGGAGTAGTAATAGTTCTTTTACTGCTTTTCTAGTAAACCAGGGTTGTCTTGTGGGATACAAGACATGTAATATAAATAAGTAACCCTTTGTAGCATGAAACCTTTTAATTGCTTTCAATAAAATAATAATGTAAATAAACGTGTCTCTCTAACAGATGCCTCGTCATAACACCCGAACTGGTGCAAGTACCTCGCAAGACAATGAGGATGTCCCAAATCCTCCACCAATGCCTTCGACTATGGTAGATGCCATAACTGCACTCGTCTGTGCAACGGCAGAGAATGCTAGGTTGTTAAGGGAAATGGCTCAGAATCAATAGGCACCACACCCTAATCATGGCCGCCGTAATAATGGAAATGATGAGACAACCTATATTGATTTTACTAACACACGTCCGCCTGTGTTCTCTAAGGCAGAAGAACCTTTAGAAGCTGACGATTGGCTCCGGACAATGGAGCAAAAGTTTGAGATGATTCGCTGTATCGAGATTCAGAAACCAAGGTTTGCGGCACAACAACTTCGAAGAGCTGCTGGTGCCTGGTGGGCAAATTTAGTAGTTGTACAGCCCGCTAGTCACCAAATCACCTGGATGGAGTTTAAGGATGCCTTCAGGGCACACTATATGCCAGATGGTGTGATGACCATGAAGTTAGAAGAGTTCCTGGCTCTTAAGCAAGGGGAGCACCCGGTGATGCACTATGTTGGGCGTTTCAATCATCTGTCGCAGTATGCTATAGAGTATGTGAATACTGACAGGAAGAAGAAGAATCATTTCATGAGAGGTCTGAACACCAAACTTCAGACCATGATGGCAACTTGTGGCAACGCAACTTATCATGAGACTGTCAACATTGCTATCACTTTAGAGGAGAATTATCGCCGACACAAGGAGGTGAAGAAAAAGAGAGCATTTGCTTCCGGATCGTCGAGTGGAAAGCGTCAAAAGGTGGTCTACCATCCTTAGAATCATGGCCGTGCACCATTCCACCCACAACAAAGCCAAAGCAGGCAACAAATCTTTATTCGCCCTGCAACTAATACGCCTTATCCTAATCAAGCACCGCAACAGTAAAATAATGCAAATAATGCAAACCGCACTGCTACTTCCCAGAATCACAATTATCCATGTTATAATTGTGGTAAACCCGGACACTTTTCCCGAGAATGTCCGTATCCTAGGAAGAGTAATCCTAATGTACCTAAAGCCCCTGTTACTCAAGCTTAGAATCAGTACAAGGGCAATGCTCAGAACAGTCAAGAAAGGTCAGGGCTGAGAAGAAAACTGGAAGGGTCTTTTATACTCAGGTGGAATCTATTCCAGAAGGAGAACCAGTAATGATTGGTATGTTTCCCGTTGCTAAGCACCCTGCAATTACCTTATTTGATTTCGGTGCATCCCATATATTCATCAATCGTACATTTGTTGTGAAGCATGAGATAACTATTGGGGAAACAAAAGAACCATATCATATACAGTCGCCTGGGGGACGACTCTGTATAAGGGAGATAGTTTAGCATGTACCTATTGATTTGGGAGGACATGAGTTCCCTACCAGCATGCTGATATTAAAGGATCAAGATATAGATGTGATCCTTGGTATGAACTGGTTAACTCAACATAGGGCTGTCATAGATGTCCTGCGTAGAACCATAAGAGTAAATGTACCTGACAGTAAAACCCAACTTCTCATCCAACTTCCCTTTCCTAAGAGTACAGTTGGAACAGTCTGTGCAACTACTGCTGAAGAAGCCAAGAACATTCCTGCGGTTTGTGAATTTACGGATGTTTTTCCCAATGATCTGCCTGGACTGCCACTAGACCGAGATGTGGAGTTTAGAATTGACCTGAAACTAGGAACGGCACCTGTGTCCAAAAGAGCATATAGGATGCCACCCAAAGAACTAGCAGAATTAAAAATGCAACTACAAGAGTTGTTAGACAAGGGTTTTATTCAACCCAGTTCATCACCTTAGGGATGCCCTGCTATCTTCGTGAAGAAGAAGGACCAAACCTTAAGGTTATGTGTTGACTATCGGCCGTTAAATGAAGTCACTATAAAGAACAAATACCCCTTACCCCGAATTGATTTGCTATTTGATCAACTTGCGGGAGCTAAGGTGTTCTCGAAGATAGACTTGAGATCAGGCTATCACCAGATTAAGATCAGATGTGCCAAAGACAGCGTTTACTACTCGATATGGTCTGTATGAGTATTTAGTCATGTCTTTTGGGCTGACCAATACCCCGGTCATTTCATGTGCCTGATGGACTCAGTTTTCATGCCCGAGTTGGATAAGTTTGTAGTGGTATTCATTGATGACATTCTTATCTATTCTAAGAGCAAAGAAGAACATGCGGAACATCTCCGCATTGTTCTACAACTGATTATGAGACCACCAATTATATGCCAAATTCAGCAAATGTGCATTCTGGTTAGAGGAAGTACAATTTCTTGGTCATGTTTTATCTGCTGAAGGTATAGCTGTTGATCCGAGCAAGGTAGAAGAAGTCCTTGACTAGAAAGCACCTACCACGGTTCATCAAGTTCGTAGTTTTCTGGGGTTGGCAGGTTATTACCGTCGGTTCATCCCTGACTTCTCTAGAATGGCGAAGCCAATTACTGGACTGCTGAAAAATCAAACTAAGTTTGTATGGTCAGCAGAATGTGAAAATGCCTTTCAAACATTAAAGAAGCTGCTGACAACAGCACCAGTATTAGCACAACCTAATATCGAGAGGCCGTTTGATATCTATTGTGATGCATCTGGAATTGGTATTGGCTGTGTTCTTATGCAAGAAGGCAGAGTCATATCATATGCTTCTAGACAACTCAAGAAGCATGAAGAACATTATCCCACCCATGATCTCGAATTAGCCGCAGTTGTTCATGCACTCAAGGTTTGACAACATTATTTATTGGGCAATATCTGTCATATCTATACGGATCACAAAAGTTTGAAATATATCTTCAGTCAGAGTTGAATATGAGGCAAAGAAGATGGTTAGAACTTATCAAAGATTATGACTTAGAAGTGCATTATCATCCGGGCAAGGCTAATGTGGTTACCGATGCCCTGAGTCGCAAGAGTCATTGCCATTGTCTGACTGTGAAACCTATGCAACGGACATTGTGTCAAGAGATGGAGCATCTGAATTTACAAATCATAGAACAAGGTTCCCTATCCAATATTGCAGTTGAGTCCATTATCAAAGATCAGATCATTGCTGCTCAACGGAAAAGTAAGGGTATAGCCCATATCAAAGATAAAGTCAAATCTGGAAAACCAACATGTTTCAATATTGATGAATCCGATGGTGTATGGTTCAAAGATAGATTGGTAGTACCCAAAAATCCAGAGCTGTGAAAGCAGATTCTTGATGAAGCTCATTCTACAAGATACTCTATTCATCTAGGTAGCAACAAAATATATCATAATCTGAGAACAAGATATTGGTGGACCAAAATGAAAATAGAAATAGCTCAATATGTGGCCAAATGTGATACTTGTTAGAGAGTCAAAGCGATTCACATGAAGACTGCGGGTCCATTACATTCATTGCCAGTTCCATCTTGGAAGTGGGAAGATATCTGTATGGACTTCATAGTGGGGTTGCCTAGGACCTCTGCAGGTTACAATTCAATATGGGTTATTATTGATCGCCTAACCAAGATAGCTCATTTCTTGCCAGTCAGAGATAAATATCGAATGGAACAGTATGCAAAGCTTTATCTTGATAGAATATTCAGTCTGCATGGGGCACCCAAGACCATCGTCTCTGACAGAGGGTCATTGTTCGTATCCAAGTTTTGGAAAAGTTTACATGAGTCTTTGGGAACCAAACTTATCCGTAGTTCTGCTTATCATCCGTAAACAGATGGACAGACTGAAAGGGTAAATCAAAATTTTGAAGATATGTTAAGAGCATGTGTTCTTTCCTATGGTGCTATATGGGATAAATGCCTTCCCTTAGCTGAATTCTCATATAACAATAGCTATCAAGAGAGCATTAAAATGGCACCATTTGAAGCATTGTGTGGCCGTAGATGCCAGACACCTTTACATTGGTCAGATGTTGGAGAACATTGGTTCTTTGGATTGGATGTGGTCAAGGAAGTTGAAGAAAAAGTTAAACTCATACAAGCTAATATGAAGGTAGCTCAATCTCGACAGAAAAACTATGCTGATAAAAGGAGACGATCGCTAGAATTCATAGTGGGAGATCATGTCTACCTCAAGGTATCGCCGATGAAAGGAGTTCATCGTTTTGGGATTCGGGGAAAGTTGGCGCCCTGTTATGTCGGTCCTTTTCAAATCCAACAACGATGTGGACCAGTCTCCTATCGCGTCAAGCTACCAGATCACATGTCAGTTGTGCATGATATCTTCCATGAATCTCAGTTGAAGAAGTGTCTTCAAGTACCTGACCAAGTGATCGACTTTGGTGATGTAGAACTAGCACCTGATTTGACTTATGTCAAGTACCCCATTAGAGTCTTAGATCAGAAAGATCGAGTCACTCGAAGACATACAATCAAGTTCTACAAAGTACAATGGAACCAACACACGAAAGAAGAACTACTTGGGAGTCTGAGGATTACTTAGAAGAAAACTTTCCTGACTTCTTTGCTTCTCTCTAGTTGCAATACCTTGTCTATATTGTAACTTATCTCTTTTGTCAAAAGAATGGAAACCCCCATCACTAGCCTTTTGAATAAAGTTATAATGTGTTAGTTTGACACATTTCCTTTTCCATTACTTAATCCTAAGTTTTAAATCTCGGACGAGATTTCTTTAAGGGGGAAGGGTTGTAACACCTCTGGTGTTTTGACCTATCATTAAAATTTTACATGTCATCATATGCATTGCAAAGCATTCATAAAGTAGAAAAATTTGAATGCATTCACTAAATAAGCTTTATTTCATAGTTGTTATTTTATGTGATGTAATGTGATTCGAAACTCTGAATAAAAATCATTACCACAAGGGTCAAATTTCATGTGATCATGTGAGACCATGTGTCATGTGACTCAAATAACCCTAATGGGCCATGTTACTGGTGAAAAATCAAAGTTAAGTCAAAAGGAAAACAAATTAAATTTGAATTCAACTTCACATTATAAAAGTCTTTTTTGCCCCTTTTGTATATTTCAAAATCCATTTGAAATTTGGGGTTGTGATAAAAAGCAAAGTTGAAGCTTATTTTATAAGGATCAACTTTGGTATATAAAGTTTTTAAAGTTTACATATAAAATTTGAAGTAATTTTGAAATGATTCAAATGCTCAAATGCACCCCAAATTCAAATTTCAAAATGGAGGCAGAATTTGAAAATATTCCTTGAAACAAAGTTGTAGAGTTTAAAAAGTTGAGCAACTTTCATTTTTGGAGATTTTCAACTTCTTTAGAAAATTTGGGAATAATTTGTAAAATGAGCTCAGTGGCAATTCTATAATTGTGGGTGAACAGTACACGGTCACCGCCCCATCGCCGGCGTCCTTTCTCCGGTCTTCCAGGCGCACCCGTGGCCGCCCTCGACTTTGTGCTGGCACGAGCAGCTCACTGCGTGTCGTTCTCTCGCACTCTTGGCCGCGCTATAAAGCTCCGACGCCGTCGTCGACTTTGATTTCTCTCCTCTATTTCCCGACGCCGCCGCCTCAGCTCCGGTGAGCTCTCCTCGCCTCCTCAGCGCAAGATAGCCCCGGGAAAGGAGTGTCTCAGTTTCGCCTACTCCTTGCGCCTCCAACCGACCTATTGCCACCACTTGACTCCACCAAGAATAGTCGCTAGCGGGCCTTCTTCCTCGCGGCCGGCGACCTCGACCGAAACTCTGTTTCACCGCGGTCAGCACCATCCGGTGAGCTGTTGCCCTTGCTTGGGGTCTCTACAGTTTCATCTCGATGCTATAGTGCTTAATCCACTCTTGTTTGGTCATTTTGCCCACTGCAGTCGCCGGAACACCGTCGTCGACGAGGTCCGCTCCGCCGTGATCACTGTCACCGTCGAAACGCGTCACCAGAGCTTCTCCGGTCTAGCTCGTTGCTTCAACACGTCCGGGGTGAGTCCCTGATGCTTCCTGGACTCTTTGTTTCACCGTTACCGGCCTTGTTTCGTCGGTGTAACGTTGCCGTGCCACCGCGTCCGCCATGGCCAGCGTCAGTCTTGTTCCGTGTCATAATCAACCTTCGAAATGTCACAGATCGATGTGCCTAGTCTTTGCGAGCGTTTTGGTACTTTGGCCGGCGCCGTTGAGCTCACCGGCGACGAGTTCGCGTCGGTCAGCGCCGTTGTTGCCGCGGTCAAAGCCGGAGATTACGGATGACAAGTGGGTCCCGTATGTCAGCGACTGTATAGTTCAAATGGAATTTTTCTATTTTCAGAAATGGATGAATAGTGTCTATTTTTGTTATTTTTGTGTAGATTTGTTTAGAGCTCCAAAAATTATGAAAATTTTTGTGTGACATTTATGTGATGAATATTATTTAGGAAAAATATGAAACTTGAAATTTGAATAAATTTTTAATGTTCAAAAATTTAGTCAATTAATTGATAAATGTAATTTCCATAATTTTTGTAGGCCACTGTATAACTCCAAAAATTATGAAATTTATTTTGGTACACTAATTTATCATGAGGAATCTTACATAAAATTTTGAGGTCATTTGGAACAAGTTTATTTTTGGGCTTATTTCCAAATTAATTCAAAAATGAATAACATCAAACCCTAAGTGTTAGGGTTAGGGTTTGATCTTGTTTGGGTCATGTTTTGTGACCAGTAGGGTTTCAAGATCAATTTGGTCAAGTCACTTAGGTCATAAACCCTAGATGTTAGTATCCATTGGTTTTGTTGGTTTGTAACTGTACCGTGAAGGAAAGTTGTATTCAAGGTGTTATTACATTTCGTGCACCATAAAAGCATCATGTTTACATTATCATCATGTTGAAGCATATGTTATTATTTCATGTAGAATCCGAGAGTGAAATGATTCTAGTTGAGCAAGTTGTGGAAGAATCCCCGGTTGTCTCGGGATTCGATATTGGTGGTACTGATTCGGAACCCGAGATCGTCAACGAAGGCAAGCCCCGGTTTATACATTAAACCATTACCTTGTTTACTTTGAAAATTTTATCACCTATGTTACTTATTGCATTAAGTTGATTAATTCAAATGTTACCTATTTGATGCATTGCCTACCTTGTTAATTGTTTACCATCCTTGAAGATGATTTCATTTACAAAGGCGTAGAATTGCTTAGTATGCTTTGTGGTAGGCTTTCAAAGTAAAAGTTTTGATACAATCAAAGATGGCATACTGGCCAAAGAAAGAAAGAAGATAGAATGAACTAGAGACTAGCCGGGTGGCTTATCTTGAATGTTGGGTAATGTTGCCGACTATGTCGCTTAAAGGCCACTCATTGTGGATCTTCTGAACGAGACACTTTGTAGTACTGGTCACATACTCCGGTAAGCCTACTACGGCTAATCCGATACTAAGATGAATGCCCACACACTGGGAGTGGAGAGATGGCGGGAGTAGCGTGTACCCTCATGGCTGGAATGTGACCGGATTTGAGGTGTGCTGTGCTCTCGGGTGGCGTGGAGACGGCTTAGTATGGGAGGATCTGGTAGCGAGGTTGATATATGCAAGATTAAGTTCTACATATGTCGTATGATAAGGAATCCCCAGCTAGGACTTGAATCAATTCGAATTGCCGGTGCTCCGCGGATATGAAGACTCGATTCATTATCGAAACAATGCAGGACTGGTGAATTACTAAAACATAAGAAAAAGAATGGAATGAGAAGGATTAGAATATGGGATATGAACACTTAGTTTGAGATAATGAACTAAAAGGACTTAGGGGTAAAAACTTGAACATAGGATCAAGAATAGTAAGCTTTTGGCAAAGAACTTTTGAATCTTGCTACACCTTTACCTTGACCCAACACATGCATCCCTAAGACCTTCACCCTCTTTTACGTCGGGTTAGTCTTGTTGAGTACTTTTGTACTCAGGGTTTGTTAACCCTTGTTGCAGGTGAGTCGCATGCGCATGCTTGTTTTGGTCCCTGCTGCATGTCAGTGTTTGAACTCAATGACGATGAGGAATGATGAATGGCCTTTGGACAAGGCACTAGTTTGTGTGAAATAAATAATGTTAATGTAATATTACCCCGCTACTATGGTTGTATGACACTTATGGTTTTGTAAGTTTGAAACAACTGGTTTGTAATATTAAAACTTAAGTCTTCTGCTTTATAATCTCTGGTATATATATTGAAAACTGTTGTAATCTACAATGACTGTGATTGGGATCCTGTTTGGAAAAGATTCGTGGATGATTCGGGTTTCCCGAGGACACCCGACAGACCTGTTAAGTTGTTGGGAACTTGTGTACGCTATCTGAGGTTAGTTGTGACATCGATAGATGCACGTGGGCCCGATTTCTTAGGAGGTTCTGCCACAGAGAAGATCAAGACAAGACTTGTCTTGATGGATCGGTTGCAAGCGTGAAGGGCAAGTTGGAGGCTTTGGAGCGATGGACTGTGTGGCGGTGAAGCTTGAGCAAGACTTAGCGCCGATGGACGAAGGCAATGGTGAAAAGCAAGTGAGGTCAAGATCGATGAACCAATACGGTCACATGATGATATGAAGTGGATCACATCATTTGGTGATTGGTTGGTGCATGTGTTGCATCAACAATGGAGGAGTTGGAATGGAATGCGCAAGGCAAAGGTATAACCTAGGGCATTTTATTTCACCGGTCATAGGTTGTGTAGAGAAGTGCTTGACCGGGTTTAGGATAGATGGCCATACTATCAAGAGGGGCAAACTTGATTGCATATCGGTCATCTGGTGCCACTCGAGTGATCCAACTTTGTATCGTTGATAGGATCGAGTGGTGCGGCAAGTTGAGTGGTTAACTCCTTGAAAAATGTTTGTGAAAAGCTAACACACGTGCACAAGGTGTTGTACACTAGGTGGTGTTGGCACATTTACAAAGGAGAAGAAGTTGGTGAAGAAAATGAGTTGAATGCGCTGGTCACGGAGTGACCGGACGCGTCCGACATGAGGATCGGACGCATCTAATATCGATACCGGATGCGTCCGGTATTCTGGCCAGGCATAGGCAGAGTTGCCGAGGTGACCGAACTCTGGCTCGTAGCAGTGATCGGACGCTGAGCAATCATTATTTAGCGTCAGGTCATGGTGACGTGAGGCGCGGGTGTTAGTCCAGAGAGGACCGGACGCAGGGGCGCATCCAGTCAGCCACACTAGACATGTCTGGTCATAGTTGAGCGTCTCTAGGAGCTCTCTGGACTCGACCAGACGCTGGCCCTCCTACGTTGGATCACTTCGCTGCAGTGCGTCCGATGTGTCGCGTTAGAGCGTGTTAGAGAGGGCCATTGGGCGGCAATGGCTACTTCATTTGAATGGGACATGTGGCGGTCAAGCAGTGACTGGACGCAACGATCGGACATATCCGGTCGCCAGTCCAGACGCATCCGGTGCACACGACCTACGCGTCCGGTCATCCTGAAATCTACCCAGTGAAGGGGTAACGGCTATTTTAGCCTATGGGGCTATAAATAGAAGTGTTGGCCGGCCTTTGGCCAGTTGCTAAGCACACTAGAGCCTTGGTGGCTTATGTGGTAGTGCTTGGGAGCCCTCTAACTCACATGAGCTTGATAGTGTTCATCCGATCGAGTGAGTGAGCGATTCTAGTTCGATTGCATCGTGAGGTTACATCGAGTGGCACTAGGTGGTCGTCTTAGAAGCCAGTGATGCTTGTTACCCTTGGAGGTTGCCATCTCCTAGACGGCTTGGTGGTGGTCTCCATCGAAGCCTGCAAGAAGCTTATGCGGTGCTCCGGAGGTAGGTTCTTGTGGTGCCCAACGTGTGGGCTTAGCAGGTGATGCTAATTAGCCGCCGAACCACCAAGTGAGCGGTCGACACAACAGAGACGTAGCGTGTTGGCAAGCACGTGAACCTTGGGAGAAAATCACCGTGTCAACATTGTTCTTCCCATTGGTTTGCAATCTCCTTACATAAGCTTGTAATTACTTTTATATACATTGTGCTGGTGTAGTTGCTCTTGAAATTAGTTAGCTTGGGTAGCTCACTAGTTACCTTCTTGCTTGTGTAGCATAGAAGTAGCTCCGTTGCATGGCTAATTTGGTTTATGTAACCTTGTTAGTCACATTGCTTAGTTTGTGTAACTAAGTATTTGTGCTCTCTAATTTGGTATTGGTTGCCTTGTTATTGAGCATTGCTAGTGAGCTTAGGAGCTTTATGCTTTTGCTTACTAGAATTGTGTAGGAGCTCCCGGTGTGCAAAATACTATTGGCATAGGTTTGTGTGACCTTGCTCCTAGAATTGGATAGTCGAGCTCTAGCTAGCTTGGCATCTTAGTTGCTTAATTAGGATCTTTGCAAGGTGCTAGAGAACATAGATAGAGGGGTGTAGTCTTGGCTAGACCGATAGTTTTAATTCCACACTTGTTTCGGTTAGCCTGTGTGATTAAGTTTTAGAAAGGACTATTCACCCCCCTCTAGTCCGCCATCTCGACCCTACAAGTGGTATCAGAGCTAGGTCTCTCATTTGTGGTCTTCACCGACCCGAGAGGATGGCGACTTATGGGCTAGATATTGACTGTCTACACATTTTTTATGACACACACTTTGCATAGTGGAAAAATTGAATGATATGTAATTTCAAGTTTATTTGCCCTCAAATGTGGTGGATGATAGATGTAGGCTTTTCTCATATGTTGGATGAAAATAATCTAACTCAAGCACAAAAGAAGTGCCTAGATCTCGACACCCAAGCTATTGACATCATGTATAGATCTTTGGATGATAGCATATTTGGTGAGATCATTGACATGAAGACCGCTCATGAGATTTGGAGTTATCTCAATGAGAAGTATGGGACGGTCTTCAATGATGATGATGAGCCCAAGAAGGAGGCACATGAGGATGTTGAGCATAGCCATAATTTGGTAATTGTGGAAGATTGCTCCACCTCATGGTCAAGTAATTATGATGATGATCATACCACAAAATCACTTGACAAGATTGATGATGATGCCACAAGTGATGCCAATGATGATGCTACTCTATGCACACTTGATGGTGATAATGATGGATCATGCTCGGGCTATGAGAGTGATGTTTCTTCAAGCTCTCCAACTACATCACATTGCTTCATGTCACAAGGTGACACTAAGGTATCTAATGCAAATGTGATTGATCTTGATTCATATGAGGAACTTCTAGATAGATATGGTTGCATGATCAAAGCTTTAGAAAAAGAGATGGCTAAAACCGAGAAATTGAAAAATGAAAACTCTTTTCTAAAGAACACATGTGAACAACAAAAGCATCTACTTTATGTTACTACTTGTTCACATGAGGAGCTAAAATTGGCTCATGAGGAACTTAGTGTTGCTCATGATAACTTGGTATAAGACCATGCTTTTCTCACTAAGGAGCTTTCTAATGAAAAAACTAAAACTAGTGAGAGCTCATCACATGGGTCAATTGATCAATCACATATTGTTGCTAACCCTTGTGATGTAGGCAAGAAGCTTGTATCCACCTCTTGTGATGATTTATTAGAAATGCCATGTTCTTCACAAATAGATGCTTGTTTTACTTTTGTCTTGTGAGACTAACCTTTTGAAGGAGAACAATGAGCTCAAAAGTGAAGTGAAGAATTTTAGCAACAAGTTAGAGAGGTGCTACAACTCAAAAGTCATCTTTGAGCACATATTGAAGACTCAAAGAAACTATGGTAATAATTATGGCCTTGGCTTCAAGAAGAAGATGACAAAGGGTGAAAGAAAGAGAGAAAAGAAGATGAAGAAGCAAGAGAAAGAGAAGCTTTCTCGTTTCATGTGCTATCATTGCCATGAAGTGGGACATCTTGCAAATACTTGCCCAAACAAAGAGAAGCTCATGGAGATCAAAGAAGAAGAGAGGCTCAAGCATGTAAAATGCTTCAAGTGCCGCACATGGGGTCAACTCACCTCTATGTGCCCAACCAAGCAATTGGTGAAGCAACAAGTGAAGCCTCAACTAGAGCCACAAGATGAGCAAGAAAAGAAGCCCCAAACTCAAATCAAGATCAACCATGAAGATGGTGGTGATTTGATGATAAAGAAGAAGAAAACTAGAAGGAGTGGAAAAGCAAGAGAAAGAGCAATGCATCCAAGGATGAATCAAGATGCAAAGCAAATGAGCAAGAACAAAGAAGAGAAAATGAAGAAGATTGCTCACATGAGGTGTTATAGTTGTGACATATTGGGTCACCTAGCTTTGGGTTGCCCAAACAAGCTTGAGAAGAAGGCTCAAGCAAACAAGGAGAAGCAAGGCAATGAGAAGCATAACATAAGCAAGGAAGAAAAGGCTCAAGCAAAGAGAAAGTGCTACTCATGCTGGGAAAGGGGACACATGGCTAATTCATGTCCCCTAGGTAACATTTCTAAGCCTATTTCAATTATTAATAATAATATGCTTAGAAAGGATGGCAATGGTACCTCATTGGTTGCGATTGCAAAACATCCTGCTACTCATACTAAGGCTATGCCTAAGCATGTTGCTCCTAACTTGAGAGGACCCAAACTTGTTTGGGTACCATCAAAAAGTGGATGATTGTTTGTAGGTACTATCGGCATTAGAGGCTTCATTCAATTGATTTTACATTGTCATCATATGTTGAGCCAAGTATTGAAGCTTAATGCAATCCTATCCCAATGCCAAGCCAAGAATTAGTGAAGTCCAAAAGTGCTACAACATACAAGTATCATATTCCAGTTGTGGATGATTTATTGGATATATATATTTGATGGCTTGCAAGAATTTGAGTTGAATCTTGCAAATTGATTGATCATGAGCTAATCGAGATATATCTCTTGTTGATCATTTCATTTGGGTGCATATGAGTTGATTGAATTGGATAAATATGCAATGTTGCTTGCTGTGAGATGTTTGAATGGATAAATAGCTTAGCAATCAAGTTTGGATTGATTTATGTTGGATAAGTTTATAAGATTATATTTAGTAAGTGTATTGAATGGATTTATGTTTTGTGAAAGTATTCAAACAAGTTGATTTCAAGTTTGATTCACATTTGATGAAGTATAGCTCAAGTGATTGGAATCTGTCCTATATTAAAAATCTGAGTGAGCTATGATCTTAGCCATGTTTGAGTGATCCAAACTTATTTGATTAGCATGAAAATTGATGTACATACTCTAGACTTATGGTATAATATGCTGTACAAATTTCATAAGAATTGGATAGAAGATGCTTCAGTTTTGGAGTGGATCTTGTTAGCTATAGTGCAGCAGTTTTCAGCATATAGTAGTGGTCGAAGAATTAAAATCTGGTAGCAATTTAGAAGTCAAATGAAGCTCAAATTTTTATATCTGTTAGATAACTTAGTGGAGCATATCTCCACCAAATTTCGTGGTATTTGGATCCGTACTTTGGGAGATATGTATTTTTCTTTGAAGAGTACATAATCTGCCAGAAAAGTGACAATTATTGGATTTATTTGGAGTCATTTTGATTGAAAGGTCTTCAAGTTGGAAATATGTTTATAAGTGTTTGAGGTACCTAAATTTGGTTTTAATATGATCTAGAAGCATAACAAGCAAAGAGTACAAGGGCATTTGATTGTGGAGTATACTTTGCACACATTTGGTACTTAAATCGAAAGATCAAGATCAAACTCAAGATGAAGATGAAGTTTAAGTTCTAGTGATTATTGGAAATCATTTGGGAGAAAGAAAATGACTTAAACAAGTAGAAATAAAAGGACTTAAAGAATGAATCAAGGTTACTCATCAAGTTAAGTTCATCACTTGGATCAATCAATTAAGTCATTTCAAGTGAGTATCAAGGATGATTCTTTGGAGAGAGGTCACTTCTCCCTAGTGTAGGAGCTTGCCGCCTATGTGTAGGTAAATCAAGTGTGGTACTTAGAAGGCTAACATAGAAGTGGTGATCCAAGGGACATTTGAGATGCTTAGTTGAAGCAATCAAAAGAGTTGATCAAGAAAAGCAAGCACCACCCAAACGAGAGCTAGTCATGGTAATTCAAGTGGTATTCCAAATAGTTCTCTCATGCAAGCATTGATCAAAAGATGAAGCCAGCCAACCACAACAAGAAAGTACACTTAATCATTAGTGGTTCTCATTTCATTTGGGTGAAGAATTGACTATATCTATGATGATTGGTCTTCACCAAGCTATAAATTGGACTTCACATTGCTATTGCGGAGCTTAATTAGAAACTAGTGACTATCCTCTACTCCAAGATAGTAAATGTATCATTGTAATGTGCATGATCATTTTATCCCTTACTAGTATGTGGTTAGTACATATAGTTCATACTTCATAGGATCATGCATAGCAAATGAATGTTTTAAATTCATAGCCTACCACTATTGCTTGAATGATTAATTGATCTAGTGGTTAGTATATGAATTTGTTCATGAGCTAGTGAACCCAAGTACTTGATTTAATTTGGATTGCTAACAAGTGACAAAGTGCAACATTGGTAAGATAACCCCTACAAGAGGTGTGAAGAAGCTTGTCATTGGTTCAAACCAAACTTGGAAGCTTAGGCAAATCAATTTAGTCAAATCAAAATTAGAAGCTCATGATAATGACAAGAGTACAAGCACAAGACAACAATGCAAATGGATATCTAGTTTGAATTGTTTCAAGTGGCATCTAGACTCAAGTATTTCATCAAGAATTCACAAGTGGTGTCTAGATCAACTTACAAGTGATATCCTACACATGGTAGTCATGATAATAGAAAATGTTCAAAAAATAGTTTTTATTGACAAATCAATCATATGCGTGGTATCACATCTCACACATGATATCAACCATACAAGAAGGTGGTTCCACAAGTGATCCTCAACTTTAAGTGATCATCAAATGAAGAATGCATCCCTCACTACAAAGACCTCAAATTTATCAAATGGATGGCCCATGAAATGACTTAGGGGGAGGTGTCCCACCAATTGGTATCAAGGTCAAAGATCCTATGTGTGGTATCTCAAGAAGCTATACAAGTGGTGTCATTCCAATAATCAAGTGATGTCCATAAAAAATGCAAGATTCAAGCCTCAACCATCTACCCAAAAGCAAGCCTTTGCATCAATGAGAAGCACACCTTTTATGGAAATTGATGATAAAGGGGGAGAGATTGTACAAAGATATAAAAGCTTTGGGAAAGATTGAGACAAAGAAGTAGAGGTTGGACATGGACATAAACAAAGAAGGGGAGCAACATTGAAGGATGTGAAAGGATCAAAATTCTTGAACAAGAGAAGCACACAAGTAGGTGGAGCAAGCTCATGAACTTTGATTGATTGCATTTGATATGTGCATATTCATGTTCTTGCTTGCATTGCATAAGCTTTTAAATTCAATATGCATGCTTGTGTGGTGTATGCTAGTTGTAGAATTTGATTGATGAAATGAAAACTAGCATGCATAGGATGATAGCTAGACACTTGGTATGCTTTTCAAGTAATGCTAGTACCTTGCTTTTAATGTCAATCTCACGAGGTATCTAGTGCTTTTAGTTTCAAGTGATATCTAGCTAACCATGGTGCTAAGGATAAACTTAAAGGTGCAACTTCGATTGGTATCACGCTTCAAAGGTTTACTCTATACACCTTTGCATCATTTGGTAGTAATTACTCTCCCACAATTCCAATCTATGCATATGTGCGAGCTTCAAACCAAATACTCTAGCATGTATGTAGGGGGAGCTAATACTATCAATCCGGGTTTATGGTACTTATCCAAAATCATTTACACATGGTAAAATTGCTTGGGCAAGCAACATGAATCCAAAAGAGCTTAATTTCCATATCTTTGTAGAGTTGTCATCAATTACCAAAAAAGGGGACATTGAAAGGTCCTTGTTTGGTTTTGGTAATTGAGTAACAACCTATGTTGACTAATATATGTTTATGTGAGATACATAGGTGATGAGTCCACAAGTACATGTGTGTGAGGCACATATGCCACGACGGTGAAGATGGCTTGGATATGTTGCAAGGCTCACACATGTGATGAAGGAGCTCATTGCATATGAGACATGACATTGAGTCATGTAACTAAGGTGGAGAAGATCATGACAAGACTTGTCTTGATGGACCGGTTGCAAGCATGAAGGGCAAGTTGGAGGCTTTGGAGCGATGGACCGTGTGTCGGTGAAGCTTGAGAAAGACTTAGCGCCGATGGACGAAGGCAACGGTGAAAAGCAAGTGAGGTCAAGATCGATGAACCAATACGGTCACGTGATGATATGAAGTGGATCATATCATTTGGTGATTGGTTGGTGCATGTGTTGCATCAACAATGGAGGAGTTGGAATGGAATGCGCAAGGCAAAGGTATAACCTAGGGTATTTCATTTCATCGGTCATAGGTTGTGTAGAGAAGTGCTTGACCGGGTTTAGGAAAGGTGGCCGTACTATCAAGAGGGGCAAACTTAATTGCATATCGGTCATCCGGTGCCACTCGAGTGATCTAACTTTGCATCGTTGCTAGGATCGAGTGGTGCGGCAAGTTGAGTGGTTAACTCCGTGAAAAATGTTTGTGAAAAGCTAACACACGTGCACAAGGTGTTGTACACTTGGTGGTGTTGGCACATTTGCAAAGGAGAAGAAGTTGGTGAAGAAAAGGAGTTGAATGTGCTGGTCACGGGGTGACCGGACGCGTCCGACATGAGGACCGGATGCGTCCAGTATCTGACCTAGGCGGCAGTATTCCCGACATGACCGGACGCATCTGGTATTTTGGCCAGGCACGGGCAGAGTTGCCAAGGTGGTTGGACTCTGGCTCGTAGCAGTGATCGGAAGATAAGCAATCAATGTTTAGCATCAGGTCATGGTGACGTGGGGCATGGGTGTTGGTCTAGAGAGGACCGGACGTAGGGGCACGTCCGGTCAGCCACACCGGACGCGTCTGGTCGCAGTTGAGCGGCTCTAGGAGTTCTCTAGACTCGATCGGACGCTGCCCCTCCTACGTCCAATCACTTCGCTATAGTGCGTTCGATGCGTCGCATCAGAGGATGTCAGAGAGGGCCATTGGGCGGCAATAGCTACTTCATTTGAATGGGACATGTGGCGGTCAAGTAGTGACCGGACGCAGTGACCGGACGCATCCGGTGCACAAGACCTGCGCGTCTGGTCATCCCAAAATCTGCCCAGTGAAGGGGTAACGGCTATTTTACCCTGTGGGGTTATAAATAGAAGTGTTGGCCAGCCTTTGGCTATTTGCTGAGCACACTAGAGCCTTGGTGTCTTTTGTGGTAGTGCATGGGAGCCCTCAAACTCACTTGAGCTTGATAGTGTTCCTCCGATCGAGTGAGTGAGCGATTCTAGTGCGATTGCATCATGAGGTTGCATCAAGTGGCACTAGGTGGTCGTCTTGCAAGCCGGTGGTGCTTGTTACTCTTGGAGGTTGCCACTTCCTAGATAGCTTGGCGGTGGTCTTCGTCGAAGCCCACAAGAAGCTTGTGCGGTGCTCCGGAGAAGAGTTTTGTGAGGGGCATTGTGCTCGCCCCGTGGGAGCCACAAAGAGCAACTCTAATTGAGCATGTCATTAAGCTACCGTCACTTTCAAGGTAGGTTCTTGCGGTACCCGATGTGCGGGCTTAGCGGGTGATGCCAATTAGCCACCGAACCACCAAGTGAGCGGTCGACACAACAGGGATGTAGCGTGTTGGCAAGCACGTGAACCTTGGGAGAAAATCACCGTGTCATTGTTGTTCTCCCCGTTGGTTTGCAATTCCCTTACACAAGCTTGTAATTACTTTCATATACATTGTGCTTGTGTAGTTGCTCTTGAAATTAGTTAGCTTGTGTAGCTAACTAGTTACCTTCTTGCTTGTGTAGCATAGAAGTAGATCCCTTGCGTGGCTAATTTGGTTTGTGTAATCTTGTTAGTCACATTGCTTAGTTTGTGTAGCTAAGTATTTGTGCTCTCTAATTTGGCATTGGTTGCCTTGTTATTGAGCATTGCTAGTGAGCTTAGGAGCTTTGTGCTTTTGCTTACTAGAATTGTGTAGGAGCTCCCCGGTGTGCAAAATACTAGTGGCATAGGTTTGTGTGACCTTGCTCCTAGAATTGGATAGTCGAGCTCTAGCTTGCTTGGCACCTTAGTTACTTAATTAGGATCTTTGCAAGGTGCTAGAGAACATAGATAGAGGGTTGTAGTCTTGGCTAGACTGATAGTTTTAATTCCACACTTATTTCGGTTAGCCGGCGTGATTAAGTTTTAGAAAGGACTATTCACCCTCCCTCTAGTCCGCCATCTCAACCCTACACCTGCCCTAGGAGTTAACAGGGGTGGGTGGCTCTACGTCGCGCCCAAGGTGCTGGCGGAGGCGGGTGGCTCCGCTGTCGTGCCCCAAGAGCTAAGGGGAGCAAGCCCCTCTGCCTAGGAGCAGGGGAGGGCTCAAACGGCCTCATTCCGATGAGGTGGAGCAAAGGTCGGGGGGTTCGCCCCCAAACGCATCTGCCGCCCGACAGCATTGAGGTGAGTTATCAGTTCCTCTATTTTTTCTATCTTGGTCAGATTTCATCGTGACTTATGTTTTTCGTCCCTTGCAACGTCGACTGGCAGTGAAATCCTTTGGCGTTGGCGCCAAAGAAGAGCATCGCCCTCCAATCGAGGCGGTAGCCTTCGGCTGATGCCATGCCCATTTCAGGCGGGAGGGGCGCAAGTATATCTGCGTCGCTGGTTGGTCAGGAACTGCCCACGGTGGTGCCCCTACTCTCGGTGGGACGGGCGAACGTGGTCATTCAAGGGGCACCTTCGGAGGTCGTAGAGCAGCCGGTGTTGGCCGCGATACCACTGCCGACGATAGGACGGATGAGGCTACCGATCATGCCCGTGGTGCCAACCGTGGCAAGCATGGCACAGCCGGTTGTGATCCCACCGACATGGGTGGAGGCGGCGGTGGCCATGACAGATGGGTCACAGCCGGGCACAACCGCAGCGGAGCCTGAGGCACCGACGTGACCCGTGCCATTGGTGGCCCAAGTGATGGCGCCTGGTGTGGGCTAAACAGCGGGGGACGCGGCCGAGGGGTCCCCTAGAGTCATGGTGCTAGGCGAGAGGTTGGCGTCTACACCGTTGACCCCTGTCGTCACTGGAGGGGGCGTCTCAGCGGGGGCGTCGTGGCAAGAGGGGTCGGTGGTGCTTGGAGCCAGTGGGAAGTCATCCCTGGCCCTGACATCGGCGGGCAGCAGCTCGCCCACGCAGGGCGAGCCCCTTCTCTAGTGGGCGAATCCACGGGATCCAGTGTCGGTGCTTTTCACCCTTGACGCTGCCACATAGAGCATGGAACGAGAGAGCCTCAACGTAGGGATTACGTCCATGCTTGAGGCCCTGATCCAAGCCACGGGCGCATTGCGCGACATTGTTTTTCCCTCTGTCCGGGTATTGTTTGTTCCTGCCTCTTGCTTTTATCTTCCTTCATATACTTTTTGTATCCTAACCATCGTGTTTATGTAGTCCCTTATAGCTCGTAGCCGGGAGAAGTCTCACTTCCTCCATCAACAGAAGGAAACTTAGGACCGCCTCGTCGAGGAGGCACGACTACATGAGGAGGTGATAGCTCAGCTTGTTGCTGCCCAGCAGAGGGTGGCTAAATTAACTCCCTTCGCCGAGGAGGCGGCCGATCTTTAGTCATGGGTGGCGAGGCCCGTCGAGATGCGGACGAGGCCGAGAAGGCGTTCGAGGCCCTGTCGGCGAGGTCACATAAGGATGAAGAAGAAGCCGCTAGGGTCAGGAAGGAGCGGGATGAGTTGCTTTAGAATGATGCCGAGTCCCGCTAGTGGATCCTTGACCTTCTGGCCGAGGTTGAAAAGGAAAGGGAACTAAAGCTAGGGGCCAAGGAGAAGCTCGTGACCCTAGAGAAGAGGGCGAGCCTAGAGGCCACGGTGGTCGCTCGGCTACGCAAGGAGCGTGATGAACTACTCCAAACCACAAAGAGGCTCTGGTTGGAACGTGGCATGGCTTGCGAGGAGCGCGACCAGGATTTCTGAGCGCGTGACCAGGCATACCAAGAGCACGACGACCCGCAACAGAAGGTCGGCTCACTCCAAGCCGAGCTCGAAAGCGCGACAACCTAGAAGCTGGAGGCCGAGAGCATTTTTGTCGGGCTAGTTGTGGACCTCATCGAGGTGAGGAGGAATCTTTAGGTGGAGAGTGACGAGCTTAGTATCCTAAGCGCCACCCTCAGAGTAGTCTGTGATGACCTTCAAGTGGTGCGGTCGGAGGGGACCAGCTCGTGTCGTTGAGATCATGGCTCGGGTGCGCCAACTTGAGAGGATTGCCCTTCATGCCAGGGTCAATCAGTCCTTTGTGATTGCTTGTTCTCATTATGGGGACAACATTGATCTGGAGGCAATGAGCTATGGCTACGCATCGGGCTATGAAGTCCACGAGCTGGAGGAGATGGAGACGGCGGTGGCTCCCCTTTCGTAGGACCTGGCGGACAAGATAGAAGACATAGTTCTCCTCCAGAGGGGCTAGTTAGTTGGATAGGTCAGGTGGTCATTCTTGTAACAAGCGACAAGTTCCGACCCTTCTGTATTGTTTAAATAAACTTGTCATTCCATTTGATCAAATCTGTTCTTTTGTTTCGGTGTGAACGAATTTGTTTTTTCTCCCTTTTTATGTGTGAAAAGAGGTTAATGCGACCCTTTCATTTGTTAAGACCATAGAGTTCGAGGTGTAGGAGGGAAACTCTGATCACGCTGGTAAGTAAGAGTGCCATAGCCGCTGGGGCGTATGTTTCTTGCAGTCCGACCAGCCTTACTCAGTCATTTGTTTCCGTAAGCCTTGCCACTAGGTTTTTTAACATGAGGAAGGGATCAGGCATGGCGATTGTTTCAAAAAGAGTATATATGCCCTTATCAGCCCTCGAGTGAGACCCGACCCCTTGTCGTTGATGGGGTCGGGTGTCACTAAAGATCAGGGAGAGGATAGCGAAACTAGTAGAAAAAAACGTCTCTTGTCTTAGAAACATTATTCTTAGCTTTCGCACGTACCCCCTCCCTAGGATCTGAGCCATCATTCTATGACCGTGCATTCGGTCTCCTTGCGAGTCCAACTTTCCTCGAGCCTCGCACGTAGTGGGGGCCGATCGAGGGTTGGCTCGTCTTTGTGATCGTCACCCCGTTCGTAGTTTCCGCAACTAGAGGGGTTGAGCTAACGTCAATTGCCTCGATGGCTTGAGTGACACGTTCGGTGAACTTGCTAATGGGCATGTTCGAGTGGAATCCAGGTCCGTTGTTTGTGACGGGGTTGGCATAGCCCTCATGTGACATTCCATTGCTCCTTAACTCGCCTCCCAGTAGATGCCCGTGTCACTCCAAAGAGCGACTTAGGTGGCCCGCTGGCCTCCCCTTGATGGAGATTCTATGGGCTCGGCTTGAGGTTAGGATCGAACGAGAAGGTTGAGATGACCCTATCCGCTTCTAAGCGGGTCAGGTGAAGGTCACTAGGGCTCATCTGCATTTTCTCCCCTGGCTCTGTTCGATGTGAGGCGGCCTCGAGCCCTTCGTGGGCCAGCCTTCGAACCCTAGTCAGTTGGATTCCTGAGTTAGGGTCAGATGGCTTGAGCCCCCGAGCCCCATTGGGCTCAGTAGGGGTCAGCTGAATTTCATACGTCACCTTGTCCGTGGTTTCTGCAATCGGAGGGTCTGAGCTAACGAGACTAGCCTTGGTGAGCTCGCTAACGGGCATGTTCGAGTGGAATCCGGGTCTATCGTTCGCTGATGGGGTCAGCATAGCCCTCATGTGGCATTCCACTGCTCCTTAACCCGCCTCCCGGTAGATGCCCATGTCGCTCTAGAGAGCGACTCAGGTGGCCTGTTGGCCTCTCCTCGATGGAGATTCTATGGGCTTGGCTTGAGGTTAGGATCGAACGAGAAGGTTGAGATGTCCCTGTCCATTCTGAGCGGGGTCGGGCAAGGCCGCTGGGGTCTCTCCTCGATGTATGAATGAATATATGAATGCATGCATTAGAATGGATGAATGAATTCTCACGCATTGGAAAAGTAAAGTGGGGGTTGGTAAAGTTACCTCGATGGCTCGAGTGATGGGTTCACGGAGCTCTTACCGAATATGTCTGTGTGGGGTCAGAGCCCTTCATTTGTGATGGAGTTGGCGTAACCTGCATAGGGCATCCCCCCCGCTCCTTACCCATCTCTCAGCAGCGGCCCGAGCCGTCCGATCGACTTGGGCGACCTGTTGGCATCTCCTCAATGGAGATTCCATAGGTGGGCCCCTCCAAACCCTTCCTGGGAAGGCGGAGACTAAAGCTCGGGGTGCAGACAACAAACGCTTATCACGCTGGTGAGCAAAAGCGCCGTAGCCGCTAGGGTGTAGGTTTCTTGTGGTCCGACCAGTTTTACTTGGAGTTTGTTTCCACACACCTTGCTTCTCATTTTTTAACGTGAGAAGGGGTTGGGCATAGAGAATGTCTACCGAATAGGCACTCTTGCCGACCCCCCGAGTGAGGCCCAACCCCTTGCCGTTGCTAGGGTCGGGGGCTCGATAGCGAAGTTAATGAGAGAAAACATGCGTAAATTAAGGGTGACCCGCTGGCGCAGGACTTGCCTCGATGGCACGAGCGATGGGTTCGGGAAGCTCTTACCAGATATGTTCGAGTGGAATCCGGGTCCGTCATTCGTGACAGAGTTGGAATAACCCGCATGGGGCATCCTACTGCTCCTTACCCATCTCTCAGCAGCGGCCAAGTCGTCCGATCGACTTGTGTGACCCGCTGACATAGGACTTATCTACGGAGATGGAGGATGAGATCATCCCCCCTAAGAAATTAGTTAGACAGATAAGCAGGCGATGAACTTATAATAAATGGACAAGCTCTTAAATTTTATTATGGCCAAACAGTTTTTTAGCCCTTCTCCCCTTTTTGTATAGAAAGGTTAGTGTGTTCTGACCCTTTTCATTGTTAAGGCCGTAAAGCTCGAGGTGCGGGTGAACAAACTCGGATCACGCTGGTGAGCAAAGGTGCCATAGCCACTGGAACATAGGTTTCTCGTAGTCTGACCAGTTTTACTCAGTGTTCGTTTCCGCAACCTTAGCCTCTAGGTCTCAACGTGAGAGAGGGTCGAGCATGGAGAATGTTTGCCAGGTGGATATACTCTTAGACATGTACTGACTCTTTCCGTAGCTAATTCTAAAAAGCCCAGGGTGCGGAAAAAACTCTGATCACACTAGTGAGCAAAGATGCCATAGCCGCTGGGGCGTTGGTTTCTCGTAGTCCGACCAGTTTTACTCAGTGTTCGTTTTCCGCAAGCCTCGCTTCTGGGTCTTAATGTGAGAAAGGGTCGGGCGTAGGGAATGTCTACCGGATAGATACGCTCTTTTCAGCCCTTGAGTGAGGCCTGACCCCCTATCATTGCTGGGGTCAGGTGTTACTAAAGATTGGGGAGTTTGATAGCAAAACTGATAAAATAAGGTGTGCATATATTAAAGGTAAAAGCGACGTAGCTGCTCGATGTTCTAGGCATTGACGAAGACTATGCCATTGATGGTCTTGAGCTTGTAGGCGCCTAGTCGAAGCACCTCCGCGATGACGTACGGTCCCTCCCATGGCGGAGAGAGCTTGTGGTGGTTCTTGTTGCTCTGGATGAGGAAGAGCACTAGGTCCCCAACGTTGAAGGCCCAACCCCACACTCAATGGCTATGGTATCGGTGTAACGCTTGCTGGTATTTGGCCAAGCGGAGGAGGGCGACGTCGCACGCTTCATCTAGTTGGTCCATGGCATCTTTGAGGGACGCCTTAGCTCCCTATTTGTCGTACACCCTGACCCTTGGCGCTCCATAGTCGAGGTCGGTCGGGAGGATAGCCTCGGAATTGTAAACCATGAAGAATGGTGTGTAGCCGGTGGCTCGGCTGGGGGTCGTCCTCAGGCTCCAGAGCACCGTGGGAAGTTCCATGACCCATCGTCCGCCAAACTTATTCAACCGGTTGAAGATCCTAGGTTTGAGGCCTTGTAGGACCATGCCGTTCATGTGCTTGACCTGCCCGTCCGTGTGGTGGTGCGCCATGGTGGCCCAATCGACGCAGATGTGGTATTCATCGTAGAATCAAAGTAACTTCTTTTCGGTGAACTATAGGCGTTGTCCGTGATAATGGAGTTCAGGACTCCAAAGCGATGGACGATGTCAAGGAAGAACAGGACGGCTTGCTCGGACTTGATCATGGAGACAAGCAAGGGCGTATAGCCCCTGGGCACCCTCTTGAGAGGTCTAACTAGATCGATCCCCCAGACCACGAACAGCCACGTGATTGGGATCGTCTAGAGTGCTTGGGCTGGCAGGTGGGTCTTGGCATGATGTGCAAGCCACCGAGCCCTCGTTTTGTCTGTCAGTAGCGCCTCACGGAGGAGGTAGTTGAGGTAGAGCGTCCTCCAATTGGCTAGAGGGTCAGGCTCTGTCGCTGGATCCTCCTCAAGCTCCATGACTTCAGGGTCGGATGGAGCCACCGGTTGGTCAGCCCCCAAGGCCAGGGTGGGTGGCCTGTCACCGGCTCGTTCCGGCTCCTTGTAGCGGACCGAGGGCTTGTGCTAATC
Source organism: Miscanthus lutarioriparius (assembly GCA_904845875.1). Taxonomy (NCBI): domain Eukaryota; kingdom Viridiplantae; phylum Streptophyta; class Magnoliopsida; order Poales; family Poaceae; genus Miscanthus; species Miscanthus lutarioriparius. The sequence goes on from CAJGYO010000019.1 coordinate 13,956,165, forward strand.
GCTGGCGAAGATGCCCGTTGGCACCAGCTCTTGGCCAGACGCCATCTTCACCAGTGCGTCGGCTGCCTCATTGAGACGCCTCGGGATGTGATTGAGCTCAAGACCGTCGAACTTGTCCTCCCTCTGGCGGACTTTTTGGCAATATGCAGCCATCTTGGTGTTGTGGTAGCTTGACTCCTTCATGACTTGGTCGACGACCAACTGGGAGTCGCTTTAGATGTCGAGGCATCGGATACCCAACTCGATAGCTATGCGTAGGCCATTGATGAGCACCTCATACTCAGTCACATTGTTGGAGGAGGGGAAATGGAGGCAAACCATGTACTCATGCATACCCCGAGGGGCGAAACAAAGACCAGTCCGGCACCGGCGCCTTTCTTCATCAGCGATCCATCAAAGTACATCATCCAGTACTCTTGGTTGACGAGCGCTGGTGGCATTTGGACATCGGTCCACTCTGCAATGAAGTCAGCCAGCACTTGGGACTTGATGGCCGTCCGGGGGGCATACGAAATGCCTTGACCCATCAGCTCAAGTGCCCACTTTATGATTCTTCCTGTGGCATCCTGATTTTGGACAACCTCGCCGAGAGGGAAGGACATCACGACTGTCACCGGATGTGACTCAAAGTGGAGACGCAACTTCCTCTTGGCGATAAGGATGGCATACAGTAGCTTTTGGATCAGGGGGTAGCGGGTCTTGGAGTCAAATAAGACCTCGCTAATGAAGTACACGGGACGCTGCACTTTGAGGGCGTGTCCCTCTTCTTCTCGCTCTACCAGCAGGGCGGTGCTGACCACTTGCATGGTGGCCGCAATATAGAGCAGAAGTGGTTCCCTGTTGGTCGAGGGCACCAGGATCGGGGCCTTCGTTAGAAGCTGCTTGACTGCGTCAAGTGCCTCCTAGGCTTCGGGCGTCCATTCGAAATGGTTGGCCTTCTTCAGGAGCCGATAGAGGGGGAGACCTCATTCACCGAGGCACGAGAAAAAGTGGCTGAGTGCGGCGAGGCACCCTGTAACTCGTTGTACCCCTTTTATATTCTGAATCAGGCCCATCCTCATGACGGTCGAGATCTTCTCTGGGTTGGCTTCGATGCCATGCTCGGAGATGATAAAATCCAGCAGCATACCCCTTGGGACCCCGAAAACACACTTCTCAGGGTTGACCTTAATGCCGTTTGCTCAGAGTTTTGCGAAGGTCTGCTCAAGGTCGGCTACAACCTAGTCAGCCCATTTGGACTTGACCATGATGTCATCCATGTAGGCCTCAATGGTTTGCCCGATGAGGTCCCCGAAACACTTGAGCATACAATGCTGGTATGTCGCCCCTATGTTTTTTAGACCGAACGGCATTGTGACATAGTAGAACGATCCGAATGGGGTGATGAAAGATATCACGTGCTGGTCGGACTCTTTCATCATGATCTGATGGTACCTAGAGTACGCATCAAGGAAGCAAAGGGTTTCACATTGAGGTCGAGTTGACTACTTGGTCTATACGTGGCAAAGAAAATGGATCCTTTGGACATACTTTGTTGAGACCCGTGTAGTCAACACGCATTCTCCATTTCTCACTCTTCTTTCATATAAGAACGGGATTACCTAACCACACGGGGTGGTATACTTCCCAGATGAATCCAGCCGCCAAAAGCTTCGCAGTCTCCTCACCGATGGCCCTGCGCTTTCCTTTATCGAAGCGACACAGGCACTGCTTCACCGACTTAGAGCCCGGCCTGATCTTCAAGATGTGCTCGGTGACTTCTCTCGGAACACCTAGCATGTCCGAGGGTTTCCATGTAAAGATGTCTTTGTTGGTGCGGAGAAAGTCGACGAGCGTGCTTTCCTATTCGGAGGAAAGCGTGGTTCCAATGCGCACCACTTTGCTCTTGGAGCCGCTAGGGTCTATGAGGACCTCCTTGGCGCCCTCCACTGGCTCGAAAGGCCTGGTCGACCGCTTGGGGTCAGGTGCTTCTTCAGCGACCTCCTTAATGATGGCCGCAAGCTCCTTGGAGGCGACGATTGCCGCGCGCGTGTTCGCAACACTCGACCTCGCACTCATAGGTGCGTTGGAAGGAGGTGCCGATGGTGATGACCCCACACGGTCCTAGCATCTTCAGCTTTAGATAGGTGTAGTTGGGGACAGCCATGAACTTCGCGTAGCATGGACGTCCTAGGATGGCATGGTTGGTTCCATGGAATCCGACCACCTCGAAGGTAAGGGTCTCCATCCTATAATTGGATGGATCCCCAAAGGTGAGTGGCATGGCCTGCTTTCTAGGTATGATGCCGTGGACAAGCGTCCCGGTCAGCCGGATGCGTGCTCGGTCGATGCCCATGGCATCGAGCATTTCTGCGTACATAATGTTGAGGCCATTGCCTCCATCCATCAGTACCTTGGTGAGTCGCTTCGTGCCGATGATCGGGTCGATCATGAGCGGATATCATCCTCGGCTATAGCATGCATTCCGAGTGGTCGGTCCGATCGAAGGTTATAGCGACTCCGACCATCGAAGGCAGCTAGGCGTGGCTGGCTTGGCTATATTGACCTCGTGGCGCGCAAGCTTCTAGATATGCTTAGAGTCATAGGCCATCGACCCTCTAAAGATCATGAGGCAGCCCCCTAGGCTCCCACTCTCTCCTCGACATCTTCTGACGGTGGGTTGGGGTCCCCCCTATGCTCCCCTTGTTGGAGCCTCCTGACAAGAACCGCTTCATGAGGCCGCAGTCCTTGTATAGGTGCTTGATGGGGAAAGCATGGTTTGGGCGCGACCCTTTGAGTAGCTTCTCGAAGTGGTTCGGGGTACCCTCTGCGGGCTTCCGACCCCCTTGCGGTCGGCGATAGCCATGAGCGAGCCCTCATGCCGCTGCTTGTTCTTCTTCTTACTGGGACAGTTGGAGGCGCCTTCACCAACATCCTCATCCCGCTTCGCCTTGCCTTTGAGGCGGTCAAAGATCGCTCTGACCGCCTCCTCGCCCGAAGCATGGCTGGTGGCGATGTCAAGGAGCTCCTTGGTGGTTCATGGGCCCTTACGTCCCAGCTTATGGACCAGGGACTCATAGGTGGTCCTAGACAAGAAAGCTCCTATGATGTCGGCGTCGGCGACGTCGGGCAGCTCGTTGCACTGCCGAGAGAAGCGCCAGATGTAACCACAAAGGGTTTCCCTAGCCTTTTGTCGGTAGTTTTTGAGATCACATGGGTTCCTATGACGCTTGTATGTGCCCTAGAAGTTCCCCACAAAGATCTCTTTTAGGTCCGCCCAACTTTGGATTCTGTTGGGCGGAAGGTGTTCCAACCATGTTCATGTCGAATCGGCCTAGAATAATGGAAGGTTGTGGATAATGAAATCATCATTATCTGCTCCACTGGCTTGGCAAGCAAGCCAATAATCCTCGAGCCACAGTCTGGGGTTCATTTCCCTAGAGTATTTTGGGATGTTGGTTGGTGGTCGGTACTGTGGTGGGAAGACGGTGTTGATGATGTGTCGGCCGAAGGCTTGAGGTCCTGGCAAGTAGGGGCTTAGGCTTTGGTCCACTGCCATGGCTAATTCTATCCCTCGCATCACCGCGGGTATGACTGCAGGCATCGAGGGTGCCCTACGCATCACGGTGGCGGCCGAGACGCTCATGCACTAGGACCATCACACACAGCCTACTGCCTTACGGCGCCTGGTGGACTAACATGTCCATGTTGAGTTGCTCTGAGGGCGTGCGCTGGCTGGTGTCGAGCTCGCATTGTCGGGACAACGAGCTCTCGGCCTGCTGCACCGCTGCATGCTCGAGTAGCATGTGAATCTCATGATGGGCCCGACGATCCTCGGGCATCGCGGGCCTCGGAAGCCCCTAGAGCAAGGCCACCGAAGCAGCGATGTTCTGGCTTGCCCGGGCAAAGTGTGGGAGCGCTTCATCATTCTCGATGATCCTCTGGTTCATGTCACGGGCCATGGTGCACACACGCCCATTGTCTCCATGGCGCTTGATCTCTCGCTCGAGCTCCGCACGTTCCTGCTTACGCTGGAGTCGCCCTTCTTCGAGCTCTTGGTGCTAGGCCTTCAATTGCTCCACCCATAGGTGGGGCAGGGCCCCAGCATCCCCCTTGTCCCCATCATCAAGGTCGTTCATTGGGGTAGCCTCTTCTTTGTGGATGCTTTCGATATGTCCCTCGGGGTACCTGCCATGAAACACTCACAAGAGGGGTGATGGCTCCCCCTGCTGGAGTCAGAGCTAGAGGGCGACTCCGATTCTCCTACGAGAAAGTCATAGAAAGTCTCCGCGACATATTCGGTCATCCCCGAGAACTCATCGTTCACAGGGGATGGAGGCATGCATTGCACCATAAGGTGGCCAATGGCCTCTGTGGAGTTGCGGAGGTCAGACAAGAGCACTGTCGAGGCATTCCAGATGAGGTATTCTAGGGAGAGCGGCTCTCCTCCGGTGAGCTATGTCATGACATTAGCGAACGAGAAGGTGAGGTGTCGCATAGGTTCTCCTAGGATGGTCAGGGTCCTAGAAAGGTGTCGAGCTGGCGCTCTAACCTCCCATAGTCGAAGCCGAGGAGCTGGTCACTCCTAGGGGCGTGGGCCTCCGGTGCGTGTAGCTGTAGCTCCTCAAGTGCCTCGGCGATCGCGTCGAGGCCGACGGAGAGAGATGTTGGATGTCAACAGAGCCTGCACCAACCCTCCCTCCATCGTGATGATGAAGTCTAGGTTCCCGAAGTGCACATGTGCGCCCGGTACCCAGCTGATGTTGTGACTAGCCATCCGAGGCCTGGTGTGGATGTTGAGACGCACAAAAAGGCCCCTACCTAGCACGCCAACTATCGGTGTTTTGAGTCACCACCAACAAGTAAATTTCTGATATTGCACGTCTAGCTCGGATGGTGTGCTTAGAGGACACGAGATTTATACTGATTCGGGCAGAATATCCCTATGTCCAGTTTGTTGCTGCTGCTCGTGTAACTAGCACTAAAAGTTCATAGTAGGGGTTACAAACGGGTGAGAGAGGTATGTTTGGGTCCCAAGTCTCTAGTGAAAGGAGTGAATGGGTGCTAAGAGAGCATGGTTGGTGCTTAGCCTTGTGTTTGGGGTTTGATGGGTTTGTTTGAACCTGACTTGAATTGATCCGATCGGTTATCAGATGCCCTTCAATGGAGCGCCATGCTTTCCTATTTATAGGCTAGAGGAAAGCAAGGGATATAGCGGAGGAAAAGAGGAGAACGAGAGAGAGAGATAGAGTCGAAGGCCTTCAGGATCACCGGGTCCTTCTCCTTCATATGGGTCCCGCTGACACTATAGATGTCAATAGGGACAACGCCACATCATAGTCTTGTCCATCACTAGCGCCATGCGCAGGCATCATCTACCGGCCATGGCACTCCACTCCATCTTGGTGGACGTCGTGGTGAACCGACGTGCCTGTCAGTGTTCGTATGAGGGTTAGACAGAACAGTACCGATACGCCCGATGCTGTTCTTGATGTGAATCCTCAGGTATGGCCCGTCGTGGCCACGGGTTACATCGGGGCATGCCGGTCTCTTCCTTGGCATCCAAGTTTTGACCCAGGACCATATGCTTGGACCTAAAGTGGTTGGTGGTGGTATGGGACCCCATCGGGTGAGGTGGACCTCATACCCGAGGGGTCGGGCGAGGTGGAGCCTGCGACCGTGGGGTCGAGCGAGGCGGAGCCCGCCCCTAGAGGTCAGGTGAGGTGAAGCCCATGGCCTCAGGGTTAGGCGAGGTGGAGCCCATCCCCAAAGGGCGGACAAGTCAGAGCCCGCAGCCTTAGGGTCAGGCCAGGTGGAGCACGAACCCAAGGCCCGGGCGAGGCGGAGCGCAAACCCAACGGCCGAGCGAGGCAGAGCCCGTGGCCTTAGGGTCGAGCGAGGCAGAGCGCAAACCCATGGGTCGGGCAAGGCGAAGCCCGTGGCCTTAGGGTCGGGCTAGGCGAAACCCCCGCTAGAGGTCGGGCGAGGCGGAGTTCGCCCCCAGAGGTCGGGTGAGGTGGAGCTTGCACGCCCGGGGGTCGGTTCGATCCATAGTCGCGCTCTTGGACTGCTCGGATGAGTCAATGTTGATCATCATTAGCTCCTCCTCTTCGGATACCCTAGTATTGGTCCCCAACAATTGCATTAAGGTGATAACAAGATAAATTTTCTTTACTGAGTAGGTGTATATCTCTTCTCTAGTAATTAAACAAATTCTCATCTAAGCAATTTTCTAGACTATAAGACAGGAGCCACTTGCTTTGACCATAACTGGAGTTATACACATCTAAATAATATGGTTATGGACTTTCTAGAAATCTTATGAAATTTTCTACAACTTTATTTTAATCATATTAAGGTGATTCAGTAGTTATCTAGGCCAAACAATTCCATCTTTCAGATCTATCCAGAGAACATGTATTTCTGATAGCAGAATTTTAACAGCTAAAATTCTCAAACCATAAGGCCTATGAATATGAAAATTTAACACAAGGTAGATAAGTAAGTTATCTACAACTTTGTTATTAACAATTTTCAGAGAAAAGATCATTATCATCATGAATTTACCACCACAACTGAAACTATACATGCAGCCACCTAGTTAAATTATAAAGCAATAATTAACTAGTTGCCTATAACCAATTACTTTTAAGCCTAACTAATAGCACCAACATATCATATGCATCATAAGCATCATAGAAAACATCATGGCTATGCCTAACTAATTTATTTATATTCATTTATCAATTTCCATATATAATAAGGTGATTTAAAGGATAAATATTTCTATTGCTCAATAAATTCTAAGAAAATTACAGTAGCCTACAAATAACCCTAATAGTTTACTGTACCATTTTCATGCCATTTGGATAAGTATAACCACCTCAACAAAAATGGCAATCTATATATGCTAAGTTTAGCAAAAATAGTTTAGCATAGTGAAAAGTGTCAAACAACAGATTTAATATTTTTCTTACTTTCCTACTAGCACAAGAATATTGTATAAAAATTTGCATGATCATACGTTATGTAGTTTTCCCCATTTAATTTTACTAGAAACTAGCAATTAATTAGGATTAAATATGAAGACCATATTTCAAGTATGTCTACTATAGGTTTGGTATTTTTTCTAGCTAGAGCATGTCAACACATGACCAGCAAAATTGGAATCATAATTTTATTATCTTCTTAGCTCAAGTTATGCATTTTACAAGATATAACCTAATTTAAAAGCACTTATCTTGCTCAATTTAATTCTCCCAGAAAAATATCCTAAACAGTAGATTTCATATTTTTATCAAATAGTACACTTCAAGATAAATCCAACAAAATTTAGTTCGCCCCATTTGGATACTCCTAGCTCTAGATATGGAAAAAATTCAAAAACCAACTAAACCCTAAATGCTAGGTACACCCAGTCTATACACCCTCAGGCGCTGACATGCGGGTCCCGTAGTCAACTCGGCCCCACTCATTAGTGGAACCAGAGCAGAGCGCGCGGTTGACCAACGGTGAACTCGCCAACAGCCAGGTCACCAGCGGTAGCGTCACCAGCGTTGTGCTCCCCATAACCTTGCGCACCCGTTGGTACTCTTGGCTGGCTCGGTAGATCACCAGAGCGACCTCACCGGCGAGCATGGCGGCTCGGCGATGGCTCGTGGTGGCGAACTCATCGTCTCTGGCAACGGCATGTCAAGGCGAGCGTGGCTACAATATCAGCAGGTCCTAGTGGAGCTCTTGGGTTAGGTTAGGGCGATGGTGGAGCGGTGGTGAAGCTTGGCCACGTGTATGACGGCGCGGCGACACACAGAGCATGACGGTTGTGTCACTATTCTAGCGAGCCGCTGATGGGTGATGAGTCTCCATCTTCAGTGATGGTGCTAGGGTTAGTGGAGGTGCAGAAACACATGCTAGAGGGGAACCACGAGGTCTAGCTAAGCTCGGCCGTGGCGAGCTGGAGCTCGTGGCCATGGTGAGTGCTCGCGGTGCAGTTGCATGTTCCCATGAGACAGAGGCGGTAATGGTGAACTAGGCTACAACGCGAGCACCTACGACCTAAGGCGACGATGGACTAGCGGAGAAGAAGGTAGGAGCTACGGTGGATAGGGCTGGCCACGGGCGAACTTGGAGCTCGGCGGCGCACAACGGCTATGGCGGCGATGGTGACGGACCGTAGGCCTTTACCTTGGTTCGAGCTAGGGCAATGGTGGGTCGGCAAGGTGGAGGAGGTGATGGCAGAGCTGTGGGCACGAGTGATTGAGCGGTGGTGCTACGGTGGAGGCGCTCGAGCGCGGTGGAGGCACGGCGACGACGCTGCTGCAGTGTTGCTCCGCTGTAGCGAGTGAGCGCGTGGGTGAGTGGAGAGCCAAGGGCTCTCCCTTTTGGCGTGGTAGGGCAGGCCGTTGCTAGCAAACTATCGCCATGCGGCGCGAGCGGCCTGGGCGCGGTCGGCCACGACGGCCGGCGATTTGAATCGGCAAGGGCCGATTTAGTCCGTCTAACAGTCGATTTTCAAACCTCCAAATCTCCCAACCCATGGTGAATCAGTGAAAACTTCATTAATACAAAGTGTAGAGCTACATGAGTACTACAAGATTGCTTAAAGGAGTTTTGTCTAAATCACACTGGTTTTCAAACTATAAGGCTCCAAAATAGGCTACATTGAAACTGAAAACAACTTCAAGACTTAGAAAAAAATTTCTAAGTTACAAATAGCATTAAGTTGAAACTTGTGAGCTCTATTTGACCATGTTAGGCACTGATTTAGCTCATGACCCTTAAATAAAGTTGTTACCTTTGATGTGAACTACAACTTTTATTTAGGTCACACAGCCATGCAAACACTCTAAGCTACTGTTCAACTTTGGTCAAACTAGCATCATGAAAATGGCATTCCAAGGTAACCCAACACAGAAGTAAAATTGGTTCATGTCATGAATACAAAAGTTGTTCCATTTACCATCCTAGATGTATCTAAGGTATTGTTGTGACCTTACAACCATTTCATACATTGGTCATACATGATTAGAAGCATAAGCATATATATATAATCAACATTTCATGCGATAATGTATAAGAATGAGATGAAATTTCATATGCTCATGTTCATGAATGCTTGGATGATGCTTCTGCTCATGAAATGCAAGTGTCAAATGCCATGCTTAACACTAGGGTGTTACAATCAAGGACATGAAGACTTGGCTAAAGGACTGCCGGAGGTAAACTGAAGACCTAGAAGTGGAGGGCTTCCTATGAATACACTCTAAAAATAGATTAGATGTATCTTTTAGGCTTGCCTATTCTTTGGTTGGAGGTTGTGGATCTTCTAGGAGGAATTAGGTTGGTTGAGTCTGATACTAGTGGTTTGTGTTTTGCTTCAAGTTGTTCTTTGGTTTGCAGGTGTTTAGTTTTCTCTGTCCTGTAAGCTAGTATCCTCTATGTTGTAGTGTGCGTCTTAAACGGTTGTTACTGAAATGATGTCTTGCTCATAGCTTGATACGAGGAAACAACCATTTTTTCGCGATGAGTTGAACCTTTGATTTCCATCCTAATATAGCGTGTTCACCATCACAACCTCACGTGCACCTAGCGTCAACACTTGGCTGCCTCCCTCCAGGCCTCGCTTGTGCCTGGCCGCATCGTGCTCGTGGCCTCGCCAGTTCATTACAATTGTATAATTTTAATTTACATGTCATTTTTTGCATATAATTGATACCAGTTTAACCTTATTCTATATTTAGTAGAAAAAATCCTTTACATAGTTACCACCAAGGTGGATGGGTGTGGTGGTTTCACTCCCACCTTGCAATGTCAATGACATGATTTGGCTATGTTTGGTGCCCTAAAACTAGAGAAGCCAAAGAGACTGGGCTGCTCTCATCAGCTCATGAACCAGTGCCTCTACTACCTACAAAGAAGACTATCGATCCATCTAGACATGATGGATTGTGGGCTGTGAAATCTCCAAGCCCACCCTACGGTGCAGGTAGTGCCAAATATTGCATTAGTAAGCTCCATGGTAGCTTGTTGGTGTGGAAGAGAGGCTTAGTTGCTTGATGGACCTAGAAATGGATTTATATTGTGTGGGTAATGGCCACGGATGTTTGGATGAATACATGGGGAAGATAGTTCATGCCACTCGTGTAATAGTATTCTCTCTTTGATTCATTCTAGGCTCTATGTTTCCAAAGCTTTAATGTTTGCACGTAGTTATGTTTGATTGGTGAGCATGAGGATGTAACATCATAGAAGCACAGCTAACGTCTAGTGATCACTGTTTACAACAATCATGAACCAAGGCTCCTGTGCTAATCAATCTAATATGTAATAAGTTCTAAGTCTCTGTGCAATGAAGCTCAACTATGATGTAAAATGAAACTCTTGTGATTTCAGGCCGTTGGGGCCAAGCTAAAATATATATACAGGTGGGGGACCCTCTCCCCCTAGTGACATTATAAAAAAAACATCATAGAAGAATTTTCTATTTCTTTCCAACCAAATACCAAACTGCTACAATTACAACAGTTGCAAATCCAAATTCAGCCATGTTGATGGGTGGTGGGCCTTAGCTAGATATTGCATACATTTCACAAACTATATGGTAGGGTGAACACATAGATAAAAACTAGCTAGATACATAAAAACCTCTATCTCTCTCTCTAATCGATTTGTTACACACCTACTTGAAGAAGCCTACACACACTACAGTATGTTAGGAGCTTTTGATGATTAATTAGATAGACTTGTCTTCAGTGTTGTTCAATTGGTTTACTTGATAAGGAGCTCCTACCAATTACCAGTGGATCCGACACAATCGATACATAGGCCTATGTTTGGATTGAAGCCGGATCCAACACAATCGATACATAGGCCTATGTTTGGATTGAAGCCTTGCTAGGTTGCCTGGCTAGCTACTAGCTAGGCAAGCAATCATAGCCTTAGACATCTGTCGATAGAATATCATCGGCAGTCCTTCGAGGGGTACCTATGAAGGTAGATTGATCGGCAGAGGAGCGCGTGATCAAGAACAAGAAGGAAACAGAGACACACGAGTTATACAGGTTCAGGCCATCAGTATGACGTAATACCTTACTCATGTGGTCTATTGGTTTGTATTAGCTATCGTATGATATGCCGTGATTTTGGAGGGGGTCCCTGCCCGCCTTATATAGTCCAGGGGGTAGGGTTACAAGTCGGTTAGATCTGAGAGATAACCGGAAAGTAATAACAGATTACAAGAATCATGGGATCATACGTATCCTAACATATCTCGTAGTATCTTCATAATATCCTTCATATATCTTGCGGGAGGTGCCGAGCAGAATCGTGTCCCACAAGGCTTCATCTTGTGGGCTGGGCCGCCTTTGGGGGCACAGCCCATGTGGTCCACCATGGGTATCCGGGGTCGTACCCCCCACAGCTAGTCCCCGAGCGCCTTGTACCCATTGTGCAACACCGTCCTGAGCGTGTCTGAGCAAGTGCAAACCAAAGCCGAGTAGTTTGACTCATGGTCCGACCTCCATGATGAGTCGCCGAAAGCGGCCAGGAGCGATTGTTTGAAAGCAACAGGCAATCATTGTCGAAAGCAATGACCCACCGAGCAAAGATATCCCAAGTACGGCTTGCCATAAGGGTGTAAGGAGCTCTAGTCCGTAATCAAAAATTTCTTCATGATGAACCAAGTGTGCCCACTTAGAGTCCGACCACGAGGAAAGGAGATAACCTTCTTTAGCTTCAAGAGGCACGGAGTCTTCTAGAAAAAACAAGCACATTCACCGTGAGATGAAGTGTGCCCACTTAGTCCCCAAGCCTGACAGTAGATGACAGTCATGTGGTACCAGGGTCCAAAGCAGAAAAATAATAGAAAACCAACCGAGCAGGCAGCTAGTCCCCGGTCGTAGCCCCCAAAATGAGATAAAGCACATTCACCGCAAGGTGAAGTGTGCCCACTTAGTCCCTGACCCTAACAGCAGATGACGTAGTCATGTGGTGCCAGGGTCAGAAACAGAGAAATAATGAAAACCAGCCGAGCAGGCAGCCAGTCCCCAAGCTCCAAGCGAAGATATCAGAGAAATCAAACAGTGGAGAAAAAATCGTAGCAACGGCTGTACAGTAACGGTTACTGAGCCTCGATAAATGGCAGAGAAATCGACGATTATTCGGCGAGTAACAACAGACGGCGGCGATAAATGAGCGACGTGGGCTACGGTTGCATAAAAGCCCAGGTTGCAGCCTATTAAGCCGCGTCGGAGAATTCGGAGCAGCGCAGATCGTAGGAACGGTTTCCCAAAAACCCTCGAATGCGAAAGGGTGGGGAAAACACTTTATAACAGTGCCACCGCATACCCCATTCCCACCTTTTCCACTTCATCTTCCTCCTCATCTCTCGCATCCCTGAATCCGCAACCATATTTGCCTCCGCCGCCAAACCCTAACCAGATCTGGGAGATGGCGCCGAAGAAAGGAGCTACGAAATCGAAGAAGGCTAGTCCCAAGAAGGCGGACGCCATGGCCTAGCACGATGAGGAGTGGGTGCCTTCGCGAACGGGAGAGGCGGAACTAAACAGATTGGTGGAAGCCAGCGTTCTCCCTGACCGTGCTACCGCCGGATGGCGGCCAGCCCTCGGTGAGTCGTTCCCAACACCACATACTGATGAAGCAGTGGTATTAGAGGATTATTTCTAGCGCGGGTTAGGATTTCCTATTCATCCATTTCTGTGAGGCATACCGCGGAATCCTACCCCACTTCAATCTCTTCCGTTACCTATTCTGGCTGAAGAAGAGAGGCGGCGCTGGTTCCAAGGTGGTCGATGGGGTGTACCTTCAGCTGCGCGATGGGATGGCAAGTGAATACCTCACTATGCCACTAAACACATCACTGAAGGGGTGGAACACCAGGTGGTTCTACATGAAACAAAACCACCCAGCAGTCCGCTGTGACACCGACCATATCCTGGAAAACCAGAAGAGTCGGTCGAAGATGCCGAGCAACGATGATATGGAACAAGTAAAGGAACTCCTTGACTTAATAAAGAGCGTGAGGACCAATGGCGGATTGGTGGCGGTGAGTTTCATAGTGCGCCGCATTTAGCCATGTAAAGAGAGGGCGCACCCAGGCTTCAAATTCAAAGGGGAGACCAACGGTACCCGAGAGAGGCCAGAGATACTGTCTAGGAATGCTATTGAAGAGCAGACTGCTGAGCTGTTCGCTCCACTTGCTTCATTCAGATTGTCAGGGTACACAAAACCCTTTAACTATAAGAATCTGCCTCCTCAGGTGAATATCCCAACTGTATATTTCCGAGAAGTTTTTTCTTTTGTCATTACCGAGCAGTAGACTGATCCACTCATGTGAAGATCCATTCGCAGGATAGGGCGGTATACTTCTTGAGCGTGCCGAGAAGCGATTGGCCGCCGGCAGTAGATGCACGACCACCAGCTCAACCTGAAGAAAGCTCCGTTGGTGTCTCTTCAGAATCTAGAGGTATGGACGTTGGTCGGACGGAGAGTCATCCCCCGGTATCGGAGAAAATCCGGGGGAAGAGGCCGGTGGAAGACAAGCCGGCCCAGAAGAAGAGGAAAACAGCAGCTCCTGCTCCCCGCAAACCAGGCAGCATCTTGCTTGGTGATGATCGGACCAATCGAACACGAAGAACCACGGTGTTCGATTGGTCCGACGACGACGAAGTTCCGACGGCTCCTCCACCGAGCATGGAGAAGCCTCCCGTAGCACGCGCGCGAGGGATCAATCAGGGGGAGGCGAAGAAGTCCGTGATCCGCCAACGAGAAAAGTCCCCGAGCAGCGGGCGGAGGGATTTTCTGCACAGCAAACGACTGAAGTCCCTGCGTGGCGAGCAACGGAAGTCCCCAAGCAACAAGCGGAGGCGAATCCGGAGCAGCAGGCAGAAAAGAGGCCAACCGAGGAGGAGCCGAGAATTCCCCAGCAGAGCACTGGAGTCAACCCCGCAACTATGCCTAGGGGCTCGGGCAGGCATCGCTGGTTCAAGAAATTGAACCGTCAGACCAAACCATAAGCGTCCTTGTGTTTGAGTTAGTTTGTTGTAATTTCTTAATTTCTATGGTGACTGACGAACTGTTTTGATGCAGTGCAAAATGAACGACGGACCCAGCCCCGTCCATTCAGACTGAGCAGTAGCCGGGAGCTGGCCCTGGAGCGGGGGTGATGCTTGTGGACTCCATCCAAGAGTCCCTGAGTGCTCGGCAGCACGCGGGAGAGCCAAACACTGCCCCTGGTGGACTTGGCGGCAGCGAACGGTTGTCGACGACGGCAAATGAGTTGGCGGCGGCACCCTCGAGGGAGCTGACAACACTCCCCGATGCTTCGGAGGGCATGGTCGGACCCGCTATCCGGCCACCGAGTCCCCAGGTGGTCCCTCCGGCTGCAACAGAAGAGGACGAGGTGGAAGAGATCGAGCGTGACGAACCTCGCCCCCAATCAGTCCGGATCCTCCGAAAGCGCAGCGACGATATTGTAATTGTCGAAGAGGAGGACACTACTAAGGAATTCAGGAGACTGGAGACCTCCCTTACTAGGGTGATGAGGCAGATCAAGGTTAGCACTGCACCTTGAAGGCCCCTGGTCAATGTTTGGAATTGAATATCGACACTGTTATTGTGCATTTGCAGGAGATAACTTGGATTGCTGAGCAGCGTCGCCAACTGATAAAGAGGATGGAGCCCCTTGCCGAGGAGAATGAAAAACTCAAAGAGGCGATGAACCTCTCAGAGAGAAACATCCAGAGAGCCCGACGCGAACGAGACCTTGCAGAGTCCAATGCACGGGACCTGGAGTACCAGAATGGGGTCCTGATCGGAAAGTTGGCTGCTTCATCCAAGCAGGTGCGGAGCCAGTCCGAGCAACTAGCCGTTGTCTCCGGCCAATTGAAGAGCACCTCCGAGCAGCTGGAGAGGGAATCCGAGCAGCTGAAAGTGTATCCAAGCATAAAGTAGGTTCAATATATCGGTGATTGTACTTTCATATTGCTGTACAATCGTATTTTTGGTGATAACTGTTGCACTTGTAGAGCAAGACACTGAACTTGGCCAACTGCGCCAGGCCATCGATCAACTTCGCCAGGAGAATGCAAAGGAAACAGAGTGGGCAGACAAACTGGCTGAGGAGCTGAAAGGTGAATTCCTCCTGGTCGGAATTACTTTTAAAGTAGCTTCCTTGTATGATAGAACATTGTAACGCTTGTAGGCTATTGTCATAAAGCCAAAGCATAGTTTGACGTGCTGATGCAGGAGGCCAAGATCCAAAAGGAGAACTTCGATGTTGTAGTTGCCGCAATTAAGCCGGTGCTTGACTGCGTCGACTTGGAACCAGTTTCACAGACCAACGGTAGGCGGCAACATTCGGACACCATTATCCAAAGGTGCAAGGCAGCGTGGGAGAACTTCAAGATCTTCAACCGTGACGCCATTGTGACCGTCGCTACTCACATTCTTGCGGTGGTTCGATCCCACTACCCAACCATCGACATTCAGTCGATAGGGGGCGGTTTCGCCGAAGGACTGAGCGATGCGGAGACCCAGAAGCTGGAGGATGAGGTGGAGGATGTAGCGAAGAATTTGGCCGGTGATATAGACCTATTCGGCGAGATGGACGGCAATGGCGGAGCACAATGATCTGCTTGGTGGATATCATCTGTAATTTCTAGACAGTGTAGTTAGAATGTGCGAAACCATAAAAAACACTTATATACATGATAAATGTTATAAAGTGCATGTGTATGCAGTCAGATTGTATTTCGGTGAAAAAATCTTCGTAGTTACGACCATAAGGTATTTATACGGAGTATAAGTAGAGTCCGAGCAGTTAGTTCGCTACTGACCCCCATGGCCTCAGCTAGCCCATAGTCCATGACGTCGAGCATGGAGCCCGTGCATGTGTAGGAGGAACAGGCGTGACCAAGGAACCACAGCCGACCACCCAAAACGCAGAGCGCGGAGCCCGTAGCACATGTAGGGAGAGATCAGAAACTGGGTCTTCTCCATAGAAAAAAGAGCGGAACGTGTGCTGCTTGGCTATTATCGAAATAACTTGGAGATGTAGACAGTATAAGCGGCATCCGAGCAATTAGTTCTGAGCTGAGCTCTCGGCCTTGGCTGGCCCATAATCCATAACGTCAAGCGCGGAGCCCGTGCACGTGTAGGAGAAACAGGCGTGACCAAGGAACCACAGCCGACCACCCATAACACAGAGCACGGAGCCCGTGGCACATGTAGGGAGAGATCGGAGACTAGGTCTTCTCCGAATAGAATAGAAAAGAAAAGAAAGTAGGTTGCTCGCTGATCGGCAAAATATCTTGGAAATTTAGAATAAAGTGTTCGGCGGTTTGGAGAAAACGTGTGGCGAGATACGTTGGTGATTTGGAGGAAACGTGTTCGGTGATTTGGAGAACACTTATTCGGTGATTTTCGGTGAAAATTTGTTGGCGTTTTGGAGAAAACGTTCGGCGATTTTGGAGAAAACCGTTCAGCGATTTTGGAGAAAACTGTTTGGCGCTGGCTTTGGAGATTTGGAGAATATTTTCAGCAAAATCGTGGTCGGCGATTTGGAGAAATCGTTCGGCAATTTAAGAGAAAATTGTTCGGCGATTTCATATTGGAGATCATTATGGAGTATTGCGATGCTCGGCGATCGTACGTGGTGATTAAAACATAATGGAGAAAAGGAATAAAGCCAAATTATGGAGATCAAAACTTTATTCATCACAAAGTGGAGAGTACATATCTGGAGCGTTTCAAGGATAGAAACGTATAAGGTGCTTGATGTGCCATGAGTTTGGAACATCAATTCCATCTAAGTCACATAGGCGATAAGAGCCTGGTTGGGTGACCACTTTGACGACGTAAGGCCCTTCCCAAGGGGAGGAGAGCTTGTGCAACCCTTCGGTCTTTTGTTTTCTGTGGAGAACAAGGTCACCGACGGTGAATGAACGACTTTTTACGTTGCGGTTATAGTACCTCCGCAAGCCTTCTAGATATTTGGTTGTGCGAAAGCAGGTGATCAGGCATTCTTCCTCGGCCCGATCGACGTCCTCTGTCCGAACAGTTGCGACTTGCTCTTCATCATAATTTTCCACCCTAGGTGCTCGGAAGGCAATATCCACCGGTAGTATGGCCTCTGAGCCGTAGACCAAAAAATATGGAGACACACCAGTACTGCGACTAGCTTGAGTGCGCAGTCCCTAGACCACAGCTGGTAGCTCTTTGAGCCATCTGCCCGGATGCTTTTCTTCTTTCTGATATAGCCACTTTTTAAGGGCGTCAAGGATCATACCGTAAGCCTGCTTGACCTGGCCATTGGCTCTAGGATGGGCAACGGAAACGTATTTAACGGAGATGCACTGGTCTTTGCAGAAGTCCCAAAAATGATGGCCGGTAAACGTGGTTCTGAGGTCGGTGATGATGCTGTTCGGGAGACCGAATCTGTGTATGATATCTTCAAAGAGCTCGACTGCTTTCTTTGTAGTAGCTGAAACGAGCGATTTGTACTTGATCCACTTGGAGAACTTATCAATGGCGACGTATACATACCAGAAACCTCCTGGCGCTGGCTTGAAAGGCCCGATCATGTCCAGTCCCCAGCATGCGAAAGGCTAGGGAGCTGGGATGGTCTGCAGTTCTTGTGTCAGTACGTGTATTTGCTTGGTGAAAAACTAACATCCTTCACAATGTCGGACGAGGTCTTCTACGTCGGAGATGGCCGTGGGCCAGTAAAAACCAGCTCGGAAAGCTTTGCCGACCAGGTTTCTCGAGGCCACGTGATTGCCGTAGGAACCAGAGTGAATTTCGAGAAGTAGCTTTACCCCTTCATCTTGGGTGATGCATTTCTACAGTATCCCTTCCTTGACACTTTTCCTCATCAAGTTGTCGTCCACCAGCACGTAATGCTTGCTTCGGCGAATTAAATGTTCAGTTTTGGTCTTGTTGGAGGGTACTTCGACGCAGGCAAGGTACTTGATGAACTGCTCCCTCCAATCAGCAACCAGCGAAGGTACCGCAAGTACCAACTGCTTGGCAGGGGGAACCTCTTCAACTTGCTTTTCTTCTGTAATGGATGGCGCCAAGAGATCTTGAATGAAGACCCCCGGTGGAACCACGGCGCGAGAAGAACCTATTTTTGAGAGCTGGTCGGCTGGCTGATTTTGATCACGTACCGCATGGTGGTATTCGATACCATAGAACTTCCCTTCAAGCTTCCTGATTTTGGCGTAGTATGCGTCCATCTTTTCACTGGAACATGACCAGTCTTTGTTGAGCTGGTTGATAACCGGTGCAGAGTCCCCATACACCATGAGACGTTTGACGCCGAGCTCGACTGCTATACGAGAGACCGTGGAGACATGCTTCATATTTCGCGGCATTGTTGGAGGCCAGAAAGTGTATCCGGAGGACATAGCGGAGCTTGTCTTTGGTCGGCGTAATGAACAGAATGCCCGCGCCAGCACCGTTGATGTTAAGGGTGCCATCAAAGTACATCACCCAGTACTCGGGGCAAGTGGCGGCAATGGGTTCTTGGATCTCGGTCCACTCAGCGATGAAATCAGCAAGCGCCTATGACTTAATGGTAGGTATGCTTCTAAATTCGATGGAGTAAGTGCCGAGCTCAATAGCCCACTTGATGATATGGCCATTGGCCTCTTTGTTGCGGAGAATGTCCGCCAGAGGGAACTCGGCGACCACGACGATCTTGTAGTATTCGAAGTAGTGTCAAAGCTTGCGCGACATAATCAGAATTGCATATAACAGCTTTTGTACCTGAGGATAACGAGTTTTGGGCTCATTAAGTACCTCGCTGATAAAGTAGACCAGACGTTGCACTATGTAGGCATGCCCAGCTTCCTCGTGCTCGACGACGATAGCAGTGCTAACGACACGAGAAGTAGCGGTGATGTAGATCAGAAGAGTTTAATCTAGTCGTGGCGCAGTCATGATCGAAGGCCTTGTTAAGAACAATTTAAGCTACTCGAAAGCTGTGTCTGCCTCTTCCGACCAGGAAAAATGCTCGAAGGCCTTGAGGAGCTTGAAGAAAGGTAGCCCTTTTTCGCCGAGGCGCGATATGAAGCGGCTTAAAGCAGCCATGCAGCCTGTAAGCTTATGTATATCATTGACGCATGTTGGTCGTTTTATATTGGTGATGGCGGAGACCTTGTCAGGGTTAGGTTTGATGCCTCGAGCATTGACGATGTAGCCCAGCAGTATACCGGATGGAACTCCAAAGATGCACTTTGAAGGGTTCAGCTTCCATCGGTACTTGTTCAGGTTGGCGAAAGTTTCTTCGAGATCGGTGATAAGGTTGTCAGCGGTCTTGGTCTTGACGACCACATCATCGATGTAAGCTTCGACATTGCGGCCGATCTGTTG
The DNA here is from genome assembly GCA_904845875.1 of Miscanthus lutarioriparius. NCBI lineage: Eukaryota > Viridiplantae > Streptophyta > Magnoliopsida > Poales > Poaceae > Miscanthus > Miscanthus lutarioriparius. The sequence continues at coordinate 13,975,536 of CAJGYO010000019.1, forward strand.
GTCAAGGCACATCTGGATGGCCCTTTGATAGGTAGCCCCAGCGTTCTTGAGTCCGAAGGACATAGTTGTGTAGCAATATGCCCCAAAAGGCGTGATGAACGATGTCTTGATCTGATCTTCTTCCTTGAGGGAGATCTGATGATAGCCGGTGTAACAGTCAAGGAAGGAGAGCAGTTCGCAGCCGGCGGTGGAGTCTACAACCTCGTCTATCCGAGGCAAGCCGAAGGGGTCTTTAGGGCAGTGTTTGTTAAGATCAGTATAATCAACACACATTCTCCATTCTTTATTCCTTTTTCGAACGAGAACAGGGTTTGCTAACCAATCTGGATGATACACTTCTTTTATAAATCCGACCGCTAAGAGCTATTTTATTTCTACCCTAATAGCCTCCTTCTTGTCTGGCGCGAATCGGCAGAGTTTCTGCTTGATCGGTTTGGCAGTCGGTGAGACATTCAAGGAGTGCTCGATCTTCTCCCGCGGTACCCCTGGCATGTCTGCAGGTTTCCACGCAAACATGTCGGCGTTGGCACGTAGGAAGGAGACGAGCGCTCTTTCCTATTTGGGGTCAAGGTGAGCCCCAATCTTCACGGCCTTGGAGGGGTCGTTGAGGCTAAGGCCGACCTCCTTGACTTTCTTGGACTTGGCGGAGGCGCAAGGAAGCTCTAGCTCTAGGATCTCCATGTCATCGACAGGCGCCATCTTGGCTTCGGTGACCACGCTAGCCATCTGGATGGAGAGGTCGGTGGCTTCGGCGAGAGCGAGACTCTCTGTCTCGCAGGCGTAGGCAACGGAGAGGTTGGCCCGTAGAGACATGACTCCTGCAGGCGAAGGCATCTTCATCACCAGATATGCGTAGTGTGGTACGGCCATGAACTTGGCCAGAGCTGGTCGACCAAGTATGGCGTGATAGGCGGTGTCGAAATCGGTGACGTAGAAGTTGACATGCTCGACGCGATAATTGCTTGCCATGCCGAACTGTACTGGTAGGGTGATTTCTCCAAGTGGTCTAGATGCCCTGCCAGGTACCACACCCCAGAAGGAGGAGTCCGAGGGTGTGAGATCTGTTATCGCGAGGCCCAACTCCCTTAGGGCCCCAGCGAAGAGTAGGTTCAAAGCACTGCCACCATCGACAAGGACTTTTCTAAAGAGCACCTTCTGGATGGTTGCGTCAAGGACAAGAGGGAAACGCCCTATGTAGGATATGTCTGCCCACTGGTTGGCCCTGCTGAAGGTGATGGGGACCTCGGACCATGGGCCGTTCTCTTCTGCTCTCGGTGGAGGCGAGGCCCCCGAAGATGGTGGCGACCACCTTGTCATGGTCCTAGAAGGCATTGTTATTGCCCCCAGGTGGTCGGCGGACTCCGTTCCCGCCATTGGCGTCGTCGTCCAGCTTTTTGTCCTGGAACTCCTTGGCCAAACCGAGACAGTCTTTCATCTTGTGTTTGGTGTTCTTGTGGAGGGGGCACGGGCCATCGAGGATCTTCTTGTACTGCTCGTCGTAGTTGCGCTTGGCGCACGGGTCATTGACGGCAGCGACAAAGTGGTCTGGCCGGCGGTGGCGATTCTGACCAGGCTTGGATCCTTCTGGCCGATCACGGCCGTTATCCCGGTGGAAACTGCGATCGTCATAGCGGCGATCGTTGTGGTGTCGGTTGTCGGGTGGTCGTCGTAGTGGTGAGGCGGACGATTTGTGCCCATATCTTCGTTGAAACGCACCTCAGCTTCCTCCGCGTTAGCGTACTGGTTGGCGGTCGTGATCATCTCACCGATGCCTGTAGGTGGCTTGTGGTTGAACTTGGAACGGAGCTCACGGTGATGAAGTCCTCGGACGAAGGCGGTGATGACCTCAACTTCCGTGATGTTGGGAATAGAATTCCTCATCTCGAAAAAGCGTCTGATGTAGCTGCGGAGGAGCTCGGATGGCTTTTGGGTGATGTGGTTGAGATCATGCTTGGTGCCCGGCCGCGTACATGTAGCCATGTAATTGTCAGTGAAGACTTTCTTCAGCTCTTCCCAAGATCCGATGGAATCCGGGGCAAGGCTTGTGAACCAGCTCATGGCAGCTGGTGTGAGCATGACGGGGAGATAATTTGCCATGACATTGGTGTCTCCTCCGGCGGCGCGGGCAGCAGTGGCGTAAGCCTACAGCCACTGAGTTGGGTTCATCCTTCCTTCATAGGGCTCGACCCCGGTGATTTTAAAACTATGGGGCCACTAGGACTGTTCGGAGTGCCCTGGTGAAAGCTGGGGACCCTTCCGGGTTGTCGGCGCCGTTGTCTGCAGCGTTGCCGGCGGCGATCGGCTCTAGAGCTGAGTCCGGATTACCGTACTCTTGCTCGTACTCCTGGCGGTGGCGTACTTATTCTTCATGGCGACCGAAGCGATGTTGCTCGATACGCCGTCGTGCATCCCGAAGGTTACTAAGGTGCACTCGAGCGTCCTGTTCGACCTCTTGGTCATGCTGGTGATGATGCTCGGCGCGGTGGCCCCGGGCTCCCCCTGGAGAGGTAGTGACTGGTCGGCGAACCGGCTCTGACTGGGGCGACGATTGGATCTAGGCATAGCTGATCGGCGAATCGTGCTCGTGGAGCATGAAGGTCTCTGATCCTCTCGGATCTCATTGACTTGATAGTGTGCCGCTTTAAGCATAGCGGCGACCTTGGCGAGCTCGGGCGTCTGCGGGAGGCGGGCGAGCTCGTTGGCGGCCACCGCCAGATTGGCGCTTGGAGTCTTGAAGACATCCTGGCCGTCAATGCGGAGAAACTCTTCGTCGATGTTGCGGTGGAGCGGCCTTCCTTGCGAGTCGAATTGGTTGTCACGAGCGGCCTCGGCCATCGCAAGGGTGCGCTCGTTTTCACGGCGTTGCGCGCGGTTGACGTTTCTGTTTTCACGAGCGGCGCGTTCCTCATCGTTTCGCCGTTCCGAGGAGGACTGTCGATGCTGACGTTGAAGATCGCGCCACCATAGAAAGGCGGGAGAGGGGGTTGCTCGGTGAAGGTTTCGGCGAGGGTCTCCGTGGAGCCCTGGGATTCAGAGTCCGGATTTTCCTCCAGGATGGTTTGGAGGGATGCTCTGGGGCCTCGGCTGGCGTGCAACATGTTGACTATCGGCGAGAGCTGATCGGCGATCTGGTCGGCGAGAGGATGGATATCCCCCACCTGGTCGGGCGAATTTGCCCCTCAGGGCGTCTTGGTATGTAGCGGTGGTGTTGGCGAGCCCGAAGGGCAGGGCCATAACCCTCGGAGTTTGCCGAACAGCTTCCAATAGATGTCGGAGGGTGGTCGGCACTGAACAAAAGTGTCCAGAGCCGACTCGGCGATGGAGAGGCAATCGGCGAGCTTCAGACCGACCTGATCGATGGATTCAATCAGATCATCATTGTTGATGTGCCTCCTCTAGTAACGAGGAAGCGAGCGACGAGTCATTGATGAAGACGACCTTGGAAGTGGTTCCAAGATCGGATCTGCAGTTGCAGGTGCAGGGGAGGTCGGCGCAGAACGGATCTGTATCGGCTCGAGGAGCTCTCCGACTCCGTCAGCGTTGATGACCCACGAGATGGATCCGACCGTGAAGATCTGGCCGGGCTGCGGGAGGGACGAAGAGCCTGCGGAAAAAGCCATCTTGTTCGACAAGGAAATAGCACGCACACTCCTACCTGGTGCGCCAACTGTCGATAGAATATCGTCGGCAGTCCTCCGAGGGGTATCCCATGAAGATAGATTGATCGGCAGAGGAGCGCGTGATCAAGAACAAGAAGGCAATAGAGACACACGAGTTATACACGTTAAGGCCGTCAGTATGACGTAATACCTTACTCCTGTGGTCTGTTGGTTTGTATTAGCTATCGTATGATATGCCGTGATTTTGGAGGGGGTCCCTGCCCGCCTTATATAGTTCGGGGGGCAGAGTTACAAGTCGGTTAGATCTGAGAGATAACTGGAAAGTAATAACAGATTATAAGAATCATGGGATCATACGTATCCTAACAGATCTCGTAGTATCTTCAGGATATCCTTCCTATATCTTGCGGGAGGCGCCGAGCAGAATCGTGTCCCGCAAGGCTTCATCTTGTGGGTTGGGCCGCCCCTGGGGGCGTAGCCCATATGGTCCGCCGTGGGTATCCGGGGTCGTACCCCCCACGACATCCAAAAATCGAACGTCTCAGAACCATGCCTGGCCTGGCAAGTTTTTCAAGTATCAAACCAAACATGCCATATATCTTTGACAATGCAATTTCATGGGAGTGTGTTCTAACATATACTATGTACATTATAAATACACAAATAACGTACACAATAGTAGTAATATGGTTTGTTCGATGGATCTTTGTAGATGTCTCAATGCAATAGTGTAAGTCATAGACTAAATGCACATCACTAGTTAGATCTTATGAGATGTCTCAATAATCTGAGTCATAGACTAAAGAAATGCACATCATCAGTTAAATACTACCTTTGTCCCATTGTCCTAAAAAAAAGTGCACATCCCATACTTCGAGTAATCAACCAATCTTAAGTTTGACCAATACATATACCAAAAAAATATTAATATTCATGATACTAAACTAATATCATTAGATTAATCACACCATAATTATTTGGATATACAATACAAAGTATAGTTGATTTCTTAAAAGCACAAACATCACTGTCCGCATATTATCACATGCATAACACTGCACCCACAAAAGATCTCTGGTCAATGTTACAGCAGGTGTTACACAAATCCATTATAATACAACATATCTGAAAACCTTCGTTAATGTCAACTAAAATGCGCTATCACTTGATCTGAACTCAAACCAACAGTCAGATGTTAAACTAGATCACCTTTAGCCATCCTCATCAGAATATAGCAGGTAATCTTAGGGCTAAAATAAACAGACATATATATGACGCATTGATCTCCATAATATCTTGTATCCAATAAAACTAATGACTGGATGCACTACACTCCTCTCACACGCTAAGCTAAGCTTTGAACTTTGATGCTTCACAACAAAACTGACACACATGCATTTAAATACCTTAGCTTGATCTTTCTTACCCATATATAGTATACAGTTCTTTACGTGAGCTCCAAACCATTAGACGACTATATACGTAGTATCCTCTGACTTCCTACAGGTGCTTGTTGTGCAGGCGGCTTCATCTCAAGCCTGGAGCTCAAACCCTCAAAGCCCTTGCTGTCGTCCATGGAGTCTCCCGACATGGCACCCTCGTACAGGCCGGTGACCGGATCCATGACATCAGTGCCTGCACCGTCCATCCTGGTCGACGACCCCATCTGGAGCTGATCGTTGCCGCTCTTTGCCTGCTGCTGCTGCTGCTCTTCGCTAGCCCACATCGTCATGGAGCTCTTGCCACTGGAGCTGCAATGGTTAGGGCCCTTCTTGGTGTCTGCTGACCCAATGAAGCAGCTCTCGCCCAACGTCAGGAAGCCATCCATTGGCCTCTCCATCTGATGCAGGAGCTGGTCCATGTGGCTGCTTCCTCCATAGAAGCACTGCAGGTCCTGGACGGAAGAGAAGCTCGTGGAACTGGTGCCGATGTCAAGCACCGCTTGGCTGCCTAGAGATCTGTACCCTGCGGGCCACGTGGCGCAGTCGCTGGACCCGAGGGCTTGGTATGCTTTCTCCACGATGGACTGCATGTACTTCCCCTGGGCTTCAACCCTCATCTGGAGGTGCTTCTGCACCTGCACGTCATGCATGCATGCAAAGTTCACCCTTTTACTTTTGTTGAGATGATTGAAGGAAAATGCATATATGCTGAGTTCATGACCACCACACATATGAGAAGGACAGAAAAGTTGTGTGTCGAGTAAACTTCCCAAGATTGTTCTTGCAAAAGCGTCTATGATTCGGAACATGCGAACCAAAAAAATTGCCATATATATACCAGGTGACAACTGACAAGTGTATGTAAACTTCCCAGAACGTTCATTGATGCATTTATGCAAAGCTCATGAGCAACGTGCAATTGCCAGAAGAAAGAAACCAAAGCTGTGGTAAGTAAACTTCCTAAAGCACATGGTGCTACTATGTAAATGCATGTGTACCTCTAGTTCTCCATGGAGCCTTCTTTGGACTTCCATTTGGATCCTTAAGGCCTCGTTCACATTCACGCTGCGGCTGAATGATTTACAAAAAAATAGAAGGTAGTATCAGAACCTTATGATCTGAAGCCTGCACTCACAAGAATGAGCGTAGAGTAGGTATATTGTGAACAAATCAGCTCACTCGTTCATGCTTCTTGCTATCACGCCTGAAGAAGAGGCCACGTTACGTTGCATCTCCATTGCTGAATGTGGTCGATCATTGGAAGATATGTGTTACTACTTTTGAAAAATATATATGTTTATACTGGAATTATATAACTACCTTAGCTTGTGAACAACTGAAAGTACTGGACACATGATATATACAAAATGATGATCTTTGCTATTAGGTTTGTGTATATGCGTGATGAATGAATCTAAAACTACAGAAAGAGATCAGGATGAATAATAGGTTTCAGAACATCATATCAGGATAGTTTAGCTTTAACAAAAGGATGGAAAAGGCATACACATATAGCCATATAGGTAGATAGGAGAAGGCAAGGACACCAAAATTATGCTACAAGTTCTAATGATTTCTCTAGATAATAATAGCATATATAGTAGTCTTAGTACATGGCATGCATCTTTACAATCCTAACCTGTATGGTCACCGAACTCCTTGTGCTGCTTCCCTAGCCTGAATTTCTGGCAGAGTGAGACACAGTGCAAATCAGATAAAGAACAGCTTAAACCTAATTTCAACTTATGCATACTGGATCATCATGCAGGTACGTACCTGAAGGTGACTCTTGAGGTGGTAGAGGGTGAGGCCCTTGACTCCCATAACCCTCATGATTGTCTTTGGAGTTGCCTCTACGTACGGCGAAGAAAGGATAGATGCAAAGCAATCAAAATTAACCCATCAAATAAAATTCCCCAGCAAGTAGCAACACGAAACTGAAGCATCTATATTACGTACTGTCGGGGCCTCCGAGCTGGGCGACGGCATCGACGAAGCGGTCATGGAGCTCGGGTGTCCACCGGAGGCGGGGCTTGGGGTCGGTGGTGAGGACGAGGCCGCCGGAGTCGCCGCCTTGGCCGCACATAGTAGGCCGTTCATTTGAGCTCGCGGCGCCAGTGCTGCTAGCCTGCTTCTTGGAGGAAGGGAACATTCTATTCTCTCGCCTCCTTGCCGCGGCTTTCCCTCTTAAACCTTGCTCTCTCTAGATCTCGATCGATCCTGCAGGGGCGATCTTCTCTTTCCGGCTGAGCAGCGATCTGATCTGCTACAAGGACGACTGGATGCAGAGATTCAAGAACATGGAACAGGGTTCGGTCCGCACACAGAACGAGGAGTGTACAATTGAAGTGGGTACTAGTGTTGGTCTCTTCTTCCTCCTTGATGTGCTCTTCTCTCTCTCTCGCTCTCTCTCTGTGCTTTAGACTTTAGTTCGTTGCTTTGTTTCTTTCTCTTTCTCTTTCTCTTTCTCTCTCTGTGTATAGTGTGTAGTCTCCTAGCAGAAAGCTTCCCACGCCCCGGGTATTATTCTACCCGGGAGAAAAGCCACACCGCCAGCTACTCGAAGCCTCGCCAGTCTCCCCGTGTGGACCCATCTGCAGAAGATTTAGATTAACATCTGCATCTTTTACTGGTAATTATGGTCCAATAGCAAATAGTACTTCGTACATATATCATCTGTTTGCAATATAAGGTATCTGAAGAAGATTGTAGGGCGACTGAATGAGATAGTATCTATATATCTATATCTATATCTCTTGTAAAGCCAATTTCACTATAAATTCTATCTCAACATGCAAGTCATCCACATCATCTGCATTAACTATATCCACATCATCTTCCATTAATAGACATGTCATCTCACTAACTTTCAACTTCTTAATGCAAGCTATCCACGTACACCATTTTCACTTAACTTGACTCCAAAAATCCTTGGCAATTTCCACACCAACGCGTGGGATAGTTTTTCAGAAGGTGCAATACATGATCAATTCCGTTAGAAAAGCAAAAAAATAATTCAAGGTTATGGTAGTAAGCTAGTGCATGCATATCAAAGAGAACTTTAATTAGAACGAAGGTCTTCTTGATCAAATCATCAGTGCAATGAATCATCATCGTCAGTGCATGAAAAAGTTGTAAACTCATCACCACCATCATGTCCAAATGATGGCATCCAGATTGTGAGGGAATTTAAAACATGCGCATTTGCATTGAGCCCTGGGACTTGTGTTAGCCAAGTAGACAGATATCACAACGTACCCAACAAAAATCAAAAGGATGTTAAAGTCACCACATACACATCTATTCATCCATCATATATATAGTGGAGCCACTGATGGGAGACCTATAGCTAGCAGTGTCATATTTCCTTTTTGTTGGTACCCCAGACCAAATTATCATCTTCAGATGCAGATATGATGAGCAGGTGGCATAGAGCAAACTACACACATGCATGCATGATTGATCCGTTTAGGTTGATGCATGTTTCAGATAATCAGAAGTGAACGAGTTCAATTTATAGTCTTACTCTCCCGTTTAGTTACTGCCCCTGTCTGGATGAACTCGAATATTGCTAGCTTCAGAAAATAATCTTCATTAATTAAGGGTCTTTTGGGATCCCATTATTCAGTTAACAATAGCTGCTACGAATTAGCTAAGGTCCTGTTTTTATCCTCAGCTAATAAGTTAGTTATGTCTTAGCTCTACCACCAACTAACAATTAGATGTTAGTTTTTCTCAGCTAACGCAGCTAATATATAGTTAGGCTCTGTTTAGTAGCGAGAGCTGATGAAGCTAGAAATATTGGCTTCGCTGGCTCCTAGTAATTTTTTTTTTTTTTTTTGTAGAGAAATAAAAATGAATCATTGCAATGGTGCATAATATTCCCTAGAAACGAGAGCCGTTTTTTAGAAGAGAAACCGTTCCAAACAGGGCTTTAGTTGGGTTGATCTAAATGAGGCCTAATTTGAGTTAAATTCAATCATAAATACCAAGGATTTGTCATAGTTGGTGATTATCTTTACATATGGATGCAAACTTTATAGTAAAACCATCCTATGCTAAAAAAAAACATCCTAATACGTATATGAAAACATTATATATCCAACTTGCAAATTGAGCCCACCAATTAGGTGAAGAAAGTAGAGAGGATAAGGGTACAGCACTATAAAGCTAGCCAGCTTGCTCGTCAGCCGTCCCTAGCCTACACATTCTTCCACGAAGGGGCCTGAGAGGAGAGAGGCATGGCATTTTCTTTACCACACATAGGGAATAGATGCTTTCTTCTTTGTCAATTAAGCAGAGATTCTTATGAGGAATACAGTGGATTTTGCATTGGGTATAATTTGTAGCAGCGGCGGATCCAGGAAAAATTTTAGGGGGGCTGAACAAAAGTGCGACAGCAACATACCTCCGATTGCTGTTCGATCTTAAGTCTCAACCCCACCTACACGATAGAACTTTGCATAAAAATTCAAGGGGGGGCCTCCAGGGCTCCAGTATCGATAGGGGGGCTCGAGCCCCCCCTCCGCCCCACCGTTGAATCCGCCGCTGATTTGTAGTAGATATAAATTTTTCTGTCTATTCTTTGTGCATAATTTCATTTAAACATGAAGCCACTGCATCACCTAAATAATAAGGTTATAATAATCATTGACGACTCAATTTCAGAACACACACGCCCATGTATCACCGATATGATTAATTCGGATATACTTCATCTGTTCCAAATTATAAGTCGCTTTCACTTTTTTAGTATATTTATTTTACTATGCATCTAGATATAATAATATGTCTAGATTATCATAGCAAAATAGTCAAAGCACGACTTATAATTTGAAATAAAGGGAGTACTTGAAAAAAAAAGAATAGAGGGAGTATATATATATATAAGCACACATGCATGGAAGTCGGATATTTCAGTTGCACAGAAAGTCGGATATTTCAGGACAAACATGCATATGTACAAGTACACATGCAGCAAACACTGGTGTTTCAGATCGTAGAGGTAGTACTTTGCATGTCATGTTCGTTTGTCTTATAATCCATATTTTTTAGCTTATTTTTTCAGCGGAAGAATATTTTTCTCTTTTAATAAATAAGCCGGAACAGTGTTTCAACTTATTTTTTCAGGTAAGCCTGTAGCTCCATGAGATACACAGATTCGCTACGAAAGTACGTCCACGTGATGGAAGAGAGACGGCGTAAGCATGACTCCTAAATATGCCTCGCAAAGTTGCGTTCTACTACTTTTATCTCTCATCGATCAAGCTCAGAAATCATACTGTCCACTATGGGTGGTAGCTTGCATTTCAAGCACAGCTCTGTGTCGAGATGCTCTTTGAGATAAGACATGAGAAACGTGTTTGGAAACTTACTATTAAGTATACAAATAACATAGCTAATATTTTTTTTGAAAAGAGAATAACTCTTCTTTTAATATATATATATATATATGTGACCGTGCATGAATGGGAATTTTGTTTGCCCGCTGCCTTCACTCACGCAAAATAATCATTTTGCTAGCTAGTCTTCTCACCATTTTCTTCTTTACCAAATTAGGGATCTTGTGACCTTGCTTATATCATACTCATTCCTTTCATAAATATATATATATATATTTTTTTTTTGAAAATTTCACCAGTTATAGGTCTCTCAAAATATTTAGTTTGGAGATATAAAAAATGGTATGGGCATCTGTTGAACAACACTTTCATATATAATCACAAATACATTTTGTAGAAATTATTAATTATATTTTAATAGAAAATTGTGGTCAAATCGCATATCTCAAAGACCATAATAAAAAGGTAAAAACGTCATATACGTTTTAGATAAGCCCTAGTTAATTTTAGTTTTCTTCCTCAAAGAAGCACACATGAGATTGAGGTTCTATAGTTGCTCTTTTACATGAAATGATTCAGACCACAAAGTTCATATCATATCATATGCGTCCATTTGGATCCTCATATATGCATGTAATGATGATGCAGCCAATGCAAATCTCTCAAGATATTTGGTATGCCCAGATTATATATTATTGTGTGAACACACTTGAGTTGCTTGTCAACATATAATGTCGTCTCTCTTTACTATAAAGAGAGTTCAGTATATATAGTAGACCTTTCTGCTTTAATTTTGTGCTAAACTAGGCCATTCATATGGGCCCTCCGATCCTAGCTTGGCGCGCGGCTATATATATTTACTTCCTCCGTTCCAAATTATAAGTCGCTTTAACTTTTTTTTTGTTCATCAATTTTGTTATATATTTAGACATATTATTATATCTAGATGCATAACAAAATAAATATAAAAAAAAATCAAAGTAACTTATAATTTGGAACCGATGGAGTGCAACAGATGAACTTGCAGTTCATACGATCGATCCAGTGCAAAGTTGAACATATAAGTGTGTTTGCGTATGGCACACGGTCCACAGTGTGTTTGCGCGTTGGTTTCTACTGCCTTTTTCACCCGAGACGACGTGAGGAGGAGATGGAGAGAAAAGCCTATAAAGCTGGCCATCAGAGAAGCGGCAGCGGTGCCCTCTAGTAGCTCGATCTCTTTTCTTCGGAGCACGTCACCCGGTGCGCTTTCAGCGTGGAAGCCAAGCTTCCAAGAGTTCCAGTTCTCGGCACCGACGTCGATGCATGCATGGGATCGGTCGCCGGCCGCTTTGGACGACGGCGGCGTGCAGCCCACGGTTGGAATGTCTCGCAAAGGCGTGGTCTCGGCGGGGTGTAGCTCATCTGTAGAGCTCCACATCGCGAGGCTACGTTTTTTGGGCACGCGGCAGGTGGTGGAGGCGGGCGTCGGAGCAGTGCCAACGCCCGTGCTCGGCGCTCGATCGAAAGGGATGGCGCGGTGTTTCGGGCCGGTTTGCAAGCAGCAGCAGCTTGCTGGTGCTGGGTTAGAATTAGCCGCGCCGAACTGGGCCGCATGCAGCCTCGTCGCCGAGAGTTCTTGGAACACCTTTCCCTTATCTCTCATCTCAGATGGTCTGTGTAATTATATATATATTGAAAAAAACTAGCACTACTTACTTGCTGACACAAGCTTATTAAAGAACGGGTTGCTATTTTGTCAATAACTACATCATCCACTAAATCATAAGTCGTTATGGCTTTTCTTATATCTAGATATACGTTATGTCTAGATACACTATAAAAGCGAAAAGAAGAGAATACGGACATGTTCATAGTTGCAAAAGGGCATACAACTTATTGCACAATGAACTAGATGACTTGTAGCATAGCGGAACCAACAATTTTGATTGAGGGGGCGTACAAATATGATGACACCTAAGTGTGATAAATATATACATAAGTGCATGTCTCAACAACTTTTTTAATATTTTTAAATATGTCATTAGTATTTAAAAAGGAAAAACCATAATATTATGATAAAAAAACATGTGAATTGATGCATTGTTGTGTTGTAAATTGAAATAGTTATAGGGGTATTAAAAGATTTTGCACTGTGTTTGGGGGGGGGGGCTACTAGTTCCGCCACTAACTTATACTGTAGCTCAAAGATTTATTCAATGACACGTCCATTCCAATTCGTCTTGGGATTGGGATATGCATCGTGATGTGTTGTACATTACAATTAGATTTGTGATCAGACTCCGTAAACGTGTGTGAATGTACTCCTCTAACTTGTATGGACACATGTCATCTTTTGGATTGAACTTTGAACCATCTCTAGACACGTTGGACACATGTTATCATTTTTGGATTGGACTACGCATCATCTCTGGATACGTTGACCTAATTCGAATAGGCACGAGAGAGAGTGAAGAGCCCACTAAACGTCGCTTCTCTGAGTTTTGTACTGTGTAGTCGAAAAAAACTAAAACCCCTTAATTTAATTTTAAGGATAGATAGATATAAATTTAGATTTATAGATTGGTTACATGTATATACACTTGAATATGATCCAATAGACCAATTGTCATAAGCATAAGCCATCATGGAAAATGTTAGTCCTTAGGGGCATGTGCTCCACCCCATACACCTTTGGATATGCATGGGGATGTGTGCACTGCAGGAAACGATATATTGCCTCTCTCTTACAGTGCATATGTCCCATGCACATCTAAAGGTGTATTGGGTGGGAGCACATGCCCCTAGAGGCAAAAAAAACCCTTCTAGCCATCATCTGAACTACATAACAAGCGGCATTATTAAACTCCGTCTCCTAGGCTGAATATAGCCCCAACGCAAGTTCTAGAGGCCTTTGATTTGCATCCTCCGCAAACACTGGGTTAGAGATACATAACAAGCAACATTATTAAGCAATAATGCAGCTGCACTCCGTCATTATCTTGATCTGTGTCCGGTTGTAGATATAGGTGACACAGATGAGACTATCATTAGTGGCGGTGATAGTCGGGCAGAAGAACTCTATGGACGCATTATCCTCTGGTGTGATGACCTCCCCTCAAGGAGTCTCCATCATCGTTGCAGACATGAAGCTTGAGTTGCTCTTGGAGTGAGCGTTACAAACTATTGAGACAACTTTGGTCCTCTAGCCGGGTTTAAAGGTGATTTTCTATTTTCTAAAAAAAAAAACTTGGTTTGATATCCAAAAATTCGTATCTTAAATCTGGAAAATATGAAACTCATATAGTTTTGTTTAAATGTTGTATATTATTAATTTTATATTTAGAGTTTTTGTAACCGGTTTATATTTCTATTCACGTTGCTTTACTGTTCATAGTCGTACTCATTATTTATTTTAGAAAAGGTCTAAGTAAATCTAAATAGAGCACAAACATATAGATAACGTTTTTAGAAGTAATCTGGAACTAGTTTCATGTTTTTATTATTTATAAAATAAATTAGTTACGAATTTTTAGATATCATATTAGATTTCTATTATTTTTAGAAAATAGAAAATCACTTTAAAATCAGCCTCAGGAACAAAATTGTTTGATTTGGAGAAAAATCCGCACGCTCCCGGGGGGCCCATTTCCGACGACGACGGCGCGGATCCCTCCTTCGCCACAGCATCAGTCAGCCGCGGCCGCGGGAGCCTGTGGTGCTCTCCTCCCCACCATCCCGTCCTTCGCTGTGTTCTCTGGCGTCGTTCGTGGCCGCGGATCCCCAATGCCCGCCGCCACCCCCTGAGGACGCCCCCAAGCAGCCGACCTTCACCCAGCGCTTCGACAACGGCACAGCGCTCCTCAGCGCCCCGTTCGGAGCCACCGAGCCTCGATGCCTCTTCCGCCGCCGCGCCGCTGCCCTGCACGCTCCAGTTCTCCGGCGCAGGCCACGGGATCCCCGGACGCAGCAACTGGCGGCCGATAAGCCTCCGGAGGAGTACTGGTCATCCGGCGTTGCGAGGCAGCAAAGCAGGCTGCCGCCCAGCCGGCCTCGCCTCCGGGCGCGCAGCAATCGAAGTTATTTCCGCAGGAAGCCTTGAAACAGGCGAATGAACTCCTGGGCGACGGGGACCACAGCGCCGAAGATGGCGGAGGACATGGTGGCGGGGCCGCGGCCGTGTCAGTGGGCGCGGGTGCGGGGGCGGGCGCGGGCGTGGCGACTGCCGGTCTGTTGATGTGGAAGACCGGCAAGCGATCTACTTGGTGGAGGGACAAAACCAATGGCGACAGGGGTTAGAGCAGCAGCTTGGCGTGGATATTATGAAAATTTAGGAGGAAGGGTTCATGGCGGCGGCAGATAATGCACTGCCATATCCAATGCAGGATGCCTACCTCGAGGCTTATCAGTTGTCACACAACCAAAATGGTGCGTGCAGAACCTTTTTGGATTTTGTAAAGTTCTCCAATCTGAATGTGCCTGTAAGGTTCCTGATAGTTTTTGTTTCTCTGGTTTTGTGTATGCAGATCGAGTTTGTGCTAGAGTACCATGTGAATTTTGGTAATCCTGATATTGATGAGAAACCACCAATGTCATTGGAGGAGATGCTTCAGAAGGCAATTTCTTCAATTGACCTTGCACAGTTTATGTTTACCCTCGAAAATGTTTGTGCTCGTATTCACTGTTTTTGTTGTCACTTAAATTAGGGATGCATTAGAAAATTCCAGGCCGTCATACCAGTGTTAAATGAAGCCATTTTTGTACAGTTACAAATTACAATACAAAATGGGTCAATGGTTGGTTGGTAATATTAGATGATCATTACCTGCTATTGCCTATAGGCTTGAGAACAGATAGAACATGTGAACAACATAGGTTGCAATCACGATATTACTCTTGTTTACAAATGTCTACAATTTTGTTGCCCATCTAGCGTTTGCGACCATAACTCTGCTGACTACTATGCATAAAATTTATCCAGATTGGCTTCTTATATTTATCACATCTACTATACTACAGGCGCCTGAAATCGAGATCAATTTCAGGTGTTGCTCTCCACGTGCCGCCGCTGGGTTCGGATTCAGGGGTTTGGGGTTGGCTGGTGCCTATAGAAAGGGGTTTGGGAGGAGGCGGTACAGGGGCGGTATGGCGTGGCAGTGGGGCTGCCACTGGCTGCAGGTGGAGGAGGATGGTGGTTGGGCCAGGTAAGGGTGGGGGAGGAATGAAGATGGCCCGCCAATGCCGGGTTAGCACAACAGGGGGTAGTAGGTCCAGACATGGAGTTTGGGAGCCCACCGATGCCGGGTTAGCACGTGGGAGGCAGGGACAAGGGTCGCAACCACATGCATCAGAAGAAGATGATGCAGGTTGAAGATGACACAATAGCCGCATGATGAAGATCCAATGGCTCTGGTTCATGGCCTGAGAGAGAAAAAAAAATCAGGAACCTAGCGTATAGCAATTCCGTTTCTTTAGGTATATTAGTAGATTTTTATTCAGATATACTAACATAACTTTGCACATCAGAAGCTCGTATACAGATCCTCTTTATTAGATGCCTTGTTCTATATTTCAAATTTTATACTGCACTTATGGAAGTCCTTGCAACATCTCGTTACATTTTGTGTCAGTTCATAACTTCATATCTTAATATACCAACTAGTTCATGCATTCATTAATGGTTGTATTCAGCCTGCTGGTAATACAAGATTTTTTGTGGGGAGTATTTTAACTGGCTCATGTAATCTACTGTGTCACTATCAGGAAGTTGTGAAAGATGAATCACTTGAGCACCCCATATGAAGGTGCTCATAGATGTACCGTGGACCTGATGTTGTGACTGCAAAACAACAAGAAGAGGAGCTACAAAGAGTTGCTAACACTTTTCTAGAAAGCATCCCTTCTTCAGTAAAGCGGTTTACTGACAAAACTCTATTATATCTTAAGGTTTCCCTTCTTGTGACAACTTGCGTTCTGAACATTCCTTTTAGTACCAGTGGATCAATTTGATATGTTTGCATTTTGAGTCATTCAACTTCTGATCCTGAGTCACTGAGTAACATGAGTTGCGTTTAACATTAAAATCATATGACATTATGATGACAACCAGTAGCCAGATTTCTTTAAAAATTTGAGACACCTTCTGTTGACATATCAAACTTAAAGTTCAACTGCAATAAACCATTAGCTTTGCTTTGTGTTTAGTTTTAACATAATATCTCAAATGTTTTCCCTGTTTGTGTAACATCCATATTCATTAATCTGGTGTAGTGATCTTTTATACCCTAGTTATGGAACATATCTTGTGTAGATAGATACATCAATTGATAATGCAAGAGATGTTCTGTTCTGCTGCCATCTAGTTGCTTCCTACCGATTACTACTCTCTTTTTCTTCTTCCACAATATAGCATTACTGATGTCACAAAATTATGATTGTTTTTTTTTTAATTCTGTCCTTATTTCAGTTTGTTGCAGAACAATCCTGGCTGGGATTTTGTCAAGAAATGGCAATTCATCGACAAGTTTACTTGCATATTTTCAGAGCAATTCAGGTAGAAAGGCCTCTTATACTCTGTTATTGTAACCATCTTATTTATCCCCCAAGGAGGTTCTTTGTTTCGAGAGAAGATGTGCGATGCCCATATCTAACCCATGCAATGTTTTTTTCTCCTTTGCTGGGATATTAGTTTGACTTGACAAATAAAATTGTTGACAAACATGGTTATTTCTTTTGCGAGATTTCTCTCGCTGTCAATTTGGTTCTGAGAACCGTAAACATTGCCACCATTCTGTTACATCATACGAAACTCCTGTTCCTTACTCGGGCTTACTGAACTGCTTATCAAATTCTGTTTTCTTGGGAATGAAAATCTGTTAAGAGCTAATCATTTTTTTTCTTGTGTATGAGTTTACACTTTACAGTTTGAATCGACCATGTTTAATATATTTTCTTGTGCTATGGGCCACATCCCCATTTCTGGACCAGTTATTTTCTGCAGTCACTTTGCAATTCTGCAGTCACATTCCCACACATTATTTTTTCATGCAGTGCACAGCTCTGGGAGTGGAAGCAAGAATACCAGAATCATAAGGTGAAACTCCCACACATACCAATATGGCAGTATCAAATTGTCCGTACGGTTTGTCTACTGTGCAATGTACATGTATAGCAGCTCGTACATGCCTTCTCTAAATGCTGTGTGTGTACTTTACACGGCTCTTGATCCCCAGGACTACAAGAGCGCCGAAATGCCTACCTGTCTAAACTCTCTAGAGCTCAAATCTCTGCTCGGTACAAACCGTCCCCTTTTTTCTACGCTATACAAAAGTGAAGCAAATATCGTCGAAATCACAGTAGATTATCTGTTGAATATATGGCTGAAATCATGTGTGCAGCTTGATGCCTGGCAGCAACTCCTCGCTGGAGGAAACCTAAGGTTTACCGGCCAAGTTCTCCAAGCAAACGTCACAGAGAAGTCAGGCCAGCCCTTTCAGTGCCTGAAATGCATCTGGGCATCAGAATCCAGGGCCATTCGTTCGTCCTGAACTTGGCTGCAAGTGAAGTTAGTTACCTCAGAGCTTCCGAGTCGTGCTGCCGTAGAGGCTGGTTCTCGTTGTTCTGGCTGTCCAGCGGCATGTACTGGGACATGATGGACATGATCTCCGAGTCCATGTACGACTGCAACACGACGGCAAAGAGTTTTCAGTTGATCGAGTTGCCATCTGCTCAAACGCTTCTGCATTCTACGGCGTTCACCGCTGAACCATGTATCCTTTTCAGATGGACTTACCCTGAGCCTGTACTTGTAGAAGACGTAGCCGGCGACCCCGATGCCTACGACGCACGCCACGGCCGCGATGGTGATGAACCAGCCGAGCTTCGACATGTTGTTAGCTGTGTGACAGGTCCAGAGGAAGTTCGTCGTCACCGTCAGATGGCAGATGCATAGCTGGTGTGAATGTCGATCACTGTCGTTGGCATATGTATCTCACTCACCTATGCAGACGTCCTCGCCGCGGATGTAGAGCTGGTTGCCCTTGCACTTGCACTCGTAGTTACCCCACGTGTTCTTGCACTGGCAGTCCGGGCATGTGCACGCCAGCTTCTCCCTGCACTCGTCCAGGTCTGGAGGACGACATGGATCGGAACATCTCGATTAGTTCAGTGATTCTGCCCGTCCTGCTGCTAGTGCTAAGCCGTCAATGGTTCAGGATCGGGCGAAAGGACGTGGAGAGAGTTTACCTTCACATTTGTGGCCATCGCCATGGAACCCCGACGGGCACCGGCACCCGGTCAGCGTGGTCTCCTGCGATGATCACCGGCGAGCACGCGGTTAGCGACGGCCGTCACCGGAGAAAATCATGCGAGCAAATGGAGGTGGGCTGTGTTACTGTTACATACCGTGCAGGCAGAGAAGGTCTGTTGCCCTCTCGTCTCCGACCAGCACCCACCGTTGTTCAGAGCGCACCTGCCCGGCCCAATAGCTGAAGCACACACACACACACACAGCGCAGCCAGATGAGGCACACGGCGCAGCGGTATGGCATAAGAGCTTGTTCGGTGCCGTGTTCAGACGAAGAAGACCCTCTTACGTTTGCAGTCAGTGTAGCCGTCGCCCTCGTAGCGGACGCCGTTCACCACGGGGCACTCGCACACCCGGCCCCGGTACGTGTCCTGGCAGGCGGTCACGTTGGTGGCCTCGTCGCGCCAGCACCCGCCGTTCCTGTGCAGGCACTCGTTCGTCTCGATATCTGAAGAGAGGGAGAGAGAAAGGTTGTTCAGATTTCACAGGAACAGCTATTGTGCAAACAGCACTTGGGGCATCAGAAGTGGCCTGTATATACCATGGCTGAGGCAGACGCGGGGCTCGGTCCCCTCCTTGAAGCCGGCGCACACGGCCCTGAGCACTGCCGTCCGCTCCAGTTTCCCTGCACATCACAATTCGTGTAAGTAGTTCATCACTGCACATCACAGTTCACATCGAAGCAAGACAAGCATACTCGTATGCAGCAGCACCAACCTCTGTACTGGACATTGTTGATGACCAGGGTGGGCAAGATGGTGACATCGCCTCGAGACCCGCTACCGATCTGGAACGACATTGCAGCATCGTGACCAGGTTCTGTCAGATCCAGACCTGAAGATAGATATAATTCAGATTGCTAGGAAAGGAAGATCGTCGTGACTGACGAACCTGGTCTTCCTGCTCCTTGGACAGGACGGCGTTGTCGGCGTCGGCCTCGGGGTCGCCCATGCACTCCAGCACCTTCTTGAGATCCAAACCTGGTTCCGTTCCACAAAGCCCGCACGCACGATCAAGAAAAGCACACCGAGATCACCCATGGAGTATATATGCCAGTGCCATGGGTGAGGTATGAGGCACCGGTAGGCAAGGTAACTGACCGAGCGCGGTGACGACGTCCTCAGCGCAGGTCTTGGTGTACTTCTTCTCCTTCATGGAGCACCGGATCTTGTAGTCCATGACGTAGTCCCACCACGCCCAGGGCCGGCCGGTGTCGTTGGCGACGCGGTGCACGCAGAGCTGCCTTAGG
This sequence comes from Miscanthus lutarioriparius, assembly GCA_904845875.1. NCBI lineage: Eukaryota > Viridiplantae > Streptophyta > Magnoliopsida > Poales > Poaceae > Miscanthus > Miscanthus lutarioriparius. The sequence goes on from CAJGYO010000019.1 coordinate 13,995,473, forward strand.
TTCTCCACCACCACGTCTTTCCCCTCGTAGCCCGCGCCGAAGTCCCCCTCCGGGTCCGGCGCGCAGTACCTGCCGTGGTTGATGCACTGCGACCGGCACTGCTGCGTCAGCCGGAACGCCTCGGGGCAGTACCAGGTGATGTAGTGCGGCGTGAAGCGCGCGTACCCCCCGCGCTCCAGGAGCTGCGCGTGGCCGCGGAACCCGCGCACGAACGCCATCTGCTCGTCGCACCGGGGGCCGCACTCGTCGTTGCTGTTGGTCCACAGCTCGTACTCCACGCGCTCGTCCGGGTGCGGCATCGACTCCCGCCAGTCCAGCTTCACGATCACCTCCTCTCCCGCGCCGTCGTCGCCGGAGGCCACCTTCTGCGCCATCTTCTTCAGGGACTCGCCGAACGCGCGGTTCACCAGCGCCGACGGGATGTTGATCTTGTCGACGTACTCCGTGCCCGCCGACGCCTCGGGGCTGTCCATCGTCAGCAGCTGCTCGTCCACGCTGTCCGCGATCAGCACCGCCGCCGCGCCCGCGCGCTGCGCGTTCCACGCCTTGAGCGCGAAGTAGCAGTCTGCATCAGGCGGCAGCCAGGTGGACGTGCATCAGTTCACCGGTGAACGGCCGGTGAATTGGATATGGGGACCAATTCACCAATGAACGGCAACATTGTTAAAAAAAAAAACGAACGGCAACATTTTTTACTACTAATAAAAATGTTAGTGAACAGTTGATGCAGCTCCGAGTGCCACAATAGCTGGCCATTTGACTGAAGCTTCAGCTTTGGGAACGCTTTGCTTTGAAAGCAAGGGTGAAGCAGATTGGTCTCTGATTGAAAGAAGCTCCAGCCTTTGCCGCTGACGCCAACTGCTGGTTGGTGCGGTGGTGGTGGAGGAGTAGTCGAATCAGGTGTGTGGCGGTCGTGGGATCAAGTGAGATGTGAGTTAACAATAATCAACAGGGCAAACTACTTTTGCCTCTATGTGTAATCAGTAATCAGAAATTCGAATGTTTGAAAATGTAAATGATGATATAAATTGGGATGGGACCTGAAGGCCTAGATCAATGAAAAACTAATCAGGTGGGGAGTCTTTCCCCCCGTTGACACTCAAACAAAAAAACAATAATCAACAGGAAGTGAGAGCAAGATGACTTCAATAATACTCCACTGGCCACTCTGAGCTAAGGGTTCTTTTCTGATGAATTGGTCATTGTTGCTAGCAGGTTCATGGTAAGGTGGTATGTATCAGCATGTGCAAACCTCCAAAAAAAAAAGATAAGTAAAAAACAGTATGTGAGAATTGAACTACTAAGTACTGTTTAGTAGGTTGTGGGATTCCATCTATTCGGATTTCGGGGGGGCAAAAAAATCAATGGAGCAGCAAGAGCTGAATCAACTGTTTGCTGTGATATAATATGGCCCCTGCTTGCTGAACTGAATTATAAAGCACTAAGAAATCTATGTGACACCTTAGTTGGAGATCAATCGGCATCAAATGATTAATATATTATATCACTTAGATGGCATGTCCACCCCTGATGTTATTCACTGACCAACCATTATGTTCCACCTTAATAATCACTGTCTAAACAATGCTTTCCGACAGAGTGTTAACATAACAAAAGAGGGAGTACTGACATCAGTATGATATTGACAGGGATAATAAGTAAGCAAGAAAACTCCTTTTCAACCCCTCAAAATATATGAAACAAAACTTTCGTTCCAAAAAGAAAAGAACAAAGCTGTGCTTCAAACCAGCACAACTAAAAAATTTCTGAATATTTCTGTTTGATGTAACTCAGTTTCAGAGCTAAACATAAGATGTGTTCATTCAGGAAATGAATGACAGAAATTTAAGATTTTTGAAGAGAAAGAAGAAGCGACGGTGCGTACCTCCACGGTCAAGCAGGAGGATGACCGGGCGGCGGGACTTGGCCTTGAACTTGGCATCGAACTCGTCGCACCCCGTGGCCTTCTTGTCCGGGTAGATGACGACGCCGGTGAGCGTGCCGCCGTAATCGGGCACGCCGAAGTTGCCGATGGCCGCGTCGTGGTGGCCCCGGATGTGCTCCGGCGCGAGCACCCGCACGCTGCTCTTCTCCACCACGAACCGCCCGCGCACGGCCACCATCAGCAGCTGCACCGCCACAGCCACAAGGCTGCCGGCGAGCCACGGCGCGCGCCTCGCCGCCATTTCCGACCGATCAACTGATGACCGTCCGATCAGCCGCCGGTCTCCCTCCCCGGCAGCGAGAGGAGGGAAGAAGAAGAAGAAGACTTGAAGCAAGGAGGAGGATCAGAGGGCAATGAGTCGCGCCGTCTGGTCGCAACTAGCCACGCAAAGACAGGGGTAGGTGGTTGCGAGAGGGGGAGAGAAATATATTGCAACTGATCGGTGCAGGTGCGCAAGAGGAGAGAGAGACGAAGAGGAGACTTGGAGTTGGGACGGCGGGATGACGAGGGAGGAGGTTGCTTGAATCGTACAGAATGGTGTTTGGTCCGGGGCATTGGTGTCCAACATGTGACGTACAAGAGAAGGTGACAGGGAGAGGAGGATGAGGAGGAGGAAGAGGAAGGTGCCTGTGAGAGGGAGCAGCCAACTGCTAGCAGGTGTGAGGCCATACAGATTACAGAGACTACTTCAAAGTAGGAGCATGACAGTGACAATTTTTTCTGGGAAACATGAGGTGGTGGTGGAAGAAGAGATCGAAACGAATCGAGTGTGAGAAAGAATCTCAAAAGGGGAGGAGAGTGAGAGGTAGAGGCTGTGGCTTGGAGTCTCTTGGACACTTTTGGCCGTGATAATTTTTTTTCCTTTTTCCCTTTTGTTTTGAGAATTGAGAGCAGCACCCATTTTTCTCGTGGTATGAGAATGACAAAATCATCACCAAGCATATCGCTATTGAGAGGTACGTCACATGCCACTTAAAATAATAAAGAAAAAAGCCTAAATTGTTTCCTCCAAATTTACCTTATGTCTAGATAACCTCTTAAACTAACATTTGATTCAATTTACTCTCTAACTATTTCAGTTGGATCAATTTACACCTTAAAAAGATTTTCCTTTTTGTTTCTCTATGTGCAAATTGTGTTTTAGTTTCAAATTTTTGTGAGGTGGTAGTGGACATCATATCTTATGTTACAAAGATACATTATGAATTTTCTATCATCATGTTTTTGCACAATATTGTATCTCTAGTGTTATTTATTATTAAAGTTCATAAGCTATCAAAATACTGGCAGAAAATAATATATATATTTTCTAATATAACCCATGATGTCCCCTACCACCTCATAAAATTTGATATTAAAACTCAACTTATACGTGAAGAAACAAAAATAATAAATCATGTTAATGGGGTACATCGGACCAACTCAAATAGTTGGGGGAGTAAATAAAACCGAATATTAGTTTAGGGGTTTATCTAGACCAATGTCAAACTTGAGGGGAGTAAATCGGACCTTTTACAATAAAAAAACTAAAACTAAAAGAGCCATAGTAAAACAGAGATTTGAACCTATATAGGTAGACTAGTTGAATTTCCCGCACGTTCTTGCGGGAATTTAAGTTTATAGTTTAGATGACGGTTTAAGGATCATGTTGGAAAAAAGGATTCCGACTAGATTGGAGGTGTGGAGCCTTCACCCAGGCAGGGGCTTCGAGCGAAGGTGGCTGCTATGGTGGGTTCAAGCACAATTAGGGTTTCATAAATATATTCACCAACCTTCTTTACATAGGGCTTGACTCATCCTTTTATAGGGCACTATTCACTAGGTACTACTTTACATATACGCCCTTTGAGAGCTAAGGCATATTCTCATGAATATCATAGTACAAGCATAGTCTGCCCAGGGGCAGTTTTGGTTTCCTCTGTTTCCACCGCCTTTTGTTTCCTGGGCATTAGCCGCAGGCCCATTAGCGGCCTGCTAGCGCCAGAAAGCTTCATCCTTGAATATGTGGAGGCTCCCTTGTGCCGGTCAGAACCTTTGCTCTGAATGCCTCCGGCTTTGCCTTGTAGCCCGCTTGAGCCGACCGGACCTTCTCGGCTGTGGACCGCCGTTTTTTAGGGCCTTCGCCGTCGCTCCTGTGTCTTCGCCCAGCCGGAGGGTGCTAGCGAAGGCTTGTCCCTTAAGGCCCTGCAAATCGCATATCTCATAACTTTGTTAGTTCCTTTGGTTATAGTTTGGCCAGCCTCCGTGGCTCTGATATCTGTGTCCCAATAGATCAATGGAGAAAATGTGAATAAGATATTCTTAATGATATATGAAGTCATCAACAATTTAATTTATGAATGATGAATGATAGATGACCAAATTCATTCTAATGGACATACTACTCCGTCCCTAAATAACTGACGTTTTCGCTTCCCGACGAAAACAACTTTGACTAAATATATAAAAAATTAATATTTATGGTACAAAATTAATATCATTAGATAGATCCTTGAATCTACTTTTAGAATAAGGTACAAAATTAATATCATTAGATAGATCCTTGAATCTATTTTCAGAATAAATTTATTTGGAGATACAAATGTTGCACGTATTTTCTAAAAATCTAGTCAAACTTACAACATAGAAAAAAACGACAGTTATTTAGGGACGGAAGGAGTATGTATAATCTGTTAGCTTCGGAATACGGGTGTATTTATTAGTAACAAAAAAGAAAAAAAAATACTCTCCATCTCATAATACTTGATGTCGGGTATCAGTATTAGGAATACCTGAAAGAAATAAGCTGGTGGCCGTGAACGTTAACTCGCCTGGATGGTCAAGAGCGTATTTTGGTCTCGTCCGACCCTGAAGGTACGGGCTCCGTCTCGCCCGACCTCGAGGGTGTCCGTCACGCCCAACCTTGAGGGAGCGGGCTCCGTGTCGCCCGACCCCGAGGACGCGGGCTCCGTCACGTCGGACCCTGAGGGAGCAGGCTCCATCACGCCTGACCTCGAGGACGCGGGCTCGGTCTCGCCCGATTCTGAGGGCACGGGCTCCGTCTCGCCAGACCCCTCGGGCACGGGCTCCGTCACGTCTGACCCCGACTGTGTGGGCTTCGTCTCACTCGACCCCTCGGATGCGGACTTCGCCTTGCCAGACCCCTCGAAGGGGGATTCCGCCTCGTCCGACTGGGGTCCGTACCGTCTCTAACCACTACGGGTCTAAGTATACGAATCTAGGGTCAAACTTCCGACGCCAGAAAGGGAGTAGGCGCGTCTTGACGTGACCCACGGCCACGATGGGCCATACCTGAGGAATCACGTCACAAACAGTGTCGGGCGTGCCGGCGCTATGCTACCTAATCCACGTACGACTTTCGACGAGGGTATCTGCTAACCATGCCATCCGCTGGGACGGAATTGAGCGCCACGACTGACTCACGACGCCCGCGTATAGCGCCAGTGATGAACAGGGTCGCGACGTGGTGCCGTCCCCGTCATCATCTACAGGACCTGCGTAAAGAAGATGAAGGGAGCCGTGACCTCGGAGGTCTTCCTCCTCCTCGCTTTTCTCTCTCTCTTTCTCTCGTGTAACCTGCGTCTTCCTCTTCATCTATAAAAGGGGAAGCAGGACGCTCCACGAAGGGCACGCTGAATGGTTCAACGAGCTCAACGAGACTCAACTCCATTCGACCTTTTCACCAGAGACTTAGGACCTGCTCCTTCTCGCGCCCATTTGTAACCCCTACTACAAACTAGTGTTGGTAACACGAGTAGCAGCAAACTGGACGTATGGACATTTAGCCCGAACCAGTATAAATTGTTGTGTCCTCCAAGCACATCATCCTGGGCCAGACGCGCATATCACAAATTTATTAGGCGGTGATTCGAAACACCCATACTTGATTTTATATATAGTATTTAAATTGTTACAAGATATTGGTCCCTATACCATCAGCCATCAACTCTCAATCGCTCTGTTCGCTTGGGCTTGTTTGGCTGATAAGCTATGGCTGAAAGTACTGTTGGCTGATTTGGTGTGAGAGAAAAATATTATTCGTTGGCTGAAAAAGTATGGCTTATAAGCCAAACAAGCCCAAGTAAATAGGCTGAATGTCGTTCACTTGAATTGATTAAAAAAGGGAAAAAATCTACTGATGGCTAGATGGACTCTACTGCCGTGAGGAATTAAAAAGAAAAAAGAAAAAAAATCTACCGGGTGCTGATGGACTGCATCCACATTCACGTCTTGTTTAGTTTCACCTCAACTTTCAAAAAATTGCTACAGTACCTGTCACATCGAATGTTTGCGGCCCGTGCATAGAGCATTAAATGTAGACGAAAAGAAAAACTAATTGCACAGTTTGGTGGAAAATTACGAGACGAACGTTTTGAGCCTAATTAGTCCATGTTTGAACACTATTTGCCAAATAAAAACGAAGGTGCTACAGTAGCCCAAAATCCAAATTTCGCAAACAAGGGCTCAATTCAACACTTCGGGGGAAAACTGTCGATGTTCTCTTTCCCTCGGACGGTCGAGCCTTATCGAATCTCGACCGCGGAAAACTCCACCGCCTCCCAGTGCATTCCCTCCCTTTACGCGATTGAAGGACAGCACAGAAGCTAGGCAGCCAGGCAGCCAGCACGCAGACGCGGGGCAATCGGCGCGGATGCAGAGCAGCCAGGCGGAGACGAAGAAGGCCAGCGCCGATGCGGAGGCAGAGAAGGGCAGCGCAGAGGTGTAGTAGCCAACCAGTGCAGAGAAGGGCCACGACAGCGGAGGTCTCCCCGTCGATGAGTACAATAGAGGAGGCAAGAAAAGGTATTTAAACACGAAGTTAGCGCGATGGTTCAGTTTTTTCTGTAGGAGTTGTTCGTAGTGACGTGGCTGAGCAATGGATGTGGAAATAGATGCCTCCGTCTGTTCATTTGTCGTGATCGTGAGGGAGAGGAAGCGCAAGCGGTGTGCTTCTTGTTCTACGTGAGCCTGCCACTTTTGAAAAGAAACAACGAAATGTATGGCCGGGATCTAGATGTCTATTGAAGATCAAACGGTTGAAACCAAATCAGTGATGTGGCTTAACGTGGTTGTAGAGAAATCAGAGTAATGATCCTTAGTGGGTTCCATCTATATAGGTTATTGGCCATGTTCGCTTATCTTATAATCCGTCTTTTCAGCTTGTTTTTTCCGTCAGAACAGTATTTTTCTCTCACAACAAATCAGCCGGAACAATGTTTCGACTTGTTTTTTCAGCGAAGCGAACGGAACCATTATATAGATTCCACCTCAACGAACTTGCTGTGGGTTTTATTTGCCGGAGATCAGTCGAGTCCGAAAAAAGACGAGCCTAAGAATAGTGTTTGGTTTGCGCCGTCGTGCCATGTCATCTGTCATCAAGTCATTCCATTTGCTTACTCCAGCGCCGCCAATCTCAAAGGCCGGTTCATTCCATACAAATGTGACGGACGAACGGACTCTCCATAAGCATATGGAGTAAACAACCTATGCCGGTTGAAGTTAACTCTCAAACCAAACACGCTGTTCATGAATTGAAATACGCTAACTTCGTGTCCTTTTCTGCCAATCGCGCTATTTTATATTTGTTTGCATTACTTGTTTTTACAAATTGTAATTTCCAACAATTGACTTGGAACACTACCTATCCTTTTCTGCAAAGAAGAACCTACATATATACGGGCGTTGGCTATAAATAACCACCGGATGTGACACGCATGCTCAGACTTTCTTGTAATGTCACGACGTATTAAAGCCGGCTGATAAGCTGGCCTTTACTGATTTGCTGTGAGAGAAAAATATTATAGACTCTAGTTAATAAGCCGGCTGATAAGTTCAAGCGAACAGACCCAAGGGGTATATGTTACCATATTTTAGACGTGACATTAGCTCTCGCCCTAACCAGAATTAACAACACGATGGGTGTGGCGGACATAACGCAACAAACAGTTCAGTCGCTGGGTGTTTCTTGTTGCAAACGTGTGCTGCACCACACGATTGCTTGCAAGAAAGATCTCTTCATGCCCATGGAGAGAGAGAGAGAGAGAGAGAGAGGGAGGGACTGAAGGTAGTGCCACTGCCTGCCGGACTGCCGGTCCATATATGCGTGCCATGGAAGGGAAAAGAGCCCCTAAACTAAATGATTTCTCAATTGCTAAACTGGAGGGGAATCTGAATCCGAAATGAATGAAATTAAAAAAAATGGTGACAGGTCGTAGTCGTTTTGGTAGATTTATGAGCGGTCGGTTGGGTCCTGGACAAGTTGGACGATTCATGCATTGCGTCAGTCGGTCGTCGGTCTTCTCGTGGCAATTTTAGACTTTAGAGCACGGCAGGGCGGCAAGTCTTGGCCGACCGCGTGTTTGATGGTGAGTTTTGAGCCGGTCCTTGATCGAGCTAGGAGTAAGGATGGCAACGGGGATATACCCGTCGGGTATCGTCGGAACGTTCTCTTCCCCACTACGAAAAAATCATCCCGTCCCCGTCCCTGTTAACTGTCTCGGGTATAGATTCTTGCCCATCCCCATACCCGTCGGGCATCGGTCGGGTAACAGATACCCGACGGGTACTGCATACCCGATAAACAAGAACACTTGGGGTCGCAGCTTTGCAATCGGAGACGTTTCTTCTTCACCCGGGTATAAGTGTCGGAGTCTCGGAGATGCCGAGGAGAAGGAGCGAGGTTGCGAGGAGGACGAGCAAAGGTGGCAGAGAGACCTAACTGAGGAAGCGAGGGGCACGAACGCTCGTGAGGCAGGCGTGCTTGTGCTGCTGGCGGAGACGATGAGGAAAAATTGAACTAGGGTTCCTAGAACACACAAACTATATATATGATTGTTCAGATTTGGGTCAAAATACCTATGTTGAGCTTCTTTGGGCCTAATACTCGCATGACAGCTTAAATAGTCGGGTCTGGGGAACGGAAGAGACGGAACGCTTTGAACGTTTACATACCCACTATACCCATCGGGTATGGATTCTTGCCCATTTAGATGCCCGCGGTTAAAGATATGATCCCATCCCCATCCCCTAATGGATCAAATACCCGTCGGGTATCGGGGCCCGCTGCCATCTTTAGCTAGGAGTCGGAGACGGAGACCGTTGGACGTCCTTCCCGGGTCATGTTATGTGGCAAAGCTGATGCTTGTGGCGTCTTTAAGGCTCACCCCGCGAGAGACAGTCATTTCTCTTTTGTTTTAGTTTGCAAATTATAAATTAATCTCGCTCTTTTCGCTTCGCTGAAAAAATAAACCAAAACACTGTTACAGCTGATTTGTTAGTGAGAGAAAATCACTGTTCCGACTGAAAAAAGAAGATGAAAAGTACAGATTATGGCCCCGTTCGCGTGTCCTTAAATCCGGCTTGATCCGCTTATTTTTTCATCCGGAACAGCGTTTTTCTCTCACAAATTCCTCCAGCATTCCTCCAAACTATCCAGATTCCTCCAAAATTCAGACAAGCAAACAGACCCTATAAAAGAAGCGAACAAGGCCTATCTGCCTATCTATCTACTCCCTCCGTACCAAATTAATTATCGGAACTGCTGGGAAGCAGACCTCTAGCCACCCAAACGCTTCCCTTGGTGGGCCCAACGTTCTCACCCAACTAGCCAATTCGAGTTGCTAAAAAAACGATACCCTCTACTCTTCCATCTCCATTCTTCAACCCATCCACCGCAAATGCACCGCGCCCAGCCGCCGCCTTCTGACGTCTTCGCGTGACCAGCGTTACCCTTTTTGCTCAGCTTCTGGCGTCTTTGCAGCCAGCTTGCGCCCACCAAGACCATGCCGCCGCCATGCGGTGTGCTCCCCAGCCAAGACAACACGGCCGTTGCGTGCTCTCGAGCAGCCACACAGCCGTAGCCGCCTCGTCATGCGGCGAGGTCAGACCTACCTAACCCGCCAGCATTGCGCCTCCATTTGTAGGTCCCGCTCAACGGAGCCAGCGCGCCGCCGCCTTCCCATTGCTATCCTCCTTCTCCGCCGTGACATACACAACCGGACTCCATTGTCAAAGATGTTCCGTCCGTCCGCCGACCAGGATTTGCTGAAAGCGTATGTTTTAAGTGTTTCAAATATTTCAAAGGTATGCTGCAAGTGTTTCATATGGATGTTTCAGATGCAGATCGGGATGTTGCATATGTTGCAATGGCTATACATGTATGTTGCAAGCGTCTGTTCCAATGTTTCATCTGTTTTTTTCATAAATATGTTGCAAGTGTGTTTATTTGGATGTTGCATATGTTTCACATATATATTGCAAGTGTTTTTATCTGCATGTTGCATATGATTTGCAATGACTTTTCAAGTGATTTCAGATTTTTTTAACTGTTTTAGACGCATGTTTCAAGTGTTTCATGTTGCAAATATTCATCTAGATGTTTCAAAAGTAGATCGGGTGTTGTACACGTTGCAATGGCGCCGGTGGCTGTCGGACAATGACCGACCGTAGGGCTTCGGCTCCTACCCCGCGCCTTCCTCGTGTGGTGCGCCTCGCCCTCTCCTATCCTATCCTCTTTGTCCCCTCCCTCCCCTTCCCTCCATCTCGTCGCAGCAGTTCGAGCTCGGCGGGAAACAGAGGGGGAGCATACGACCCCACGTGTGGACGGGCAGCGTGGGCAGTACGAGTCGTCTGAGCATCGCAGAATCCGAGCGGCCGGGACACACTGCATGGAACAATAGTGGAAAACGGAGATGGCCGAGCACTAACACTTCCCATTAATTATAAGTCATTCTAGCTTTTGACTACCAACCCACGAAATCATCAAAAACTGCATCTCATCTTCTATCTTCGTGGTGAACCAGTGTCGTTCGTCCATGGCACAACACCTTAGGTAGCGTTCGGTTGGAAGTCAAGGTGGGGTGGGACGGTCCCATCTTTGATTTCTAGGACGGGACGGGGATAGGCCGACTCCAATTTAGGTTTGGTTGAAGATGGATGGGACCGACCTATTTTCTGTTCGGTCTGAGGACATCAAAAGTGAGATCATACACTGACAGACGGGTCCATTTGTCAATTTTTTCTTTTTTTTGTTTTCTTCTTCCCCGGACCAAAATTTTCGGCCAGCTCAGGGCCAGCTCGCCATCGCTGGGGTAGCCGCTCGGGGCTGGTCGGGGCTAGCTTGTCGTCGCCCCTGCGCCAGCCGGAGCGCCGCCGCCCCTGCGCCCGCCATGCCGAGCGGAGTCGATGTGCCAGCCCCGCCGGAGAGCTCGACGCCTCCACCGCCCGGCATCCCGCGCCTCCTCCGCCCGGTTTGGCCATGTCTGCTCCTTTCCCCTTCTCCGCAGGCCGGTCTCTTCCTCGTGCTCTTCACGCGCGTGTCGCTCTTCCCAGCGGGGACGTCCCCGTCCGTCATTTTTTGGGGGCAAGTCGAGCCTGAATCTGAGGGGAATATTCACAAGTGGAATGCCCCTGCCCCTGCATGACTCTCAACCAAACATCCTTGGATTTGGGACCATCCCACGCCATCTCCCTGCCCATCCCAGCATTCAAACAACACCTAGTGGGTGAGTTGGGGTCATGGGCGAAGCTAGGGATACGCCCCTGTATTCCATAGAATACCTAGTTTTTTGCAACAAAAATAAAACTATATGTGATAGTTGTAATCCTCCTATACTAACTAAATAGTGAGTTAAATGATCATTTAATCATGTTTAACTTGATTCTGTTTAGACATTTAGACTGTTCTTAAAAGTTTAAACGTTTTAATCGGTCCAACTGTTTAATTCACCATTTAGGGCCTAAATGACACATGTGACCACAAATTAATGTTTAAATGCTGATTAAGCAACCATTTTGGCGAAAAGTGGCTATAATACTAGTTTAGGTCGTTAAGATAAGAAAAATAAAGGAGCCAAGCGAGCTAGGCAGGAGTTTTTACACGTGGAACAGGACAGTTGGATGCAACCATTTCCGGTTTTCCCCTCCCCAAGTTATGCCTTCGCCGACCAACAGGAACCATTCAAACGCGGGCTGAACTATGCCGTTATCATCTCTCTCCCTCCTCCGCCACCACCCGCCGCGCACTCTCCCGCCAACTTCAAATCGTCTGCCGCCACCGCCACACCCCCGCCTCCTCCACCTCCTCCTCCCTCCGTTTACACGGCGCTGCGCCTTCGTCTGCCAGCCGCTCGCCGCGGCCACGGACGACATGGCTACTGCGGCCGCGGCGGCGTCGCCCCCCACGCTGCTCGAGCACATGGGCCAGGTGGGCACGGCCGCTGACCTCACTGTCCTCGTGGCCCATATCCAGAGCGCGTGCAAGCGCATCGCGGCTCTTGTAGCGTCCCCCGGCAACGCCGAGCTGTCGCGGTCCAAGGCGGGGGGTGGGACTGTGGCGGCATGGCGTGACGCGCCTAAGCCGCTCGACGAATTGTCGGTTCGTGCTGTATTCGCTTGTTCTTTAGTTTCTATTCTCGTTCTCGCATTTAACCATCACGTGCTTTTTTATGGATGTAACTTTGTTGTGGGACTGATCTTAAGGGCTTATATGGCAGTATGGTAGTACATAACAAAATATCCATCTGAATGTGCTTGATCTCTTCTATTTTATGCCGTGTTTATATTTTTCCTTGATCAACTAACTAGTTGATTCCCAAAAAAAATGTAGCTTTGACATCGTAGATTTAGGATATGAAAGGTCGAAGATTAGAGACCTGAACCTTTGTTAAATTCACCTGTATAGAGTTTGGATTGCAGAATCACATAGGCCATGTTAGGTGTTTGCATTACCAGATTATTGTGCTTGAATCCATTGCTCTGCATACCACAAGAACTACATTCAAATATTCTACCATATCTCTTTCACTGGTGGCAAAACTGTGTTAAGCATCCTTTCTGTTTGCTTGAATTCAGAATGATATCATCTTGTCATCTCTCCAAAGTTCTGGAAAGGTTGCAGTGCTAGCGTCCGAAGAAAATGATCTGCCCATTTGGATATCTAATGACGGTCCATATGTTGTTGTTACCGATCCGCTTGATGGTTCTCGCAACATTGAGGTCTCCATACCTACTGGAACAATATTTGGGATCTACAATAGGCTGGTGGAGCTCGACCATCTCCCTTTGGAAGAGAGAGCTCAGCTCAATTCACTGCAAAGTGGAACTCGCCTTGTTGCTGCTGGGTATGTCCTGTACTCATCTTCCACCATCTTGTGTATCAGCTTCGGTGCAGGTACCCATGCTTTTACATTGGATTGGTCGACCGGAGAATTCATCCTTACACATCCTTCCATCCAAATACCCCCTAGAGGTAACCGAGCATATCAGTATTTAGTAATTTGCTGCTTTCCACATTCTTCGCTGAACATTGAACAGTTGCTTGCTAGTCATTACTGATTGCATAGTTTCAGTTGCACTAGCTGCGCAAGTTTTATTAAAATTGATTCCTGAACTGTCAACGTGAGTTATTTCTGAAGAATGTTACAATAATTTTCTTATGACTTAGAGACTGACAGATGTAACCCTGCAGAGTCTGCAACTCTGATTCATTATATAAACATGTTTCAAACTTGCATCTTCTAGTAATTCCCTTTATAGGTTTTTACCTTTGCTCAAAAGCTACAGTTGCATATTATGTCAGGGCAGATATATTCGGTGAATGACGCTAGGTATTTTGACTGGGCCGAGGGCTTAAGGAAGTACATTGACACAATCAGACAAGGCAAAGGACAGCATCCAAAGAAGTACTCAGCTCGCTATGTTTGCTCACTGGTTGCTGATTTCCACCGGACGCTCATATATGGTGGGGTTGCTATGAACCCAAGGGATCATCTGCGGCTGGTTTATGAGGCAAATCCTCTCAGTTTCCTTGCTGAGCAAGCTGGGGGTAGAGGGTCAGATGGCAAGAACAGAATCCTCACCATTCAGCCTGTGAAGTTGCACCAGAGGCTGCCCTTGTTCTTAGGGAGCATGGATGACATGCTTGAGTTGGAAAGCTATGGAGATGTCCAGCAGAAGGTTAATCCTGGATATGAAGTTTAACGATATGTAAAAAGCTTAAAAATTTTCAGGTGCCGAAGCATACAATAAGGTAACACACGTGTGGCAACCCTGTATTTGCATACAATAAGGTAGCCCACCAAAACTTGCTTGGGACTAAACGCTTTGTTGTTGTTCCCCCTTTTCTGCCAAAATTCGCTGTACTTTTCAGTGAGAAGTATTATGATTTTTGTGGCAGCTTTCACAACCCTGCACCCTATTTGTGAATAATAGAAAGCTTCTAAAATCTAAACAGATATACATTATCTCTTAGCACCGCCACCACATTCCCATGTAGTCAATGTAGCACTTCCTAGTAGTAGTAGCAGTATCATCTTGTTTTGCAAATGCTGGCTGCAGAATGAAGTCACCATGTTGCACTCATGACCTAACTACTTTCCTTAGGAGATCCATGATGTAACCACTGAAACTAGGAACATGCAGTTCTCTCATGGCACGTGAGGGTTAATACTAGGAAACATTACGTATAAGAAACCATGGAAATGATCAGAACACAACCATACTAACAATCACCATTTCAGGAATAGCAGTAAACTGGTCACTGATGGCTGCATCACCTGAGATTACAATCCAAGTGATATAGATCACAGGGCCTTAACATGCGCTAAATCTCTGGGCAAAATTACAGCATAGATCAGTAACCAGGGAGTGAATGATAACTGATCCCTCACATCCATCCATACAATTTTTAAAACCTATGTGGAAAGCGGGAGGATCACAGTGTGGCTAGAGCGTGAATGATGTACAAAATTACAGTGAATCTGTCCAAAGTCAATTCAAAGTTCACTGCTCTAATGCGAGCTGCTTGTGCCGGTTGAGATCGTTGAGGTAACTCGAGCGCGTGTAATCTTCTGAATCACACGAGTCAAACATCAGGGGCTTCACGATTTTAGGCCTTTTCACCAGCTCAAGTGACTCCCGGTCTCCCTTCAAGAAACAGACTACCTGCAACCAACAAATCAAGGGTCAATTTCCTCATTTGAACTTTGATTAGCAGAAAAGATCCACTTACCGATTTCATACTAGGCCTCGAGGTTGAGCTGTGGTGAATGCACAAGGATGCCACTGCTAGGGTGTACACCATCTCTTCAGGGTCATACTCGTTGCCGAGGGAAGGATCCACCAGCTCTTTGATGTTGTTCGCATCAAGCAGCGGTTTTGCCTTCACAGATGATCAACAATTTGTGAATTCCAGGGTTTCAGAAGCATGTAATTATGCTGCTCATCTTTTATTTTCTTTTCATTCTCTCTTACTACTGAATGATTGTCAAATTACACTTAACAACATCACACAATCAAATCTAATGAAATGACTTGAGTTTATATATAGTAAAGTGTGTAGTAGTAGTTTGCTAAATTGTACCCATATCACTAGGCTCTGTCTGGATGAGTCCACCGCTTTCCGCCCGGTAACTAGTTCAAGAAGTAGAACACCATATGCGAACACATCGGTCTTCTCATTTATGATCCCATGCATAAAGTATTCTGGGGCCATATACCTAAAAATAGGGTGTAAGGTTCAAGTTAAAACAACAACTAAAATGCTATATTTGACTATGAAAGCATGATCAAGACTCAAGAGACAGCCAGTCTCACCCGAATGTGCCTTCAATGGGATACACAACATGATGGGTCAATTTATCAGGGAGCCACTTTGCAAGCCCAAAATCTGATATCTGTATAAGGAGGGAGCAAAACTGTAAGTCTTGACATCCATAGTAATCACATAATGGGCACGATTAGTGTAACCTAACAGTAGAACATACCTGAGGTTGGTAGTCTTCAGTTAAAAGGATATTAGATGCCTTGATGTCTCTGTGAATTATGCGGCGATGGCAGCCTTCATGCAGATAAAGCAGCCCTTCAGCAATTCCAAGTGCAATGTTGAACCTGACTTTCCACTTCAGGGGCTCCTTTGTACCTGATCAGCTGAACTCCATTTTATCACTAGACTAAGGGCATCACAGTACACTTTAACAGCTAATGAACATTTTATATTAAAAAGGCAATGGTTGTGTTATCAGACCGTGCATGTGCTGTACGAGACTTAGGCCACTGAGTATAAATTTATAAAATAATATGCAGAAATGGACACATGAACCTTTTTTCCCCCAACTAATTGCACTTTGAAGATTGGCATTTCAAACACTTCTTTGAAGGATTATGATGTACTGGCATTAAAGGTAAAGATATGCTCCCATCCAATTCTTAATTAAAAAGTGACTGTCCCTTTCAGAAATGTTTGCATAAAGTATGCCCCCGTATCACAGAAAATCACTCAACTATTTCATTCATAGTTAGCTAACAAAAGTGTTAATGTTACGAGAGGAATATACCATGTAGAACAGAAGCAAGGCTTCCGTGAGGTGAAAACTGAAGAACCAAGTGCAAACCCCCTTCCACACTGAACCCCAAGAGCTGTGCTGCGTTTGGGTGGTTAACATGGGCTATTATTCCAAGCTCAGATAAGAAATCGCTAACTCTGTCCTCTTTGTTACCGCCTTTTGTTAATCTCTTCACTGCCACAAATTGTCCATCAGCAAGCTGCCCTTTGTATACCTCGGCATGCCCTCCCTTCCCAATCATTTTCTCTAGAAAAGTCAGCCACAAAACAAATTCAGTGGAAACTCAGGGCAGTTAGATAATAAAATTTGGTTGAAACACTATTAGCATTACCAAAAAAAAAGGGCAATGATCGCCTAAAAAGATCAGAGCTCAAGGAATTACATTTCTATATAGTATTGTCGCAGTATCAGAGGTACTGCAATCTACAAATGTTCATGCCAAAAGACTAGTTTAGACTAACATGTGCGTGATCTTAACTTTTTGCTGCTAAAGGACAGTAACAAGTCATCATCATTAACCTAAAGAACCGTTCATGATTAGGACCTCAAACCCTCACGTAATTTTGTTTCCCAGTGAAATCATAGCAGTACAGTTGTAAATTTTAGCTTAATGCTAAAGCTGTTTTCCACCACACAAATGTTGCAATGATAGTAACGACGCCTAATCATTAAATCACCCACATCACAAAGTAGTTAGTGTGCATGACTGCATGTTACCTGGACTAAAACTGTCAGTTGCAGCACAAAGCTCGTTGTAGTCAAAGCTTCGCCATGATGGCCTCCATTTCCCAATCTCAGGGAGGATCTCAGGAGCAATGGCACTGCAGTCCATTTGGTTCTTACCACTCCGCATTCTCTCCAGGTACCCTCTAAGCCCTCTGCACTTGGATCTCTGAGGGAACGTCACTGCTCTGCCCATGGACTTCTTTCTCCTAAGTATTAGACTGCTGATCAGGTTCTTCCACTGCACATTATGGTTTGACTCTGCTGACTGCTCGACTGAGACACTGTCATCCGAGTCCATGCTACCAGATACTGAGATATCTAGCACAGCTCGCGGAGAGCTCCGATCAGCACACTCACTGCTGTCATTGCTACTGCTCTTGGAGAGGGTTCCCGGCATTTCATCAGCACTATCTTCATCATTACTGCTCTTGGATCTGATTTGAGGCACTTCATCAGCGCACTCAAGGTTGCTGCTCTGGGAGCCCGTTTCAGGCACTTGATTGCAAGCACCATCAGATTCAGCACATTGGCTGTTGCTGTCACCACCATGCCTATCATTGAGAACTTCACTCGATACGGTGGCTTCCATTACGGACCCGCCATAGTCACAATCCCCTTTAGTAGATTCATCGGACTCTGTCTCTGTATTCTCTTCATCCTCTCCTGCAGACATAGCATGGGCTGTGACAAGTATGTTATTTGATTACCAACTGAATTCTGTTCGTGAAAAAAATCAGCTACGTAACTACAATCAAGAACAGGACAAAGTGCAAAACAAGTCACAGCAAGAAACAAAAACACAATGATACACCAATTGTCTGGCTTGCCTTGAAAAGCACTTGCTGCCAGAAGTTACATGACGCATTCTATTGAAGAAGTTTTTGTTTACAAGAAATACATATATGAAATACCCCCAAAAAAAATTGACATCTGCACCACCCCTTGCCCCCTTCCAAAACTGATGTTTTGTTCCTATCTACCACAGCCACAGGCGCTGAACATGAAAGCGGCGCTTAAATAAAACAGCAAAAATGTCCGTTTCAGGGGCTTTGGTAGGGTTGGAAATTCGGCATAATTTGACCATCTACCAGTCCACCATATAAAATGGAAACAAAAGACTGCACGCCCTGATATGTAGTGGTTTACTGTTTCGAATTCGACCAGAATCCCAAACCTGACATCAGCCATCACTCTCCAAATAAACAAAACGTGTTCAGACTTCAAAGTTGCGTCAACAACCTCAAAGTTTGGAATCTGGAAACCCATAAATCAAATCCAGGATTTACAAAGAAAAAAATCTGAGTCTCACCTAGTAGCACCCATCAGAAATAATGACTTCCATAAAAGAAGCATCAAAATGGAGAAAGAAAAGATACAGCAGAGTCTGTGAGCCACACAGAAATTGGGAAAGGAAGGCCATCAAAGAAGCGGCGCTCACCTTCCTTATCTGAAGAAGAAGAAGAAGCGAGAAGATCCTTGAGCAGCCGCTCGTCCTCCCCTGCCTCTGCAGGACCAAGCAGGAAAAATTCCTTCAGTTTCACCATCGCCGGCGACAAGGTCAGGCGGTTCCCCCTCTCCCGCCCAACCAAAATAGACGGAAGAATGTACAGAGATGATTCCAATGAAAATAAAAGGAGTAAGCTTTGTATCCGTGCGGTAGAATCTCTCAAGGAGAGGGAGAAGGGAGAAGGGAGAAGGGAGAAGGGAGAAGGGGAGAAACGAAGAATACCTTCCGTGGGAGCCATATATCCTCTTCCTCCTCACCGGCAAGGCGGCAACGACACCAACTTCGCTTTCAAGGGCAATCAAGCTCGTCGAGGACAGCGTCTCGCATTGAAACGACGACACTACCAACTGAGCCGGAAATGGAACAGGCAAGCAGACGGGAGGGAGACAGGGGTACTTGGAGCTCGCACGGCACCCAAGAAAAATGGAGGATGGAGGAGGCGCAAGGACGAGACGTGGGAGAGAGAGAGAGAGAGAGAGGGGGATTGCTGGACGAGTGGTGTGGATGGGGATGGTGCAGGGAAGAGAGGTGGCGGGTTCTTTTTGAAAACCGCCGCTGTGCTGTACTGCTGTGCTTTCCTTTGCGCTGCAGGCTTGCGGCTATTCCTCCCTTCTCTCAAAAGAAGAGAACATCATGGCACAGGTCTAGTCTAGAGAGAGAAGAGAGAGGGGGAGGAGAGGGAGAGAGGGACCGGGCTATGGAGCACTTGAGGTCTGATGGTAGTCCCTCGACTTTTTTGTAGTGACATTTCCGGCATGCAGGGGACCTACGAAGACTACAAGGCAGGAGGAGGAGACAGAGAAAAATATATTTGCAAAACCTTTTGTGTGATGGAATTGTTTCTTGTGGAGAAGAGAAATGGAGATGTGAGAGTTGGTGGTGGAAAAGGCATGGATTTTGATTAGTGCCCGTGTCTGTGGTGTGTCTTGTGCCTAATCCTCTCGGTAAATCTTGGAGCTTGGTTGGACTGGGAAAGTTGACCAGAGATTGGATGTTGATGTCTGCCTTCGCGCAATTAGGAATGGGGATATATCCATGTTGGATGTTGATGTCTGCTTCCTTCCAACTGCATCCCTTGCCTTTAGAATGGGGATATATCCATGTTGGATACAGTAGATAGTAGTTGGAGGATAATTTATCTTCCCTTCCAACTGCATCCCTTGCCTTTAGATTTTATAGAAAAAAACTAATATAGGCTAGAACATGATTTGATCGTTGTGCTACAATAAACATATGCTAATGATAGATTAATTAGACTTAAAAAATTCATCTCGGAAATTAGCCTCCATCTATGTAATTAGTTTTGTAATTAATTTATATTTAATGCTCCTTATTAGCCTCTAAATATTTGATGTAACATAAATTTTAGGAGCGCCTAAAGAACCAAACACCCCCTTAATTTGCCAACTAAAAACTCAAATATACATCAAAAGACCAAAATTTCATTCCTAGTTCGATACAAATTTAGTTGTTCCCTTTTATACTTCCAATTGGGCACATGATGTTATGCAACCTCGTAACTCTGGAAGAATCTATTCACTTAAGACCCAGGTACATGTGGGGAGTGTGTTGCACACTTATCCTCCACAACTGTCGTCACACTTGCAGCCAAGCAGTAGCACGAGTGTACAAATACATCCAGTAGCAACCATCAAGCCACATAGCCCACATAGTGAGCAACCCACAGACATCTCACACCACCCATTCCTCGATTAGAGATCTACCGAGCCGTCCATTTGCTCATTGTTGATCACGTTGTTGATCGCATCTGTAATTAGGGGACGACTAGTAGGAGCAGTACTACCATGTAGATATTTATATGCTTACTTGACAATTACCTTGGTATAGAAAGGAGTACAGTTTAACACCATGACGATATTGCTTGGCAATTAAGGGATTTAGGTTTATTATTCAATGGAATGTAAGGAAATTTCTCTTGGATCTTATTCTCCTTTTGCAAAATAGGGCTCGGAGGATGGAGCATTATTAGTGTGTGGTAGTGGTACCACCTCCTATTAGAAGGCTAGGGTTAGCGTTGGGGCACATGCATTGAAAACGAACGGTGTTAGTAAATCCGGTGGCCTTGCTGTGGTACCAGTCACGTACCAGTCTGGCCTACATTTTTTATGGATCATGCACTTTGCTTCAAAACGTAGTGTCATTTAAGGTTGAGTTGAAAAAAGGCTGCTTTCCTTTCGTTCTCCCAAAAAGATAGTAGTAAGGAGTAATGCCACATCGGCACTCATTAAAGCTCGAGACTGTACCATTACTGAGAATTCAATCTGAAAGCAGAAATACTACGTGGATGGCGTAAACTTGACATGAAATACAATTCACTCCTAATTAAAGTGTATTAGTAGTATATATGCATTGGTCGATGCAGAAGCTGGGATATTAAATATATTTTTTTTTCTAAAAAAAATGTATTAGTAGTATATATGTATATGCCGTTTTGAAATTTAAATTTAATCTCGACATCAGAAAAGATATGTTAGGAGTGGCCAAAACGTACGTGGAGAAATTCTACTGGGCCCACATCACAGTGACTGTGCCACCAGGAACCGCGCTCCTCCGTCCCGCACTGCTAGGGCCAAGTGGCCAAGTGAACAGGAACAGTTATGTATGGGCTGCTGACACTCCTGGGGGAAGTTCAAATCCCCCACACTCGAAAGCACATGGAACGGAACGGAACGGAACGGAATGGCCGGCAATCATTCATCGTCCTCATCCACGGCCAACAGCACGTTGGACAGAGACACACACGAGGACGGGGTACGGGGGCGACCAGGGAAGCATCAATCCGTATCCACATAGGATACGATCAGTGCAGAAGAATCATCTCGTTTCTCGTCTAAGTACCAGTTGCCAGTTGCGGTGGCAGAGCACCAACGTAAACTCGTGGATCCATTCACTTCACTCCATGCCCCGATAATCGCCATTGTCACACCTCATTTACTGCACCCTCGGTGCCCTGGTTCCCAAGTTCAAATTGCTGGCCACGAATGCCTCTAGTACGCAGCTGCTCGCAACGCATGCCGTTGTTCGTGCGAAAATCCGACGCTGACAGGAAACAAAAGATTGGGTGAGCGACTGAGCGCCACCGCGGACGGCGACCGCATGTATTTTACGTGGCTGGAACCATTTTCGGCCAAAATACGTATTGTACCGCTGTTTTGCTGTCACTAAGAGCATCTCCGAGAGTTCCTCATATTTTGTTCCTTAAAATATGGTGTTTACCAACTCCCAAATTAGTATAGGAAGAAAAAAAAGTCATCTCCAAGAGTTTTCTGTATATTTATCCTAAAAGTTTTTTTTTGCACTTTTTTTTCCCACAACTCGATCTCATGTTTTGCATCAGGAACTCTGAATTTGTTTCTGTACGCGTTTAAGCCCTTCCACTATATCTTTCTCTTTTGCGCTTTTCTCACCTGAAACACTGTCTTTCCTCCTTTTCTTTTCCCATTCCTTCTTCTTCTCAGGCTCGCAACACACAACGCGCCGACAAGAGCGAGCGGCCGATCCCGGTCGGAAGGGCCACGCCGGTGCGCAAGGGGTGGCGCAGAGGCATGCCAGCGACGGCTATGCCTGCTCCGTCGTGGCCTCCAGGCGGCGGCTACCGAAACCCTAGCAACCGGAAACCCTAGTCGACGTGGAGAGGACGAGTACATCAATGGTGGCGTCGAAGATCGTCTCCCCTGGACGGAACCTGGGCTATGGCGTGAAGGAGATGTCGCGCGGGAAGGACTGCGGCGCGTGGGAAGGACTCCGGATGCGCGCTCCCAGGCCGCGTGTGTATTTGCGCGCAGGTGACGGTGGTTTGCCAAGTTCGGAAAGATGGGGAAGCGATATGGAGAACTCTTGGAGATGAATTTTTCTTCTTTTTTCAAAATAAAAATAGATGGGAAAATAATATAGGGCACTCTTGGATATGATCTAAACTACTACTGAGAAGTAGTCGTGCATGACATTTGGGGAAAAAAACATGATAGGAGCAGTCGTGTTTGTGAAGAAAAGAAACACGACTCCATGATGGAGTAGTAGAGTGATGGTAGCGGTCGATCGGCACTAGTTTCTCACCAAGAAAGCGCTGAAAGAGATGTGCTTCGCAAAACCCGGCGCGCAAGCACTCGCAGACGCAAACCGCAGGCCAATCATCTGAAAATTGTGCGACTGCCCCCTGCTGCGCTGTGACGCTGCACTGCACGGTCTGCAGTGCAAGGGGGGCAAGATGGATTAGGAAGCGGTCCACTTAATTTATGCCTAACTGCACCATTACCTGGACGCAAGTGCAGGTGTGCATGCAACCTGCAGAGTGCGTGCGTGCGCATGGTATCGTCCTCGCCCGTCCTCGTACTCAAAACACCTTATCGCCTGCCTGGGGAAAAGCCCGGGAGCAGTTGGACCGAACCCTCTCCTGAGTCCTGCGATTCCCTTTGGCGACGCTGAAGCCGGCAAAGCTGCTGCGAGTCCGCGACTCACGCACGCATGCTCACTCCATCGCTCGTCGTCAGCCGGAGCCCAACCGAACTGAGAATCTCCCACTCCACCCGCGTCATCTGGGCAAATCGCCGCGACTTGTTTAATGCCGAGGACCATGCTTTTGCCGGGGGGTCCTGCTCCTGCCTGCCGGTGCCCGGTGGGGCGGCAGAGCCGAGTCTGCAGACGATACTTCTCCAGGTTCCGCGCCGCGGCGCTCCTCCAGCTCCAGGCCAGCGCGGCCGGTCGCCTCCAGAACGTGCGGTGCGGCAGTCGGCAGATCCCTCCCTCTGCGTGTCACCTCCGCCGTCGTAGTTAGCACAACTAACGAGCGTGCCGGCGTGCGTGTCTGTCATGTGTTATTATGGATTTATGGCATTCAATTTTGGCAAAACTCACGCCGTGTTTAGTTGAAGTCACAACTCACGAAAAAATTCGTGCCGGCGTGCGTGTCTGTCATGTGTTATTATGGATTTATGGCATTCAATTTTGGCAAAACTCAGGTGCATGCAAGTGTGAACTGTGAAGGCCACCCAATTGTTGCTAATAAAGACGCCGCCAGCTCGACGCCCACGTATGCAGGTATACAGTACGAACGTGCTACAGACAGAGTATCCCACAGCACCGTACGAGGCGACAAGCTATCTGTCACCACCAGGTGCCATATATCGTTCAGACGCGCTGTCAGATTATACGGCGCCATAAACCCCCCCGCGGCCGTGCCGCTGACGACCTCCGGCTCCTACCCTTCACCCGTCCGTTCGCCGACGGCCAAACGGCGTCCGTACGGTACGTGCGGACGCGACGGCGGATCCTTCTAGTCGGATCAACAGGCCACAGACCACAGGGAGAAAGAAATAGGCTCGCCGCCGGCCTGCCACGATGGACGGAGGGATGATTAAGTGGCTGTTAGCGTCGGACAGGGACGACGGAGCGCCGAGCACGAGCACTGGGTGGGGGAGCCGTTGTTGGTCTAGCCCGCACCGCTAGACTGACTTTTTGGCAGTGGACAGTGGATAAGGGGGGTTCGTTCGGCTCGAGTCACGCTCCACTGATTGTGCTTGAACACTCGGATTTTGACCTGGCGTAATTGCGTAGCTGACGGCTTGCTTCACTTGGGTGGGGCCACACGGAGCATGGCGTTGATGGAACGGAACGGGTCTGGTTGGAGATGGAAGTGGTGCCAGTCGCGTCTGACTTCACGGGGATGGGGATGAAGCACGGTGACTGGCACTGTAGCAGCAACAGCACTAGTGACTGGCAAGCTCCAGGGAGTGCTGCAGGCCACCTAAAGCGGCGAGATGCTGAGCAGGTGAGCGACTTCATGCCGAATTGCCGATACCGATACTACTGCTATATACTGTTACTTGAAGAAGTTCGCAATTTTCAGTCGCCGGCCTGCGCCCGGCATATGCCGTCTGCAACACAGGAACAGGCTGAGACTTTGAGTCTTGACTTCGCAGAGGATTTTTATTTTTAATCTCGTGCTCGTGCTGGGCCCAACCGGCTAACCGTCCCCACTACGACTCTACCTCGACTTGTGCTGTCAACCGAATAACTGATGCCGTGACGTGTCCATGTGTTCCTCACCGCGATCACAGGAGCGACTGGCGTGTTTTTGGCTTTGTTCCCCGTGCGGACCCGAGGAAACGTGGCCGTCCTCGTCGCCGGTGACCTGGTCCGCTCGGGCCGGCAGGCGTGCAACGGCCAACGGCGGCAGCGCACATGCGGGCTGCGAGCGGAGACTGCGGCCGGGCCGCGTGAGAGCTGAGACCGACCGGAACCTACCCACTTTTTAGTTTTTACTCCCCCGCCCGCCCCGGTCGGCCGCCCGGCCACGCGAGCCGTCGCGATAGTACCCGAGATTTTTTGAGCGCACTGCCACTGCCAGCCGCCGGCCGCCGGCCGCCGAGTCCGGTGCGCCGAACCCGGCGGTTTTCATCCTGCCGCACGTGCCGCGGTGTTATGGCGGAGGTTCCGTCACGTAACGTAACTTTCTACTTTTTTTTTAGCAGAACGTAACTTTCTACAAATCCACCGAAGTTGGTGGGCCAGGATTTGCTTGGGGCTAATGGGCTTGTCTTACACAACTGACGCGCTTTTCTCTCCTTGTGGCGGCCCAAACTATTGCCGTCACGAACTCGCGCTGAAACCACCCAGTCCCCCCACGATTCAGAAATCAGAAGCGGCGACCCGCCCGCCTTGTCTTATCCATTGGACCAACGGCAACGGCAGCCTGCCCTCCGCGCCAGCAGGCAAGGCAGCCATGGCTCCGGCCGCGCCCACGTCCGCGTCGCCGCTGTCCCGCCTCCTCCTCCTCAGCCTACCGAAGCCCGGCTCGGCGAGGCACTCCCGCTCCTCCTCTCCTCCGCAGCCTTGCCCGGAAGCCGCCGCCGCCAGGAGCCCCGGCGCGGGCCTCGTCCTCCGGCGGCGCGAGGCTGCGGCCGCCGTGCTGTCGACCGCCGTCCTCTCCCGCTTCGTGCTCCCCGCTGCGGCAGGAGCTGCGGACGGTGGGGAGTGCCCGCTGGAGGTGGCGCCGTCCGGGCTCGCCTTCTGCGACCGCGTCGTCGGCACCGGCGCCGCCGCCCAGGAGGGACAGCTCATCAAGGTCAGCACCGTTCGCCGTCCTTGATGTGGTCGAGGTGCCCTGCTCATCTGCGTCGTTGGGTGTCGGTGCATGCAGGCGCATTACACGGGGAGGCTGGAGGACGGCACGGTGTTCGACAGCAGCTACAAGCGCGGGAAGCCGCTCACCTTCCGCGTCGGCGTCGGAGAGGTACCGCGCCAACTAAACGATCGAATCCGATGACCCTGCGTATACTGTCTGCCACGCACTCACGCTAGTTCGTCAGAATCGAATCTTCACCTGCAGGATTAGCCTGAACTAAAACTAACTCTGCAGATGATCGCAGTGTCATGTTAGAAGTATTTCTTTCGTTTTTGGTTCAGGTGATCAAAGGATGGGATCAGGGTATCGTTGGCGGCGAAGGGATTCCGCCAATGCTTGCTGGTACGTCAAACACTCAACACTGAACCCAGCAACATCTTACCTTTTGACTTTTGCTGAATCGAACATACTGCTGAATTCAGTTCCATTCGTGGATACGTTTCTCCAGGGGGTAAGCGGACGCTGAAGCTGCCACCGGCGCTGGCCTACGGCGAGAAGGGGGCCGGGTGCAGAGGGTGGGAGCCCACCTCCTGCGTCATCCCGCCAAACTCCACGCTCCTCTTCGACGTCGAGTACGTCGGCAGAGCCTCCGGCTGAGGTCTCCCGAAACTCTGAATGCACAAGGTCAAGATTCAGAGTGATCCATGCGGAGCTTTGTGGACACGATGGTAGTCGTAGCTGCCCGGGCACCGAGGGGTTATTTTCTTCTCGTGTGATTGCTGCCCCTGTGTCAGTGGCGAAGGTAGAGCAGAATCGAGGGGGTGCGCTACTTTCTACAACTTAACCACAAGTACGGATATGCATATGATTTCATATGGTGTTCTTCTAAACAAAGCATGTATTTAGTTTGAATTTAACACGATGCATGAAAATGGTGTAGTGAGAGTTTACAAAAAAAGAAATGCACTTAATAATATTTTGTTACGATAATGGAGTGAAATAATAGTTCAACCTAGCAAAAGGAGAACAAATACTTTTAGACCCAGTTTGGATGTTGTAGTCTATTAAAAAAATAAATAAGTATTGTTCAGCCAGTTCTGCCCGCTAGTGCTCAGCTTTCATGTTGTTCAGCCTGTCACCTTGCAGTTATTGAGCTTGGGGTGCATGTACAAGAGCCGAGGGGGTGCATTGCCTAAAATTTAGGATAGTTAGACGGTCTCCAACAGTGTTGGCAAACCGTGACCCATCCCCAAAATAGGTAATGCACAGTACTTTTACGGTAAAAAACCACCCTCCAACAGACTACCCAAACACGGAAGGCATTTTGCGTCGGAGGCAACATGGTAGACAAACTTAAGCAAACTTGCGCGTCCCTTTGCCTCTCTCAAAGCAGCTCGCGAGCTCCTCCCCTCCAACCACAAAGCATCCGACGCGTCTCCCACCCTCCAACAGTCCCCAAACACGGAAGGCATTTTATGCGCGGAGGCAACATGGTAAGCAAACTTGCGTCCTCTCTTCGTCACTTTGCGTCTCCTCTCCGTCCCTTTGCCTCGGCATCCGAAGAAGACGCGAGCTCCTCCTCCACTCCTCCTCCCTCCTCCTCCTCCTCCTCCTCCTCCCAGTGCGCAACCACGGCGAGATCCGACGGCGGCGAGCTCCCTCCCCTCTCCCAGCGCGAGATCCGGCGGCGGCGGGCTCCCTCCCCTCTCCTACGGCGAGATCCGGTGGCTGCGGGCTCCCTCCCCCTCCCACGGCGAGATCCGGCAGCGGCGGGCTCCCTCCCCTCCCACGGCGAGATCCAGCGACGGCGGGCACCCTCCCCCTCCCACGGCGAGATCCAACGACGACGACCCTCTGGACTTTTGCGTCCGTTGTTGGAAACGTGAAGTTTTTGGTATGCGACCTTTTCGTTGTGCACGACCTAAACCAACGAATGCGTCCCGTATTTGAGTTCGGGCCGTTGGCGACAGTCTTAGCTCTGGATTTTTCATCTGTTGTGGGTGCATGTGCACCCACTACCATATAGGTAGCTTCGCCCCTGCCCTTTGTTAAGAGAGCTATCACTGCCGGAATCAGCAGGTAAGCCGAGTGCAAGAGGGTTTGCCGAGTGCAATCCATCGGACACTCGGCAAACAAGCTCTATGCCGAGTGCTGCAAAAAAAAAACACTCGGCAAAATAATTGCACTCGGCAAACGAGGCAAAAAACACTCGGCAAAGTTTGACACTCGGCAAAACTAGGCACTCGACAAAGAAATATGTTTGCCGAGTGTAATTGTCTGGTACTCGGCAAATAAATATGTTTGCCAAGTGTAATTATTTGGCACTCGGCAAATAATTTTATTTTTTTTCTCTTCTGACCTTGAAACACGTTGTGGAAAAGAAGAAAAAGAAGGAAAATAAAAAAAGGTTTGCCGAGTGCCCTCGATCTGGCACTCGGTTGCCGAGTGTCTCGATCTGGCACTCAGCAAACTCACGACCTTATAAACTCACCCGGCAGCCCCCTTCCCTCCCATGGGCCTCCTCTCCCTCTCCTCTCCGCCCGCCCCTCCCTCCTCCTCTCCCAGTCTCCCGCCCCCCCCTCCTCTCTCGGCCCCCCCTCCCATCCCTTCTCCTCCGCCCACCCCCTCCTCTCTCCCGGGCGCCCTCCCTCCCATCCCTCTCCTGGTGCCCCTCTCTCCCTCTCCATGCCGCCCCCCCCTCTCCACGGCGGCAGGCGGCGTGACGGCTGGCGGTGGATCAGCCAAAGCGTGGGGGGGTGGATCTGCAGTGGCGAAGGAGAGATGCGCGGCGGCGCTTCATGGCTGAGCGGCGCGCTTCCTCCTCATCGCGACACGCATGTCGGAGTCGACATCGACCAGGAGCAGGCTTGCCTCGAACCCTATGGCGAGCGCACGCGTCTGCTCCAGGACGGAGCCATCGCCACCACTAGGAAGCCAACCTGCCTCGACGTCAGCAGCCGCCGTCGTGCCTGGAGATCCGTCACCGCACCATCATCTCGTCCCTATTCTCTTCTTTGGGTCCGGAAGCCACCGCTCCTCCTGGACCTGCAGAAGCCGCCGCCGCAAGCTGCTGCTCCCTCCCCCTCTACGTCGTACACGGACAGGCAACGAGCTGGCCACTACCACGGTGGGTAAGCTACGAGTGGGCCAGGACCACGCCCTGCCGGCTGGCTCCTCGCCTCGGCCGCAGGCAGCGGGCATGGTGGTGGCGGCGGCGGGAGGGGGGGGTGCCGCGGGCGGGCGGCGGTGAGTTTTTTTTATATTTTTCAAAATGTCTTTGCCGAGTGTCGGTTTTAGCACTCAGCAAAGTCTTTGTCGAGTGCCCGATAAAAAACACTCGACAAAGAAATGTTTGTCAACTCTGTGTATGCCGAGTGTAACACTCGGCAAAGGCTTTGCCAAGTGTTTTTTGGGCTTCGCCGTGTGCCGTGGACACACGGCAAACCTGGGCATTCCAGTAGTGTATATAGATTGCCACAAACACGAGTTTGTGCGAACACAAGGTTGATATGAGTCCTTGTAGTTCATTTTGTGATGAGTGATTGTCAACGTGATCCACGACCTAGGTTGAGTTTGCGACTAACCATGGCGTGAGTGCGTTGTGCAACATGTCTCTTGGCTTGCGATGTGCAGGTGTGGAGCTCAGAGGTGGTGGTCGATGGCGAGGTGAAGGTCAAGTAGGGACGTGCTGTGCCGATGGGCCAGGAGCGGTGAAGGACGGATGTGAGGCTTGGACTGAGGGACCAGGAGGCCAGGTGACCAGCCGCGGTGGCTAACATCTGGGACATCGACAAGCGCAAGTGTACATGGGAGTGACCGTGTTGACCGAGTCAAGACGGCGAATGTGCGAGTCGAGCGGGGCTCAGGAGGACTTGGCGGCTGGCCGGTCGAGGATGGTGGTGACACATGTCGAGTGACAGGGGATGTGTATGGAGTACGCTACTCAAGGGCGGTTTGGTGGTTTGGGCCTCAAAACCATCGGTCGCCTGTTTCATGGGTTTGGGTCTCAAAACTCGGGCGAAGGTTCCGAGGAGGAACAGATGGCACGTAATGACATCGAGGAGTTCGCGTCGATGCGAAGCTATCTCATGAAGGGCGCGGTGGTCGTCGAATGAAGATTACCTCGGGTTGGACCATAGTGCCCTCAGGTTAAGTGGTTTGACTCAAAAATATCTAAGGGCAAAACCGGGATTGTGTAATAGCCCTGTTAAATAGGACGAGGGAGCTCCCATCTCCCTTACCTATTTCATTTTGCTTCATCCTTCTCTAGGTTTTCCACTCCCCTTAGGTTTTCTTGTGAGAGAGGTCCACAAATTGGAGAATTTGTGTAAGAACCAAAGATTGCAGCGGGAATGGAGGCCCTAACCTCCTTGTGTCCTCCAGGATTCGATTTGTGAGTTGTTCTTGTGAATCGCGTTTGTGTTCTTCGCGTTCTTCCTTTCCCCCTTCTTTTGTGTGGTTTGATTCATCATTTTGAGACCGTTTTGATTTGTTTCTTTTGCATTGAGATGAACTAGGACATGAGTTGAGTCTTTCCACCGAGGGATTTCATCTAATTCCTCACCAGTTCATAGATCGGGGCGAATCAAGCTCTAGTGCTAGAAAATGGGTGTTTTTCATGTTTGTCCAATTTCCTATTGATTGGCTTCAAATTGGGCGATGATCTCCTAGTGGTAGCTCACCTATTGCCTTGTGACCATGTGGTTAAAATTTGGTGGCAATTGGTTTTGATTTGGCCACAAATCAGGATTTTCCTTGCTTCGGGCATTTTTTGGGCAACTATGTTCGTGCTGATTTCACGACTCGCGGATAGTCCGCCCCTGACCCTCGGATAGTCCACCATTAGTGTTCACGTCATGAGCAGAAGGTCTTCTTTTGGTCTTGTTTTGCTGCTCTGAGCGTTGGACAGTCTGGGCCTACCCGCGGACAGTCCGGGGCTATTGCTGAAGCATGTCCAGAACTGTTTCTGCAAGTTCATTTTTTGGTGTTTGACTTGCGGATAGTCCGGGATTCAACCGTGGATAGATCATCGTTCTTCTTTCTGCCCAGGTCAGAACTGTTTCTCATCGTTTAGTTTTTGGGAGTTGAATGCCGTATAGTCTGGCCCTCAACCCCGGACAGTCTAGGACCTGACCCGCGGACAGTCCAGACTCCCTACGGCAGATGGCTCCCGGGAGGGGTGATGGCTCCCCCTGCTGGAGTCAGAGCTAGAGGATGACCTCGGCTCCTCTGTGAGGAGGTTGTGGAGAGTTTTCGTGACGTGTTCGATCACCCCCACGAACTCGTTGTTCGTGGGCGGCGGGACCATGCGTCGTGCCACAAGGTGGCTAGCGGTCGCCGCAGCGTTGCGGAGACCGAATGGAAACGCTGTCGGGGTGCTCCGTATGTGGTGTTCTAGAGGGAGGGATCCTCCTTCAGAAAACCATGCCTTGTCGTTGGCGTCGGAGAGGGTGAGGCGGCGCTGGTCGTCCCTAGACTATCGGGGTCCAAGGGAGGCACCGAGCTGGCGCTCAAACCTCTCGTTGTTGAGGCCAATGGAGGGGAGAGATTGGATGGTGGCGTGAGCCAGCGTCAACTCTCCTCCCACCATGATGATGAAGTCTAGGCTTTCGAAGCGCACGTGTGCACCTAGGACCCAGCTGATGCCGTGGTTAGCCATCCGTGGCCTGATGTGGAACGCGCAAAGGTCCCCTACCTGGTGTGCCAACTATCGGTGTTTCAAGTAAACACCAACTAGTAAATTTATATTTGTTGCACGTTAGGCCCAGATGGTGTGTTAAAGGACACAAGGTTTATACTGGTTCGGGCAGAATGTCCCTACGTCCAGTCTGTTGCTGCTCATGGTATTATCACCGAAAAAGGTTCATAGTATGGGGTACAAACAGTCGAGAGATGGACATGTCCCAAGTCTCTGATGGAAGGGTCAAAAGGACAGCAAGAGCTCAGTTGCTACTTGGCTATCTGTTGTGTGATGTGTTGTGTATAGAAATCAATTCATCCCTCTAGTGGGGTGCCCTGCCCTCCCTTTTATAGACCAATGGGGAGGAGGGATTATAGATGGGAGAAAGAGAGAAAACCAGGGGTGGTGAAGGTCCTTCGAAGGTGTCGGGTCCTCCTTTTCCCTTGAACCTGCCCTGCTGACATGGTAGACCATGCCAGGGATAGCATGTTTCGCTTATTCTAATAGCACCGGGCTCTGGCTTCGTTTCAGCGAGTGATCACGTCCCATCCTCCTCCAGCAGACGGTGCGGTGTGTCAGGGTGCCGAGCCGTGACTCTACGGGGAGTAGACGGGGAAGTGACCACACGCTTGTTACTGCTGATGATGTGAGTTCCCTCTTGGATTGTAGTGGTTGTCGTATGCTCACGTTAGGATCCATGTCCGAGGGTTGATGGCGGCGCCCACAACACTGTAAGACCAAAGTCGGCGCCTACAACACTGTTTGGGCTCTGCCTTGCCTGGAAGGGCTTAACGCACCCGTCCTATCATATCCTGATGATACTTTTCTACAGGCGTGCAGGGTATGGTTCTCGGTACTACGATTGACTCGAATGTCCTATCTTACCTCATGCTCATCATCATGAAGGAGTAGGGCGTAGCTGTCGGGCGAGGCGGAGCCTACCCTCAGACGTCGGGCGAGACGGAGCTAGCCCTCAGGCGTCGGGCGAGGTAGAGCCAGCCCTCAGCCATCGAGCGAGGCGAGGTCTAGCCCTCGGGGGTCTGGCGAGGCGGATTCGGATAGAATCGCCCCTGGGGTTTGGGATAGAATCGCCCGGGGGGTATTTCAGACCCTTAGCGGGTATGACTATGAGATTTGGTGTTTTGACAACTGGATAGCTTAAAGGAAACCCTGGTATCCCGTTCGTGGGGATTCGTCCAGGGTCAGTCCGGTTGGGACTCGATTGCGGATCGAGGCTCCCTTGAGGCTCGTGCGCCTGAGTTCTAGCCGCTCGTGGGCCCATCCCTCATTGAGACAGCCATCAAAACTGTTGGGCCAGCCCTCGAACTCCTAGGCCTAGGCAGGCCAGATAAATGCTCTTTGACCTGTATCCCCTCTGTGGGAAAAGAGTCTTGGTTTGCTCGGGAGGGTGAAACGTCCGGTGCGATTTTGGTGGAAAAGGATAGGGATCATGGGCGCATATCCCGCGACATGACGTGGTAGTGTATTGTGGCAGGCTCGGAGACCTAGGCGGGCGGTTGCTCTTCTCACATCCGTCGCTCCTATAAAACCAAGGGGTTAGCCCCCAGGGTTCCATACTTTGCCTCCTCGCCTCTGCATCTACAACCTCCACCACCAATCGCCTAAGCCTCCCACACCCACATCGCAGCCGCTGTCAAGCTCGCATCCACCCCCTCCCAATAGTTCAATGGAGCCATGGTGCAGATCCGACATCACCCCTCAGCGTCTGGAGGGCCTCGTTCATCGTGGCCTCCTTTGCCCGCTGACCGCCGCCGAGGAGTGGCGGCTGCCCGATAATGAGGATGAGCCGTCGCCGTCCAAAGGCTATGTGGTGTCCTTCGTTCGCTTTCACGAGCGGGGATTCACCACCCCCGCCCACAAGTTCCTTCGAGGGCTGCTGGATTATTACAAGGTGGAGTTGCAGCACCTTACTCCCAATGGGGTCCAGCACATTGCGGTGTTCGTCGCCCGATGTGAGGGGTTCTTAGGGATTAGTCCCCACTTCGACCTATGGCGATATCTCTTCACTGTCAACCTTCTGAAGAAGCGGGTTGGGAAGCAAGAGCTGAGCATGCCGGTGGGATGTGCTGGCATTCATCTCCACAACAATCGGGTGAATGAATACCCATTGATGCATCTGTAGACCTCCAACAAGGGGTGGCATTCGCATTGGTTTTATGTCAAGGACAACGTTGCCGCCCCCTTGCCGACATTCTTCGGGCGCATCATCGAAGAGCTCTCGAGTCGTGGAAGTGGGGTGTCCCGGACAAGGATAAGAAGAAGATCAAGGACCATCTTGTCGCCCTCCAAATTCTCAAGGAGAGGGGCATGCACGCTTCCCCTACACCTGATGGCCCCTGGAGCGTCGCTCGAAGGGATGGCGCTTGTCGACGAAGCACCCCCCCTCCGAAGTGGCACAACGCATCAAGGAGGGAATGGAGCCTTCGAAGGACAACACCGGCGTCATCCTTGCTTTCATGTATTCGGTGCCAGGGCATCCCCCAATGCGGCCGGAACTAGGGTTCATCGACTTCATAAGTTCTCTTTCCCCGTGCCTCCTTTTTACTTGATTTCCCGACCCCTTGGTGCTGACATTGGGATAGCGGGATCGGCCAAAGAGGCTCATCCTCATGGATTGCCTGGCTCCGCTACCGAAGGACAGGTTCGTGGTGGCACCCAACCACACCATGGACGAGTGGGATAAGAAGACGAAGGAGTTTAAGAGGATGAAGAAGCTACAGAAGCAGCAGGCATGGGAGCGAGGTGAAGAAACAGACAGTGATGACGACGACGACGACAACGAGGAAGACGACGAGGTAGTCACAGACATCGAGTGGGGCAACCTGGAAAGCGAGGACGCGCTGATAGGCATCCACTCATCAATGCAGGGACCCTTCCCATGCCACGCTAGGGAAGGTGAGGTCATGAGGCCGGCAAAGATAGGCCAAACCATCGGCCCGTCCTCAGGACTAGTGGGAAGGATGGATCTGCCGCCACGCCTAGGGTGCCGGTGGAGGGGGGTGGCTCCACTACCGTGCCCCAAGAGCTGATAGGGGCGGGGAGATCTACCGCCACACCCAGGTGCTGACAGAGAGGGGTGGATCCGCCGTCCGCGCCCTCGGAGGCAAGGGAGACGAGACCCTCTGCTCGGGAGCGAGGGGCAGGCTCGAAATGGTCCCGTCCGATGAATTGGAGTAGGAATCTGGGGGTTCATCCCCAAAATGTCCCTATAGCACTAGTGTAAGACATCGATTGCTCTATTTTTCTGTTTTTCAGTGTGACCTATGCCTTTTAACTCTTGTAGATTCTTGAGACGGGGCCGCTCTTTGGCGCTGGCGTCCAAGAAGAGCGTCGCTCTTCAGGCGGGATGGGCGACATCGCCTGAACATCGCTCTTGTTTCGGGCAGGAGTGGAGCCGATGTTATGGTCTCATCGGTCGGTCAAGCGCCGCCTGCGGTGGCGCCCATGCCTCAGCCGGGTCAAGCAGACGCCAAGGCCAAAGAAGCACCCTTGGGGGTCACTGTGCACACGGCGGCGGAGGTGATTCCGCCGCCTACGTTAGAGCAGATGGAGCTACCGCTCGTGCTTGTGGCACCCTCTATGGTGGCGTGGCACCACAAGCCAAGTTCCCAACATCGCAAGCGAAGGTGGCCATGACCATGATGAGCCAAGTGCAGCGGGACACAGCCACGGTGGTGTCCGAGGGAGCGGCGCGATCCGTGCTACCGGCGGCCGAGGCGACGGTGCTTAAGGCAGGTCGGATGGAGGAGGACAGGGAAGGAGGGTCCTCGGGCATGATGGCGGTGGTGGAGAGGACCAGTGGGGGATCACCCTCAGCCCTGATGTTGGGGGGCATCCGCTCACCCGCTCGGGGTGAGCCGCCGCTCGAGTGGATGGATCCACAAGACCCAACGTCGATTCTCTTCTCGCTCGATGATGCTACCGAGAGCATAGAGCGGGAGAGTCTCGACGAATGGATCTCGGCTATGATGGATGTCCTAAACTAGGCCAAGGGTGTCCTATGTGATGTCATCGTTCCCACTGGCCGGGTATCCGCTTGATCTTCCCTCTCGCTTTCTTCTTTCTTCATGTATTTTTGTATTCTTGACACTGGTCTTCTTTTTAGTCCCTCATTGCTCGTAGCCAGGAGAAATCCTGGTTCCTCTACGAGCAGAAGGTTTAATGGGACTGCCTCACGGAGGAGGCCCGGCTGCGCGGAGATGTGAGCACCTAGCTTGCTGCCGCCCAATAGTGGGAAGCCGAGGCGCGTCGAGATGCGGAGGAGGTCCATGGGATGTCCAGGATCTATCAGCGAGGGTGCAGCAGGATGAGGAGGCGACCGCCAGGGTCTGAAAGGAGCGGGACGAGCTACTCCAGAAGGATGCCGAGGTCTGCCAGCGGGCCATTGACCTCCTGGCTGAGATGGAGAGGGAGCGGGATCTCAAGCTAGAAGCCGAGGAGAGGTCCGTGGCCCTGCAGCAGAAGGCGAATCTGGATGCCGAGGTGGTTGTCTGGCTACATAGGGAGCGAGACAAGCTGTGCTAGACTGCAGAAAGACTCTGCTCGGAGCGTGGCACAACCCATGAGGAGCACGATGAGGCGCGTTAGGGGTTAGCTCCATCCGGGTGGACCTTGCAGCCATGGTGGCCCTAAGGCTGGAGGCCGAGAGCGTCTCTGCCGGGCTGGGCATGGAGCTTGCCAAGGTGCGGGGGATTCTTTAGGCTGAGAGTGATGAGCATGATCTCCTGTGCACTGCCATCGGGGTGGTTTTTGATGACCTAGGGGTGGCGCGACCGGAGGAAACCGGCTCACTTGCGGCCCGAACCATAGATATCATGGCACGTGGGCCACCTTGAGGAGAACGCTTTTCACGCCGGGATCACCCAAGCATTTGCTGTTGCCCGCTCTCATTATGATCAGGAAATCAACTTGGAGGTAATGAGCCTCAGCTTTGCGCCTGGCTATGAAGCCTCGGAGCTAGATGAGATGGAGAAGGCGGTGACTCCTATTGCGCAAAACCTGGCGGACTGGATGAAAGACATAGTTCTCCCCCCGAGGTGGTAGTTAGTCGAACGAGTCTAATAAACAATTATTTGTAATCTGTGGACAAGTGTCGGCACTTTTGTGTCCAAAAATAGATTCGTAATTTTGTTTTGTAATTTTGTATCATTTGTCTGAACTTGTTTTCTTCCCTTTTGCATTTGAGAAAAAAAGTTCATGCGATCCGACCCTTCCGTTCAATAAGACCGTCGGGCCCGAGGTGTGTAAGGGGGGAAATTTGATTATGCTGGTGAGCAAAGTTACCTTAGCCGTCGGGGCGTTGGTTTTTTGTAGTCTTACCAGGCATGCTCGTTTATCTATTCCCATGAACCTTGCCGCTAACCTTAACATGAGGAAGAGGTCTAACGCAATGACTATTTCAAAAAGGAGGTATTTATACCTTTACCACCCCGAGTGAGATCCGACCCCTTGCGGTCGCTGGGGCCGGATGTTACTGGAGACCGATGCGAGGGTAGCGAACTTACTCTTGTATTCACACGTACCCCTTACTTAGTATTTTAACGATCGTTCCGTGATCGTGCA
Source organism: Miscanthus lutarioriparius (assembly GCA_904845875.1). Classification (NCBI taxonomy): domain Eukaryota; kingdom Viridiplantae; phylum Streptophyta; class Magnoliopsida; order Poales; family Poaceae; genus Miscanthus; species Miscanthus lutarioriparius. The sequence continues at coordinate 14,032,340 of CAJGYO010000019.1, forward strand.
TTTGGTCTCATTGCTGGCCTGGCCTTCCCTGAGCCCCCACGCGTGGCGGGGATTCGGTCAAGGGTCGGCTCATTTTGAGACTGTCGCCCCGTCCGCGGTTTCCACAACTAGAGGGGTTGATGCGACGTCACTTGCCTCGATGGCTCGGGTGACGTGCTTGATGAGCTCGCTAACGGGGATGTTTGAATGGAATTTGATCCCGTTGCTCTACGATAGGGTCAGCAAAGCCCTCGGGTGGCATTCCATTGCTCCTTGACCTGCCTTCCAACAGATTCCCCCTCAATGGGGATTCTATGGGTTCGGCTAAAGGCTGGATTGAACTAGAAGGTTGAGATGACCCTATCTGCCTCTATGCGGGTTGGGCAAAGGCCGCTAAGGCTCATCTGCGTTGTCTCCCCTGGCTCTTGTTTGACGCGAGGCGGCCTTGGGCCCTTCGTGGGCTAGCCTTCGAACCTCGGTCTCTCGATCTCGGATTGAGCGGCTCGAGCTCCTGAGCCCCTTGAGGTCTGATAGGGGTTAGCCATGTTTTATGCATCACCCCATCCTTACTTCCACAACCGGAGGGGCTAAGCTAATGACACTTGCCTCGACGGCTTGAGTGTTGTGCTCGATGAGCTCACAAACAGGCATGTTCTTGTAAAATCCGGGTCCGTCATTCGCTGACGGGGTTGACAGAGCCCTCATGTGGCATTCCACTACTTCTTAACCCGCCTCCCGGCAGATGCCCGAGCTATTCGATAGGCTCAGGTGGCCCATTGGCCTCTCCTCAATGGAGATTCTGTGGGTTTGGCTTGGGGTTTAGAATCGAACGAGAAAGGTCGAGATGTCCCTGTCCGCTTCTGAGCGGGGTCGGGCAAGGCCGCTAGGGCTCATCTTGGTTTTTCTCCCCTGGCTCTGTTTGACATGAGGCGGCCTCAAGCCCTTCACGGGCGGCCTTTGAACCTCGATCAGTTGCCGCTCATATCGAATGAGGCGACCGCCGCTTCGTGATGGGACACGAAGCGTTGAGATGCAGTGATTGCATATGCAACGTTTGGATGTATGGGTTTAATGTACGATTTAATTGAAATGAAAGCGGGGGTCGGTGATGTTACCTTGGTGGCATGAGTGACGGGAAGCTCTTACCGGACATGTTCGTGCGAGGTTCGAGTCCATCGTTCATGACGGGGCCGGTGTAACCTACACGAGCATCACAATTTTTTGTTTCTGTCTCTCAGTGGTGGTACAAGCTGTTCGATTGAGTTAGGCGGCCTGGTGGCTTCTCCTTGAGGAGATTCCACATGCTGACCCCTCCGAACCCTTCTCGAGAAGGCGGATGCTAAAGCTCAGGGTGCGGGGAACTGTGAATTCAATTATGCTGGTGAACAAAAGATGCCATAGCCGCTGGGGCGTAGGGTCTGGCGGTCCGTCTAGTTTTTACTCAAAGATTACACCCGCACATCATGCCTCTGGTTTTTAAACGCAAGGAGGGATCGGGCAAAGTGAATGTCTAAAACAAGTAGACACTCTCGGCAGCCCCCGAGTGAAGTCCGCGCCCCTGCCGTTGCTGGGGTCGGAGGCTCGGTAGTAAAAATGACACGCAAAGTAAATAAACAAAGGTGCTTATCTTTCGGTGGCCGTTTGTTTAGCGTTGCCCTAGGCCATTCGATCGACCTAGGAGGCCCATTGGGCTCCCCTTGGTGGAGGTCCCATCGTTGGGTCGTTCTAGGTCATGCCTGGGGAAGCAGAGAGTCGCCTACATGCGGGTGCGCCCCGATTCTCACGCCCGACATGCGGTAGTGGTTGGTCATGCCCAAGCAACATCTTGTTTGACCAAGCGACGTCTTGTCGATTAGAGCGCGTCCCATCGGTCCAGGCGCGTCCCCTTGAATTCTCGTCTGCATTGATTTCCGATCTGCATTGAATAGGGGAAGGGAGAGGGTTTTTCATCCAACATTTCACCTTTCTTTCGCTGCTGCGTCTCCTCCTTAAATAGGGGGAGGGGGTTCTCATCCCCATTCCTTCGCCCATTCTTGAGCTGCTACCTCCTCTCATTCTTCCTTTTCACCGAATGCGTTCGTGCGTCGCAGCGGTTCCTAAGTGAGAGAGGGTAATGCCAAGGAGAGAAAAACTCACTGATCCGCTCGTGAATCCAGAGCGTAATGTCAAGATGGAGGTCATCCAACGTAGATGAGATGGTGTTGGCCACCTTCGCCGAGAAGGGGCCGCTTCTACCGAAGGAGGAGGTGCACTGGAGTGTGCTGAGCATCGTCGGTTTTGCCATCGTCCGTGAGGCCTTTGTTGGGATGGAACCATACGGAAGCTCTTCCAGTTAATCTTCTCTAAGCGAGTCTTGTCGGTGGGGAAGCCACCCAGGACTGTGTCTATGGGGGGTTTCATCCTTGCAGCCGCTCAGATCGGCTAGTTCATGAAGCTTGATGAGATGTCAGAGACATCCATCAGCCATGGCGGCCTTTCTTCGACGGGGCGCCCCCCATCCAGGTGCCGTTGTCAGGGTTGTAGCTAATCATGATGGCGTAGTCCCTAGATGCCTCGGCGAAGGTGTCATGGTCACCGATGTGGTGCTCGATGTTGCAGACGACGGCACCCTCAGGGATCCTGTGGAGCGGTAGGACATTGCCGATGGAGAGTGTGGCGCGTCAACTATAGTAGTACTTAGAGTAGATCTGGTCAGAAAGTGTAATCATTTAAGTTGTGGGGGGAGCCCCCGTGGGAATAGTCTTTTGTATTCATGAATACATCAGTCACTTTTCATGATGAAATCACTTTGTAAGCGATGAATTTGTGCAAAAATGAACATGTTCTCAAATTTTGTTATGGCAGACAGCTTTTCAGCTCTTCTCCCTCTTTTTGGCAAAAGAGGTTTAATGCCTTCCGACTCTTCCCATAGTTATGGTCGCAAAAGACTCGAGTGCGGGTGAGCCAATTCTGATCACGCTGGTGAGCAAAGAGACCGTAGCCACTAGGGCGTGGGTTTCCCACAGTCCTACCAGTTATACTCATATTTTCTCCCCAAAATCCTAGCCCTTAGGACTTACCATGAGAAAAGAGGGAAAACACAGAGAATGTTTGCAAGATAACATAGAGAATGTTTGCAAGATAAACGTACTCATACCAGCCATCAAGTGAGGTCCGACCCCTAGCACTTGCAGGGGTCGGATGTCATGAAAGATTGGGGATTTTGATGACAAAACTCATAAGAGAAAGTATGAGTTTATTTAAGGGTAAAAACGACGTAGCTGCTCAATGTTCCAAGCGTTGGTGAAGACCTCACCTTCGATGGTTTCAACTTGTAGGCGCCTGGCCGGAGTACTTCCGCGATGACGTACGGCCCCTCCTAGGGCGGGGAGAGCTTGTGATGGTCCTTGTTGCTCTGTATGAGGTGGAGAACCTGGTCCCCGATGTTGAAGTCTCGGTCCCTCACTCATCGGCTGTGGTACCGACACAACGCCTGTTGGTACTTGGCTGAGCGGAGGAGGGCGACGTCACGAGCTTCATCTAGTTGGTCCATGGCGTCTTCGTGGGATGCCTCGGCTCCCTATTCGTCGTATGCTCTAATCCTTAGCGCTCCATAGTTGAGGTCGGTTGGGAGGATGGCCTCGGAACCGTAGACCATGAAGAAAGGCGTGTAGCCGGTGGCTCGGCTGGGAGTTGTCCTTAGGCTCTAGAGCACCGCAGGGAGGTCAGCGACCCAGCGTGCGTTGAACTTGTTCAACCGGTTGATGATCTTGGGCTTGAGGCCCTGTAGGAGCATGTCGTTTGCGTGCTTAACCTGCCCATTCATTCGAGGGTGCGCGACGGTGGCCCAATCGACCCAGATGTGTTGTTCATTGCAAAATCAAAGGAATTTCTTGGTGGTGAACTGTGTGCCATTGTCCGTGATTATGGAGTTCGGTACTCCAAAGCGATGGATGATGTCGAGGAAGAACAGCACAGCTTGCTCGGACTTGATCACGGAGATCGGTCAAGCTTCGATCCATTTTGTGAACTTGTCTATGGTGACAAGTAAGTGGGTGTAGCCTTCGGGCGCCTTCTTGAGAGGCCCAACTAGATCAAGCCCCCAGACCGCGAATGGCCACGTGATGGGGATCACCTGGAGTGCCTAGGCTGAGAGGTGAGTTTGCCGAGCGTAGTATTGGCACCCTTCGTAGGTGCGTACGATCTGCTCAGCGTCGGCTACCGTAGTCGGCCAGTAGAAGCCCTATCAGAACATGTTCCCAACTAAGGTTCTAGGCGTGGCGTGGTGACCGCAGACCCCACCGTGGATATCGCTTAGCAAAAGCTTCCCCTATTCAATGGGGATGCAGAGCTGCAGGATCCCGGTGTGGCTTCATTTGTAGAGTTCACCTTCTACAAGAATGAAGGATTTGGCACGACGTGCAAGCCGTCGAGCTTCCGTCTTGTCCATTGGTAGCGCATCACGAAGGAGGTAGTCTAGGTAGACCGTTCTCCAGTCGATCAGAGGGTTGGGCTCTATTGCTGGATCCTCTTCAAGCTCCATGACCTTGGGGCCAGACAGAGCCATCGGTTGGTTAGCCCCCGGGGCTGGATCAGACGGGCCATCGTCGGCTCGTTCTGACCCTTTGTAGCGCACCGAGGGTTTGTGTTGGTCGCTGGCAAAGACACCCATTGGCACCGGCTCTCAACCGGACGCCGCTTTGGCAAGCGCGTCGGCCGCCTCGTTGAGGTGCCTTGGGATGTGGTTGAGTTCGAGGCCATCGAATTTCTCCTCTAGCCATCGGACTTCTTGGCAGTACATAGCCATCTTGGCATTGTGACAGCTTGACTCCTTCATGACTTGGTTGATGACCAGCTGGGAGTCACCCTAGATGTCAAGGCGTCGGATGCCCAACTCGATGGCGATGCGTAGGCCATTGATGAGTGCTTCATACTTAGCCACATTACTGGATGAGCGAAAATGGACACGAACCATGTACCTTATGCGAACCTCAAGGGGTGATATGAAGACCAGCCCCAAGCCGCGCCCTTCTTCATCAGCAATCCGTCGAAGTATATCGTCCAGTACTCTTGATCGACGACCACCGATCCATTCCATGATGAAGTCAGCCAACACCTGGGACTTGATCGCCGTTCAGGAGGCATACGTGATGCCTTGATCCATCAACTCGAGCACCCACTTTGCGGTTCTTCCCATGGCATCCTAGCTCTGGATGACCTCGCCAAGGGGGAATGATGTCACGACCGTCACGGGGTGTGACTCGAAGTAGTGGCGTAGCTTCCTATTGGTGATGATGATAGCGTATAAGAGCTTCTGGATTTGTGAGTAATGGGTCTTAGAGTCGGATAGTACCTCCCTGATGAAGTACATAGGGCGCTGCACCTTGAGGGCGTGCCCCTCTTCCTCCCGCTATACTACCAGGGCCGCTACCCACTTGCATGGTGGCCGCTATGTATAGCAGGAGGGATTCTCTATTGCTCGACGGAACCAGGATCGGGGCCGTTATCAGAAGCAGTTTGACCATGTCAAGTGCCTCCTAGGCCTCGGATGTGCACTCAAAGCGGTCGGCTTTCTTCAAGAGGTGATAAAGGGGGAGACCTCATTCGCATATGTTCTGAATCGGGCCTATCCTTGTGATGGCTGAGATTTTCTCCGGGTTGGCTTTGATGCCACGCTCGGATATGATGAAGCCGAGCAGCATGCCCCTCGGGATCCCAAAAACACACTTCTTAAGATTGAGTTTGATGCTATTCACTCAGAGTTTTGAAAAGGTCTGCTCAAGATCGATAATGAGGTGGTTAGCCCGTTTGGACTTAACTACGATGTCATCGACGTAGGCCTCAACGGTCCGCTCGATGAGGTCCCCGAAGCATTTGAGCGTGCAGCGCTGGTATGTAGCCTCAGCGTTCTTTAGACCGAATGACATTGAAATGTAGCAGAACAATCTGAAGGGGGATGATGAAAGACGTTGCGAGCTAATCGGACTCTTTCATCGTGATTTAATGGTAGCCGGAGTACGCATCAAGGAAGCTGAGGGTTTCATAGCCCAAGGTAGAGTCGACTATTTGGTCTATGCATGACAAAGGAAATGGATCCTTTGGGCATGCCTTGTTGAGACCCATATTGTTAACACACATCCTCCATTTCCGCTCTTTTTTCATACAAGGACGGGGTTGGCCAACCACTCTAGGTGGTATACTTCCTTGTTGAAACCGGTCGCTGAGAGTTTCGTTATCTCTTCACCGATGGCCCTGTGTTTCTCCTCGTCGAAGTGACATAGGCGTTGCTTCACTAGCTTGGAGCCTAGGTGGATCTTCAAGGTATGCTCGGTGACCTCCCTCAGAATGCCTGGCATATCTGAGGGTTTCCACGCAAAGATGTCTTTGTTGTCACGGAGGAAGTCGACGAGCGTGCTTTCCTATTTGGAGGAAAGCGTGGTACCAATGCATACCATTTTGCCCTCAGTGCTCCTGAGGTCTACGAGGATTTCTTTAGAGCCCTCTGCCGACTCGAACGACCGGTTGACTTCTTGGCGTCGGGCGCTTCTTTGGTGACCTCCTCCCTGAGGGCGGTGAGTTCTCCGGAGGCGACGATTGCTGCGGCGTGACCGTAGCACTCGACCTTGCACTCGTAGGCGCGCTAGAAGGAGGTGCAGATGATGATGACCCCATGGGGGCCCGACATCTTCAGCTTGAGGTAGGTATAGTTGGGGATGGCCATGAACTTCGCGTAGCATGGACGTCCCAGGATGGCGTGGAAAGTTTTGGGGAACCCAACCACCTCGAAGGTGAGGGTTTCAGTCCTATAATTGAACTGAGCCCCGAAGGTTATGGGTAGATCGATCTGCCCGAGTGGCATGGCCTGCTTCCCGGGCATGATGCCATGGAAAGGTGCTCAAGTTAGGTGGAGGCGTGTCCGGTCGACGCCCATCTTGTCGAGTGTCTTGGTGTACATGATGTTGAGGCTGCTGCCTCCATCCATCAGTACTTTAGTGAGTCGCTTTGGGACAATGATCGGGTTGACTACAAGCGGATATCTCCTTGGGTGCGGGATGCTATCCGAATGGTCGGCCCGGTCAAAGGTTATGGCGGACTTAGACCACCGGAGGAAGGCAGGCATGGCCGGTTTGATCGTATAGACCTCGCGGCGTGTGATCTTCTGGTGGTGTTTGGAGTCGTAGGCCACTTATCCTCCAAAGATCATAAGGCAGCCGTTCGGTGTCGAAAAGCCATCATCCTTCTCCTCAGCATTGTTTGCGGTAAGGGCAAGGTCCTTTCCTTGTTCCCCTTTGTTAGAGCCTCCGGACAGGAACCACCGCATAAAGCTGCAGTCCTTGAGTAGATGTTTTACCGGGAAGGCGTGGTTTAGGCACGGCCCCTCGAGTAATTTTTCAAAGTGGTTCGGAGTGCCCTCTGCGGGCTTTCGACCACCCTTGCGATCAGCGGTGGCCACGAGTGAGTCCTCACGCCGTTGCTTCTTGTTCTTCCTTTTGGTGGAACAATTGGAGGTGCCTTCGCCGATGCCCTCGTCCCACCTTGCCTTGCCCTCGAGGCAATCGAAGATCGCTTCGACCGCCTCTTCTCCTAAGGCGTGGCTGGTGGTGATGTCCAGGAGTTCCTTGGTGGTTCGTTGGCCCTTGTCCCAGCTTATGAACCAAAGACTCGCAGGTAGTCCCAGATAGGAAGGCTCCTATCACGTCGGTGTCGACGACGTTAGGGAGCTCGTTGCACTGCTGGGAGAAGCGCTAGATGTACCCATGGAGGGTTTCACTAGCTTTTTGGCGATAGTTCTTGAGGTCCCATGGGTTCCCAGGATGCTTGTATGTGCCCTGGAAGTTCCCCACAAAGATCTCCTTTAGATCTGCACAACTCTGGATCGCGTTAGACAGTAGGTGTTCCATCCATGCTCGTGCTGAATCAGCTAAGAACAGTGGAAGGTTGTGGATAATGAAGTCATTATTATCCGCACCACCGGCTTGGTAGGCAAGCCGATAGTCCTCAAGCCAAAGTCCGGGGTTTGCCTCCCCAGAGTACTTAGGGATATTGGTAGGTGGTTGGTACCTTGATCGAAAAGCAGCATTGAGGATGTACCGACCGAAGGCCTGAGGGCCTAGCAGGCCAAGGCTCGGGCTCCGGTCCTCACCACTGTCGTAGCGTCCGTCACGATGAGGATGATAGCCATAGTGGGCTCCTTCTCTGGGGTCGCTGTAGGTGCATCTGCGGGCATCGAGAGTGTTGCGGCCGAGACACTGATGCACTGGGACCGTGGCGCACTGCCTATCGCCTGGTGGTGTCTGGTGGACTGATGCGTCCCTAGCAGGGGGCACCGAGGGCATGTGTTGGCTGGTGTCGAGCTCACGTCGCCGAGACAACGAGCTCTCTGTCTGATGCACCGCTGCACGCTCGAGCAGCGTGCGAATCTCAAGGTGGGCCTGACGATCCTCGGGTGTCGTGGCCTTTGGAAGGCCATGGAGCAAGGCCATTGCGGCGGCGATGTTCTGGCTTGCCCAAGTGAAGCGAGGAAGGGTTTCATCATCGGCGATGATCCTTGGGTTTACATCACAGGCCGTGGCACGTGCGCGCCCATCGTCTCCACGACGTTCGATCTCCGCGTATTCCCGCACAAGCCAGAGTCTGGCTTCATCGATCTCCCACTTTCGGGCTCTCAGCTGCTCCACCCCCACACGAGGTGCGGCCGCTGTCTCCCCTTCGGTTTCACCGCCGAGGTTGCCCACCGGGGTAGCCTCCTCCACGGAGATGCTTTCGACGTGTCCTTCGGGGGTACCCGTCATGAAGCATTCCCAGGAGGGGTGATGGCTCCCCCTGCTAGAGTTAGAGCAAGAGGACGACCCTGGCTCCTCTATGAGGGGGTTGTGGAGAGATTCCGTGATGTGTTCGATCACCCCCATGAACTCGTTGTTCGTGGGTGGTGGGACCATGCGTCGTGCCACAAGGTGGCAAGCGATCGTCGTAGCGTTGCAGAGACCGAACAGAAATGCTGTCGGGGCGCTCCATATGTGGTGTTCTAGCGGGAGGGATCCTCCTCCGGAAAACCGTGCCTTGTTGTTGGCATCGGAGAGGGTGAGGCGGCGTCAGTCGATCGATCCGTGGCCTGATGTGGAACACGCAAAGGTCCCCTACCTGGCGCGCCAACTGCTAGTGTTTTGAGTAAACACCAACTAGTAAATTTATATTTGTTGCGCGTTAGGCCCGGATGGTGTGCTAAAGGACACAAGGTTTATACTGGTTCAGGCAGAATGTTCCTACGTCCAGTCTGCTGCTGCTCATGTTTTTAGCATCAAAAAAGGTTCGTAGTAGGGGGTACAAATAATCGAGAGATGGACAGGTCCCAAGTCTCTGTTGGAAGGGTCAAAAGGATGCCAAGAGCTCGGTTGCAGCTTGGTTGTGTGTTGTGTGATGTGTTATGTATGGAAATTGATCCGTCCCTCTAGTGGGGTGCGTTGCCCTCCCTTTTATAGACCAATGGGGAGCAGGGATTACAGATGGGAGAAAGAGGAAAACCAGGGGTGGAGAAGGTCCTTCGAAGGTGTTGGGTATTCATTTTCCCTTGAACCTACCCTGCTAACATGGCATACCACGCCAGGGATAGCACGTTTCACTGATTTTGATTGCGCCGAGCTCTGGCTTTGTTTCAATGAGTGATCATGTCCCATCCTCCTCCGGTGGATGGTGCGGTGTGTCAGGGTGCCGAGCCATGACTCTGTGGGGAGTAGATGGGGAAGTGACTACATGCCTGTTACTATTGATGACATGAGTTCCCTCTTAGATTATAGTGGTTGTCGTGTGCTCATGTTAGGATATATGCTTGAGGGCTGATGGCGGCGCCCACAACACTGTAAGACCAAAGTTAGCGCCTACAACACTATTTAGGCTCTGCCATGCCAAGAAGGGCTTAACGCGCCCATCCCATCATATCCTAATGGTACTTTTCTATAGGCATGCAGGGTATGGTCCTCGGTACTACGATTAACTCGAATGTCTTATCTTACCTCGTGCTTGTCATCATGAAGGAGCCGGGCGTAATCGTCGGGTGAGGTGGAGCCTACCCTCAGACGTTGAGCGAGGCAGAGCCAGCCCTCAGGCTTCGGGCATGGCAGAGCCAGCCTTCAACCATTGGGTGAGGCGGAGTCTAGCCCTCGGGGGTCGGGCGAGGTGGAGCCCGCCCTCCGACGTCGGACGAGGCAGAGCCAACCCTCAGGCATCAGGCGAGGCGGAGTCTAGCCTTCGGGGTCGGGCGAGGCGGAGCCAACCCTCAGACATTGAGTGAGGCGAGCCAGCCCTCAGCCGTCGAGGCGAGGCAGAGTCTAGCCCTCGGGGTCAGGCGAGGCGGAACCAATCTTCCGTCGTTCGGTTAAGAAGTGTAGTAGCGTTCTTGTCTGATCGGAAGCGTCAATGTTCGATGGTTATTAGCTCCATCTCATTGGGTACCCCAGTATTAGGTCCCCGGCAATATGTGCTTGTATATCTCTTCAACTACTTCAATTAGCTTGTATGGTCTATCAGCATCTTTGGTGCAAGCACTGGTCCACATCTCATTATTGCCGTCCACCTTTCCAGATTGCTGGTTGTCATGATCCGTGGAAACGATCTTGCGTATCTGATCAGAAATCACAAGCAACAACAAGATGCGATTAGGTTTCTCCCAATCGAAATCATACAGACATACGGATATATGTTGAAGTATAATAACAATATTTAATTAAAAAGCGACTTGACTTAGCTTTCTTAGATTGCTTGACTCCGATCTTGTTGTCGTGTGTTGCATCTGTTGGAGGCGTATGGCTGTGGCAGAACCACCTAGAATAACACACTTTCAGAGGCGCTTGTCTTCCACAGACACTAAGCGCCCCAAAAATGGGCTAAATTGGGCAGTTCCATTGAGCACACCCAAAGGGAGAATTCAAAACAATCCACATTTTACATCCAAGATCCAATAATGAGTATGAACTTACAATTCTTAGTCCATTTCATACAACACAGAGTCTTGGAAATTATTTATTACAATGCGAGAGTTCAGAGTGCGATAATTAAACAACGGAATATAATGATCATCTAGTAGAAATGATACATGGATCCATCTATGCCCACCAGAAGAATCCTCCACACAAGAGCTAACTCCTAAAGCTGCACCCGCAATAGGGTAAAATACACCCTGAGTACATGATATACTCATAAGACTTACCTGACTAGTGAGAATATTTTCCCGACTCTCATGGATATGATAGGCAATATGTTTTGTTGTTTTCTTTTGTTTGCGAAAAGCATTACTAATAGTGCATCCTTAAGGTCAAGTTTTATTAGTAGTCTTGATTACTTTATTAGCTAACCATTCTAGGTAAGCACCTGTTCTACCTTCAAACGAAATACGGTGCTAGACCATAGCCAAGTTCTAGGTAATAGTGCAATCAGAACCATTTTACCACCTTTCATCTTCCAGTTCTTACTATGGTGCTAGACCATAACCAAGTCGTATCGTCTTGCAAAAATGGCGATTCGTGAACCAATGTATCCTAGCTGGGTACCCCAAAACATACGCCTACTTGTACCCTAGGCACAAACGAGACCAACCCATTTCACTCCTGTCGAGGGGTCCATGTCCCCATCCTTACTTGGACTCCAAGCCCCCACACTAGAGACCCAATCTCAGTATGGTGCTTAGACCTCCACCTTTCCCCGCCTCCAATCAGTTGGTCTAAAAAGAGCCAGAACCCACGATCGCAACAAGCCTTCCCGCTCCCATAAGCAAGTATGTGCTCAGGATAATAAGTCTTTGACCTAACTACCATCCACAGCAATGGACAACCCTCAATCGGCATGGACAGGGAAAATAGTGTAACCAACTAAGCCCCATGGCTGCAGGACACAACTTGTTACACCCACCAATACCCATACCATATCCATGTCCGGTCTCCATTTTATTTTCATCGTTTTATTATGCGAGTAATAATAATCACCTATTGTGGGTAACGGTAGGTTACTCACACTACCGACAGCCCAAGCATAGCAGCTACTTGAACCTACACTAGTAGAACTCATAGGGTAGATATATATATGCATGTGGTTTCCAAAAAAATTCCTGCAATGTAAATCCACAACACACACACATACACGATGGATATGAAAAATAGAGGTTATGCACCGGGGCTTGCCTTGGGCAGGTACGGTGTTAGCTAAGTCAATCAGTGGTGGCTCTAGGACCTCCTCCTACATGAGAATATCCTCCTCGTACTGCCTGACAATCTCCTCAAACTCATGATCACCGGTGGTCATGATCTCCGTCGACTCGTTCTCTATATGCATGTGATGACGATGATGCAACAACTTAGTATTTAGGCAACAACAACTATTAAAATAGGGACACATATGCCATACTAACAAGCTAGCTCTAACGACTAAAATATAAAGCTAACCATCAGCTCTATGAAATCAAGTGTCAAGCTCACCCTAACGAGCGCTTCATTTCATAAGTCAATATTCTTCACTTATTCATATTAAAGGTTTAACGGATATTTAGTTACCCTAACAAACAAGCTATCTTAGGGCTACAAAAATTATAGTAAGCACATAATAATACAATGAAGCTACTGTAAAAATTTTAGGATCAAAGCTATCACCAATTTACCACAAAAATTCCTATAATAATTACCTAATAATATTAAACACATCCAAACGATTTAATAGCCCTTAGTTCTAACATAGATATGTATGAACTAACTATACCAATAGATAGACAATAATTTTAGAAACCTAACAAAATTTATTTCACAATTTTTGGACACCTACATGATTTTATATTAATTACCAAAGATCAGCCCAGAAACTAAAATAGAAAGCTATTACTAATTTCTTAGGAAAAAAGAAAAACAAATTCCAACGCGCGGCCCACAGCGGAGGAGCCCGCGCGCTGGCACTTTTGCAAAAGAACCCTAGGACTTCTCCCAAATTACAGCTAAGTCCTAACACTATTTCTTCCTTTCTCTAGCGAATTCTTTTAACCCCATGAGTTTTTCCTAATTTCCCCGCACACACCCCCGGGCAACCCTGTGCACGGCGGCGTGGCGAGCGGCAACACTGGACGCGTATGCCGGCCACCTAGGACCTACGCCGACCCATCTAATGGGTCGATCGCCATCTCTAACCTAGACTATCGGGTTGGGTGGTGGTGAGGAGTGGCGAGGCTCACTGGTGAGGGCTGCAGTGGCGCAACTTTTCCAGTGAACTAGGGCAGCTACGGGCCCAACCAGCTAATGTGTGAGCATCAGGAGCTTACCATGGACTCGATCGAAGTGAGAGTTCGGGTAGAGGATGGCAAAGAAGGGCTAGCCACGTGTGACCGAGCCGTGCGGCGGTGCACCATGCTTGACACGGCCGCGACGATGGCGCCAGGGTAGTGGTAGCGATTTGGTTAACGAGCACAGGGTGAAGGGGGAGTCGAGGCAAAGCTAATGACGTAGCTAGGCCGGCCTCTCACAGCTTCATTGGCGAGTTGCCACCCGCATCGGCCGGGCGCGGCCTTAATGGCCCGGCGGTGGGGAAACGACCAAATTGAGGCTTGGCCAGGCTCAACTTAAGGCGTGATGGGGTCGGGCAGCTAGGTGGCTTAATGGTGAGGCCGCGGACGTGTTGAATCGGATTGAGGGGATTTCTCTCTGGCTGATTTTGTGGGCGTGGCTTAGACAGCAGTGGTGGCAGGGAGAATGGTAGGTCTGGGCTCTAGCCGTCCTCACCTTAGCAGCAAGCGGTAGGCCAAACCTGAGGCACCACCTGCACACTCGCTACGAGATAACGCAGCCTAGCATCATGCGTGCGCACAAAGGCAGTTGGGGAGCGTGGCATGTGCGGCTTTAGCGCCATTAAGGCGACGAGACAGCGCAAGGCAGCAGGGGCAGCACACGTGCGCTCAACGATGAGGCGAGCAACAGTAGTGCAGCACGGTACCACAGTGGCAGTAGCACCGCACGTCAACAGCCAAAGGCGGCAATGGCTGCGCCCTAGAAGCTCGATAAGGCAGCAGTGGCAGTGGCAGTAATGCGATGGCGAGGTGGGACAGCAACACGGCGCCCCGTAGTGCCAGGCCATAGCCAGGCCGAGGACGGCCTCGGTCGGCCAATGCGTGGCCGCACGCATGCGGCCAAGCATGTCGACGTCAGGGTTTCGAGCATGGTGACCGCGCCCACCCGACCAACCAGCCCGAGACTGTGTTCGTGCATGAATTTTAAATCATCGATAAAAACTAAACTACTAAAGTTAAAATTAAACCGCCTTCACTATGCTAAAGATACCAACCAGAGCTAAAACATGACACCACCTCTTAACTCAATTTCACAGGATTAATTCCCAAACATGGTGTTGTCCAACTATCTTTAGACTTGAAATTTTTTCTAAGTTTTGAGCTGGATTCAATTTTAAGTTCCATTTCTAAGCTATTAGAAATACTAACTCACAATGTTATTTTCTACAGCATGAGTTGCATTGTCATCTACAAAGTTTGTACTTCAAACTTTATTGAGGTGTCGCACACATGTTCTATAATATTTTTGCTCAATAAAAATTGCTTTTCAACCCTACTTGACACATGAGCTATTGGATCAATTTTCATTTAACATTTTTATTATTCATTAAAGGTTACAAGAAATTCATCTACACACTCTATCATATGCATTATCACATAAACATGATGCTCATGACATGATCTAGTAGTTTGTTTAGGGCGTAACACCGAGGGTGTTACAGCCCCTCCCCCTCGTCCTGAGATTTCATCTGAGTGCCTAGTGTACGAAGGGATAAGAAGCAATTTCAATTTAAATAATTACCTCAATGAATTAGGAAGGAGATGGGGATAATGTTTTCCAGAATATAATTCTCTTGTTCCCAAGTTGCTTCATCCTCTGAATGGTTTTGCCATTGGACTTTATAAAATTTCACCACTTTGTTTCTAGCGACTCGTTCTTTTTCATCCAAGATTTTGACGGGATGCTCAATGTAAGAAAGATCAGGTTGGAGAGGAAGTCCTTCAATTTCCACCACTTTGTTAGGAACTCGCAAACACTTTTTTAGTTGGGAGACATGGAAAACATTATGGACTGCCGAGAAGATAGCTGGGAGCTGGATACAAAAAGCAACAGAACCACACCATTCCAAAAGTTTATAAGGTCCGACATAATGAGGAGCTAATTTCCCATGAACTCTAAAACAATGCACACCTCTCATCAGAGATACCTTGAGATACACATGGTCACCAACTTCAAACTGCAAAGGCCTTCTTCTCTTGTCTACATAAGTTTTCTAATGGTTCTAAGCTGCTTTCAAATGACTCTGAATAACAATGACTTGCTCTCTGGCTTCGTTGATAAAATCAGGCCCAAAATAACCACGGTCTCCACTTCAACCCAGTTAAGTGGTATTCTACATTTCTTGCCATATAAAGCCTCGAAAGGTGCCATTCGAAGGCTTTCTTGATAACTATTGTTATAAGAAAACTCCGCTAAAGACAAGCATTCATCCCACTTTTCTAAAAAAAGAAATGACACAAGCTCTCAACATATCCTCAAGTACTTGGTTGACCCTTTCTGTCTAACCATCAGTTTGCGGATGATAAGCTGAACTTCTAAGGAGACGAGTACCGAGACACTTCTAGAGATGCTCCCAAAAGCGAGAGACAAAAATTGACCCTCTATCAGAGACAATGGTAAGAGGAACTCTATATAGGGTTAAAACCCGATCAAAATATAGCTTGGTATACTTTTTGGCTGAATACCTTGTATCCATTGGGAGAAAATGAGCATACTTGGTGAGGCGATCCACAATAACCCAAATAGAATCATATCCCTTTGCTGTGCGGGGCAAACCCACAACAAAATCCATGAAAATATCCTCCCATTTTCAAAAAGGGATAGACAAAGGCCTGTAGAAAACCGGGCGTACGCATATGGTCCGCCTTAACCCTCCCACAAATGTCATATTCTGAGATGTATTTAGTAATGTCCTGCTTCATATTTGGCCACCAATACAAGTGACACAAATCATGATACATCTTGTTGCTTCTAGGGTGAATGGACAACATGGAGTTATGAGCTTCATCCAAAATTTTTCTTCTAAGCTCATCACTTGAAGGAACCACCAATCGGTTCTTAAACTTCACCACACCTTGATCGTCAAGACTGAAATGAGGGCCATGCCCTTCGGCAATTAACTTCTTGATATGAGGAATTTTTGAAGCATCTTGCCTTTGCTTTATAATAATTTGCTCAAGTAAATCCGAGACTAGAGCAATATGGGCTAACACTTCAGAATGAATGAGGGGCAAAGATTCTTCATCAACCTGATGCAACTTTTGACTCAAGGCATCAGCTACCACATTAGCTTTTCCAGGATGGTAATAAACATCCAAATTGTAATCCTTGATTAACTTGAGCCACCTCCGCTGCCTCATATTCAATTTAGATTGAGTGAAAATATATTTGAGGCTCTTGTGATCCGTATAGATATGCACTTTATTTCCTAACAGGTAATGCCTCCAAATTTTTAGAGAGTGCACAACTACAACCAGCTCTAAATCATGGATGGAGTAATTCATCTCGTGCTTCTTCAGCTGACACGAAGCATAAGCTATCACTCGCCCATCTTACATAAGCACACAACCCAGTCCAATTCAAGAGGCATCACAATACACATCGAATGGCCTATCAATATCTGGTAGAGCAAGAACAGGAGCAGAGGTAAGGAACTTCTTTAGTGCTTGGAAAGATTCTTCACAAGCTGGGCTCCATACAAACTTTGCATCCTTCTAAAGCAACTTGGTCATTGGTTGAGCTATCTTAGAAAACTCAGGGATGAAACACCGATAATAACCAGCAACACCGAGGAACTGACGAATCTGATGCACAGACTTTGAAGATTTCCAATTTAACACATCTTGCACCTTGCTAGAATCCACAGAGATGCCTTCGGGGGTTAGGACATGCCCCAAAAACTACACTCGATCCAACCAAAACTTACACTTGCTGAATTTGGCATACAACTTATGTTCACATAGTCAAGTCAGGACTATACGAAGATATTGTGCATGCTCTTCATTGTTCTTAGAATATATCAAAATATCATCAATGAACACCACTACAAACTTGTCCAATTCTGGCATGAAGACCAAGTTCATGAGATACATGAAGAATGCGGGAGCATTGGTGAGACCAAAAGACATGACTAGGTATTCATAAAGGCCATACCTAGTAGAGAAAGTTGTCTTTGGGATATCTTGTGGACAAATTTTAATTTGGTGATACCCTGAACGAAGATCAATCTTTCGAAACACTTTTGCACTAGACAACTAATCGAACAAAGTATCAATACGAGGTAAATGATACTTGATCTTAATGGTTACCATATTGAGAGGGCGATAATCCACACACATCCAAAGAGTACCATCCTTCTTCTTCACAAAAATAGCTAGACAACTCCATGGTGAAGAACTAGGATGGATGAATCCTTTCTCCAATAGTTCCTCTAACTGTTTCTTCATCTCAGCCAATTCTTTTAGAGCCATGCGATAAGGATGCCGCAAAACAGGAGCAGTGCCAGGTTCTAGCACAATGGAAAGCTCCACATCTCTATCTGGTGGTAACCCAGGTAGATCCTTAGGGAAGACGTCTAAAAACTCACATACCATAGGAATAGCAGCAAGGTCAGGAGAAGCTTCAGCATGAGCAATAACTAGTAAGGTGGGGACTAATGACATAAGGAGAGACATTATATCCTCAGAAGAAGGAAGCCTTAACTCAACAATTCCCTGCCTAAGGTTCAAGACCACCCCATAATTTCTCAACCAGTTCATTCCCAGAATTGCATCTATGTCTTGCCCAGGCAGCACCATGAACTAGAGGCGATATGAGTGAGTGGCTAGCACTAATCTCACGGTGTCCGTTCGAGTTTTAACACACAACTGTGTACCCGAGGTTCTAATTCTATAGGCAATAGGAATGGCCATAGTAGATATATTATGCCTTTATGCAAACCCCATACTTATGAATGAATGTGATGCACCAGAATCAAATAACACATATGATGGATAGGACTCAATGGTAAACATACCAGCCATTACAGGCTCACCCTACGGAATCTCCTTAGCCTCGGTGAAGTTAACCTGCTCGGAGCGGCTCATGGGCATCTTCTTCCTGATGATAGTCCTCTTGACCAGATGAGAGTTGGTCAAAGGCTGAGAAGACTAGGGAGGCTGATTCTAGGGGCACTCCCAAGCTGTCGGTGTTTCGTACAAGCACCGGCAAGTAAATTTATAGTAATGAGCGTTAGGCTCGGATGGTGCGCTAAAGGACACAAGATTTATACTGGTTCGAGCTGAATATCTCTACGTCCAGTTTGTTGCTGCTCGTGTTATTAGCACCATGAATGGTTTGTAGTAGGGGATACAAACGATCGAGAGAGGGACAGGTCCCAAGTCTCTGATGGAAGGGTCGAAAGGAAGCCAAGAGCTCAGTGGCAGCTTGTCTAGGTGTGTCTGTTGTGTTGTTTTTTCCCTCTCCTTAGCTGAGGAAGCGCATCCCCTTTTATAGATGAAGGGGACAGCCTTACAAGGGTCAGGGCTTAGGATCCGTGCTCTACCTAGCCTCCTTACCCATTCTGATGGATGCGAAAGGAAGATAAGCGCCTACAATACTGTCGATGCTTCTATAGAATGTCAGGATGGTTACAAAATAGTGCCTTGCGCAGGGTATGGGCTGGAGTACAGTGGTTTTGACTTATGAACCTCGCCCAGCCTTGCTCCGCACGCCTTCTGGCTCTATGAGTCTCTGTCGGAGGGATGCAGAGTTGAGGTCCAGAGTAGCGCTGTGGGCAAGGTCCTGCGATTTGGTGGACCCGAGGGGTCGGGAAGCGGGCGCCACTCCCTTGGGTCCATAATGTGGTGACGGCATGTCCGTCATTCATGGAGATTACAAATCCTTTTCTAGAGTGTAGTGGTTGTCGTGTATCTTCATCGGGTCCCGTGTCCCAGAGCTGAAGGCGGCGCCTACAACTCTACAGGGCGAGGAGTATGCGCCTGCAATACCTTTTGGGCTCTGCGGTGCCCAGGAGGGTCTAAAGCACCTGTCCAGTCGTTCCCTGGCAGTACCTTTCCTACCAGGGCACATGGTATGGTCCTTGAAGCCGTGGTTGACCCGAACGTCTTGTCTTGCACTATACCCATCATCATGAGGGAACGGGAGAGAAGTTATCAGGTAAGATAAAACCAACCTTTGGACATCGAACGGGGCGAGGTTCGTCCTCGGTCATCGGGCGAGGCGGAGCCTAGTCCTTATCCCTTGGGCGTGACCGAACCCACCCCTCAGGGGTCGGGCGAGGCGGAGTGTATCCCTCAGCCCTCGGGCGAGGCGGAGACTAGCTCGGGCGAGACGGAGGCCAGCCCTTTGCCCTTGTGCGAGGCGGGGCTGGCCCAAAGGCGTCAGGCGAGATGGAGGCCAGCCCTTTGCCCTCGGGCGAGGCGGGGCTGGCCCAAAGGCGTCGGGCGAGACGGAACCTAACTTTCGTCATTCGGGCAAGGAACACAGCGGCACCCTTGTCCGTCCAGAAGTTTTTAACGTTCGATGGTTATTGGTTCCACCTTCTGGGGTACCCTGGTATTAGGTCCCCGACAGTAGCCCCCGAGCCTCCAGGTGATTCGGATAGAACCGCCTGGAGGGTGTTTTTTGATTTCGTTGGAGTCATTTTGCCAGAGGGTGCGTGGGAGTGCACCCGTTGGGTGTAGCACCCGAGCCTCTAGGTGATTCGGATAGAACCGCCTAGGGGTTGTATCGGACCCTTCGTGGGTAAGGTTGAAGGACTTGGTTTTTTCGTCAACTGGATATTTTTTTTCGAAGGGGTCGTGGTATCCCGTTCGTGGGGATCTCATTCAGGGCTGACCTAACTGGGGCTTGACCATGGATTGAGACCCTAGTAATGCCTGCGCCCTTGATTTGGATCATTCGCGGACCCGCCCTCAGTTGGGCGGCCGTCGAGCTTTTGGGCCCTAGGTGGGCCAAAATAGAAAAAATCTTTGTGACCTGCCTTCCCTAGGTGGGAAGAGAGTCCGGATTCATCTAGGGAAGGTGAACCGTCCCCCGTGATTCTCGATGGGAAAGGATAGGGACTGCGGGCATGTGTCCCACGACGTGATGCGGCGGTGCGCGTGGCAGGCCCAGAGATCAAGGCGGACGGTTGCCCTTCTCATGCCCGTCGCCCCTATAAAACCATGGGGTTCGCCCCCAAGGTTCCGTATTTTGCCCCCTTGCCTTTGCGTTTGAGCCATCCACTGCCAATCACCCCACCTCTGCTGCGCTCGCACCGCCACCGTCGACCGGCTTGCGTCGGTGTTACAGCCACCGTCAAGCTTGCGCCTGTCCTGTAGCCGCCGTCGAGCTTGCGCCCACCTTCTCCCCAATCGCTTTAATGGAGTTGTGGGGCAGATCTAGCATCACCTCTCGGCGTTTGGAGGGCCTCATCCGCCGTGGCCTTCTCCGTCCATTGTCTACCATCTAGGAGTGGCTGATACCTGGTGACAAGGGTGAGCCGGCGCTGCCCGAAGGGTGTGTCGTATCTTTCGCTATCTTTCACGAGCGGGGATTTGCAGTACCTGCGCATAGATTCCTTTGGGGGCTGTTGGATTACTATGAGGTGGAGCTGCAGCATCTTACTCCCAACGGGGTTCAACATATGGCAGCGTTTGTTGCCCTGTGTGAGGGTTTCCTGGGATCGATCCCCACTTTGATTTGTGGTGGTATTTCTTTACTGTCAGTTTGTCAAAGAGGAGGATTGGGGGGAAGGATGTGAGCGTGCCGATGGGATGCACCAGTGTTCACCTGCGCCATACCCGATCGAGGGGTTACCCGCTCATGCGTCTGCGACATCTAACAAGGGATGGCACTTCGTGAGTGGTTTTATGTCGGGGATGATGTGAGTGCCCCCTGCCGAGGTACACCGGGCGCCTTTATCGAAGAGGCTCCAGTGGTCGTAACAAATTTGGGCGTCCCATCCAAAGACAAGAAACACCTTTTCGACCTTCTTTCCGCCCTCCAAGCTCACGAAGGCAGGCGTAAAGGGACAGGAATTATCGGTGCTTATCATGCGAGGAGGGTGGCGCCACCGATGATCGCGCGCTTCCCTGCACGGATGATGCCGGGATATCGTTCGAGGGGCGGTGCTTGTTGACGAGGCGCTCCTTCTCGGAAGTGGCGTAGCGCATAAAGGAGGCAACGGTTTGACGAAGGATTCCAAAGGCGGGGTCCTCGACATTGTGTATCCGGTGCCCGGACATCCCCAATGCGGCGAAACACAGGTTCTTCGAATTCATAAGCCTTCTTCTCCCGTGCTCTTTCTTTTTCCTAAATCTTCATCTTTTTTGATACTTGCTTTTGCGACGTCGGGGCTAGCCGGGGAGGCTAGTCTTCAAAGACAGTCTAGTTCCGTAGCCAAAGGACAAGGCCATGGTGGTGGTGAATCGCCTCGCGGCCGAGCGGGACAAGAAGGCAAGGGAGCAGATGAAGAAGGAGAAACGATCAAGCGGAAGCATGGGATCATGGGATCGAGACAAGACGTGGCGATGATGATGACGACGACGACGACGATGATGACGACGAGGTACTCGTCGACGTGGATTGGGGCGTCCTAGAGGATGAGGACACGCTGACAAGTGCCCGCCCATCCATGCAGGGACCCTTCCCGTTCCACGTGGAGGGAAGTGAGTCGGTGAGGTCGGTGGGGGCCAGAGAGTCCGCCGCTTCGCACGGCATGCCGACCGAGGATCGGTGGTTGGGGGAAAGCGGGTCTACCGCCGCCGACCCTGAGGTGATGGTCGAGAGGGGCGGTGCTGGTGCCGTGCCCCATCAAACGATGGAGGGGAGCGGCTCTGGTGCCGCGCCCCACAAGGTGGTGGAGATGAGCCCCCTGCCTCGGAGCAGGGGGCAGGCTCGAAACGGTCCCGCCCAGACAAGTCGGGGCAATGATCTAGAGATCCGTCCCCAAAACGCTTCCGCCGGCCGAGGGCGTCGGCGTAAGCTGTTGATTTCCCTGTTTTCATCCTTTTTCCATTTCTATTTTGACCTAATGGCTATTACCTTTGTGTAGGTTCTTGCGGACGGGTCACCCCCTGGGGCTGGCGCCCAAAAAGAGCCTCTCCATTCAGGCGGGACGGATGGCGCTGCCCGGCGTCACCCCTGTTTCGGGCAGGAGCGGTGCCGATGTTGGGGCTATGCTGACCGATCTGACGGCACCTGTGGTGGTGCCCACGCCCTCGGTGGTTGCCGAGCAGAGCCAGGCTCAGTCGGATGCCGCCATGGTGGTGCTTGAGGGCACAGTGCAGTCTGCGCCACTAGAGGCCCAGGTGGATCCGCCCATGATGCTTCAAGCTGCCCAGGTGGAGGAGGGTCCGGTTGGAGGGTCCTCGAGCATGGCGGTGGTGCCGCATAGGGTTAGGAAGGAGCCGCCCCCAGTCCCTTTATCGGGAGGAAGCCGCTCTCCCATGCGGGGGGAGCCACCGCTCCAGTGGATGGCCACCCAGGATTCGACGTTGGCTCTTTTCTCGCTCGATGATCATGCCGAGAGCATGGAGCGGGAGGGTCTTGACATCGCGATTTCGACCATGCTGGATGCCTTGGAGCAGGCCAGAGGAGCCCTGCGTGAAATCGTTGTTCCTACTACCTAGGTACTCACTTGGTTTTCTTCTTTCTTCGCATGTTTTTGTATTTTTGTATTTCTGATACCAGTCTTCTTCCTCTTCAGACTCTTGTTGCTCGTAGCCGGAATAAATCCTGATTCCTCCATGAGCAGAAGGCGGAGTGGGATCGCCTTTCCAAGGAGGCCCGGCTGTGAGCAGATATGGCCGCACAGCTTGCTGTCGCCTAGGAGCGGGAGGCCCAGGCACGTGAGGACGCGGAGGAGGCCCACGGGATGTTTGAGGATTTGTCGGCGAGGTCAAAGCTGGATGAGGAGGAGATCGCCAGGCTCTGAAAGGAGCGAGACGAGCTGCTGCAGAGGAAAGCCGCGGCTGATGAGAAGGCCGGCGAGGTCCTAAAGGAGCTGGAGATGGAGCGGGACCTCAGATGGAAGGCCGAGAGTAGGGCCATGGCCCTTCAGCAGAAGGTGGATGAGGACATCGAGGTAGTCCGTTCCCTCCGGGTGGATCTCGGTGACGCGGTGAGCCGAAGGTTGAGCGCCGAAAATGTCTCTGTCAAGCTGGAAAAGGAGCTTGGCCATGTACGAAGGACCCTTCAGACTGAGAGCGATCATGACGATCGTCTGCAAGCTACGGTCGGGGTGGTCCTTGATGCCTTAAAGGTGGTGGAGCCGGTGGAGACCAGCCCGCTTGCGGCTCGTGCTGCAGGTATCACGGCTCGGGTGGGCCAGCTTGAGGAGAGTGCTTTTCACGCCGGGATTACTCAGGCCTTCACCGTCGCCCATGCTCATTACGAGAAGGAGATCAACCTAAAGGTGATGAGTGAAGGTTTCCCGCCTACCTATGAGGATGATGAGCTGGAGGCGGTTGAGAAGGTGGTGGCTCCCCTTGCGAAGAACCTGGCGGATAGTCTGAAAGAAATGGTTCTCCCTTCGCTGGAGTAGTTAATCGAATAATTTTGAGCACAACTTATATGTAATATGTGAACAAGTGTCGGTATTTTCGAGTCTAGACGCAGTTTTGTGATTTTGCTTAATAATTTCGTTTTGTTTGATTTTTTGCGATCTTACCAATATGTTCCCCCGAATCTTGCCGCTGGTCTTGATGCGAGGAGATTGTTTCGAAGAAAGGAAGGGAGGTAGCCATACCTTCACTAGCCCTCGAGTAAGGTCTGACCCCTTGCATTTGCTGGGGTCGGGTTTACTGGAGACCGGAATGTTTGGATGGAATCCCATTCCGTGGTTTTTGTGACAGGGTCGGCGAAGTCCTTGGATGTCATTGCAATATTCCCCGCCCTGTCTTCCAATAGAATTCCCCAAATGGGGACTCTATGGGCTCGGCAAGGTAGGGCCTTTGAACCTATGTCCTCAGTGAGCGGCTCGAGCCCGGGCCTTATCGTAGTCGATAGGGTCGGCCGTAATTTGTGTGTTACCCCGTCCTCAATTTTTCGCAATCGGAGGGGTGAGTAAACGACACTTGCCTCGATGGCTCGAGTATCATGCTCAATGAGCTCACTAACGGAATGCGTTAAATGTGGAATCCGGGTCCATCATTTCTTTGATGGGGTCGGAAGAGCCCTCTGGTGGCACTCCACAACTTCTTAACCCGCCTCCCGGCAGATGCCCGAGCCATTCGATAGGCTCAAGCGGCCCGATGGCCTCTCCTCGATGGAGATTCTATGGGTTTGGCTCGGGGTTAGAATCAAACGAGAAAAGTTTGAGATGTCCCTGTTCGTTTTTGAGCGGGGTCGGGCAAGGCATTGGGCTCATCTCGATTATTTCTCCCTCGCTCTGTTACGGTACAAAGCGGTCTCAAGCCCTTCGCAAGTCGACCTTGAACCTCGACCCTCATCACCACCTATATCGAATGAGGTGGCCGTTTTCGTGACGCGACACGAAGCATTGGGATGCAATGTTTTGCATATGTAATGTTTGAATGCATAATTTAATCGAAATAAAGGCGGGGTCGGTAACGTTATCTTGGTAGCATGAGTGGCGGAAAAGCTCCTACCAGATGGCTTCGTATCTCGTTGGCGGTCTGAGCCGTCCGATCGATTTGGGCAACCTGACAGCTTCTCCTTTGCGGGAGATTCTGTAGGTGAGCCCCTCTGAACCCTTCTTGAGAAGGCAGATGTCGAAGCTAGAGACGCGGGGGCGTTGAGTATGATTTTTCTGGTGAACAGAAACACCGTAGCTATCGAGGCGTAGGGTCTGCTAGTTCGTCCAGTTTTATTCAAAGTCTCATACCCATATTTCGCGCCCCTGGTTTCAAGCGTACGGAGGGGTCGGGTGAGGAGGATGTCTAGACTGGTAGACATCCTTGGCAGCCCCCGAGTGATGTTCGTGTCCCCGCCGTTTGACGGGGTCGGAAGCTCGGTAATGAATTTTAACGCGTAAAGTAAGAAGGCAGAGATGCTTATCTTTCTTTGGACATTCGTTCATCGTTTGCTCCCCTTCACAAAGCTCCTGTCGTTGGATCGTTCCGTGGTCCTGCATGGGGAGGCGAAGGGTCGTCTGCCCATGTGGGCGCCTTAATTGCCACGTCCGGAGCAGGTCAGTGGTGGGCCATACCCAGGCAGTATCCCGTTTGACCGGGGGGCGCCTCGTCGACTTTCGCCTTTCCTTAGCTGCAGCTCCTCCTCTTTAAATAGGGAGGGGGAGGGGAGTTCTCATCCCATCTCTTACTCTACCTCTGAACCGCTACTTCTCCTTCTTCCTTTCCGCCGAATACGTCCGTGCGCTGCGGTGGTTCCTGAGTGAGGAAGGGTAATGCCAGAGAGAGAGGAAAACTCATTGATCTGCTCGTGAATCCAGAATGTGATGTCGAGCTGGAGGTCATCCAACGTAGATGAGGTGGTGCGGGCCGCCTTTGCTAGGAAGAGCTTGCTGCCGCCGAAAGAGGAGTATTGGAGGGTGCCAGACATCGTCGGCCTTGCCGTCGTTCGTTGCGGCCTCCCCACGGCGGGAGGCGCCTCCTGTTTAGGCGCCGTTGTCGGGGTTGCGGCTGATGATGATGGCGTAGTCCCCGGATGCCCCGGTGGAGGTGCACCACAGTTGCTGGTGTGGAGCTCGACATTGCAGGTGACGGTGCCTTCGAGGACCCCACGGAGCAGCGGGATGTTGCCGATGGAGAGCGTGGCGTGGTGGCCGCAGTAGACGAACTGGCCCGTGCACATGCCTCGGGCGTTGCCGATGGAGAGCGTGGTGCGGTGGCCGCATTAGTACTTGTAGTAAAGCTAGGCGGAGACTGTAATTGAATAATTTTGTGGGGAAACCCCTGAGTAAACAGTCCTCTAAATTTACAAGTATGTTAGTCCTTTTTGTGATGAAATTACTTTGTAAGTGGTGAATTTGTGCAAAAAATGAACAAATTTGCATCTTTTGTTACGGCAGACGGCCCTTTATCTTCCTCTTTTTGTAAAAAAGGTTTTTGTGCCCTCCGACCCTTTCCATGGTTTAAGCCGTAACAAACTAGGACTACAGGTGAAATAATGCTGATCGCGCTAGTGAGCAAAGGGGTCGCAGCCGCTGGGGCGTGGGACTCCCGCAGTCCTACCAGTTATAGTCAGAAATTATTCCCGAAATCTTAGTTCTTACGACTTTTTTACGAGAAGAACGGAACACTTAGAGAACGTTTGTAAATATAACACAGGAAGTTTTTGCAAGCGTACTACTTGTATTACTTATGTCAGCCCCCGAGTGAGATCTGACCCCTCGCACTTTGCAGGGGTCGGAAGTCACTAAGGATCAAGGTTTTGTAATGACAAAAACTGATAACGAAGAGTATGCGCTTATTTAAGGGTAAAAATGACATAGCTGTTCAATGTTCCAGGCGTTGTTGAAGACCTTGCCGTCGATGGTTTTCAACCTGTAGGCGCCCGGGCGAAGTACTTCTGCGACGACGTAGGGCCCCTCCCAGGGCGGTGAGAGTTTGTGGCGGTCCTTGTTGCTCTGCACAAGGCAGAGGACGAGGTCCCCGATGTTGAAGGATCGACCCCATACCCATCGGCTGTGGTACTGCCGCAACGCCTACTGGTACTTAGCTAAACGAAGGAGGGCGATGTCGTGGGCTTCATCTAGCTGGTCCATGGCGTCTTGGTGGGATGCCTCGGCCCCTTGTTCGTCGTATGCTCTAATTCTTGGTGCTCCATAGTCAAGGTTCATTGGGAGGACGGCCTTGGAACCATAGACCATGAAGAAGGGTGTGTAGCCAGTGGCTCGGCTAGGAGTTGTCCTCAGGCTCCAGAGTACGGCCGGAAGCTCAGCGAGCCAGCGTGCGCCGAATTTGTTCAACCGGTTGAAAATTCTCGGCTTAAGGCCTTGCAGGAGCATGTCGTTTGCGCGCTCGACCTGTCCGTTTGTCCGGGGGTGTGCGACGGCTGCGCAATCGATCTGGATGTGTTGTTCATCACAGAATCGAATGAATTTCCTGCCGGTGAACTGCGTGCCATTGTCTATGATGATGGAGTTCGGTACTCCAAAGCGATGGATGATGTCGAGGAAGAATAGCACAGCTTGCTCGGATTTGATCGTGGATATTGGTCGAGCTTCAATCCATTTTGTAAACTTGTATATGGTGACAAGCAGGTGGGTGAGCCCCCGGGCGCCTTTTTGAGTGGCCCAACCAGGTCAAGCCCCCAGACCACGAAGGGCCATGTGATAGGGATCATCTGGAGTGCCTGGGTCGGGAGGTGAGTTTGCCGAGCGTAGTACTGACACCCTTCGCATGTGCGTACAATTTACTCAGCATTGGCTACTACGGTGGGCCAGTAGAAGCCTTGTCGGAATGCATTTCCAACCAAGGTTCTTGGTGCGGCATGATGACCGCAGATTCCACTGTGGATGTCGTCCAACAGGAGTTTTCCCTGTTCGCTAGGGATACAGAGTTGCAGAATCCCGATGTGACTCCGTTTGTAGAGTTCGCCTTCTACAAGAACGAAGGACTTGGCGCGTCGTGCGAGCCGTCGAGCTTCCATTTTGTCTGCTGGTAGTATGTCGTGGAGGAGGTAGTTGAGGTAAAGTGGTCTCCAGTCGTCGGGAGGGTCGGACTGTGCCGCTGGGTCCTCTTCAAGCGCCATGACCTCGGGGTCGGGCGGAGCAGTTGGCGGATCGGCCCTGGGGTCGGATTAGATGGGCCATCGCCGGCTTGTTCCGACCCTGTGTAGCATACCGAGGGTTTGTGTTGATCGCTGGCGAAGACGCCTGCCGGACTAGGCTCTCGGCCGGATGCTGCTTTCGCAAGCGCGTCGGCTGCTTCGTTGAGGCGCCTTGGGATGTGATTGAGTTCGAGGCCGTCGAATCTGTCCTCTAGCCGTCGGACTTCTTGGCAGTATGCCTCCATCTTGGCGTCATGGTAGCTTGACTCCTTCATGATCTGGTTGACGACCAGCTGGGAGTCGCCTCTAACGTCGAGACGTCAGATGCCCAGCTCGATAGCGATTCGTAGGCCATTGATGAGAGCTTCGTACTCTACGATATTGTTTGATGAGGGAAAATGGAGCCGAACCATGTACCTCATACGGACCCCGAGGGGAGATATGAAGACTAGTCCTGCGTCGGCGCCCTTCTTCATCAGCGATCCGTCAAAGTACATCGTCCAACACTCTTGATTGGCGATTGTTGGTGGCATCTAGACCTCGGTCCACTCTGCGATGAAGTCAGCCAGCACCTGGGATTTGATCGCTGTTTAGGGGGCATAAGTAATGCCCTGATCCATTAGCTCGAGTGCCCACTTTGCGGTTCTTCCTGTAGCATCCTGGCTACGGACGATCTCGCCGAGGGGGAAAGACGTCACGACTATCACAGGGTGTGACTCGAAGTAATGGTGTAGCTTTCTCTTGGTGACGAGGACGGTGTAGAGGAGTTTCTGGATTTGGGGGTAACGGGTTTTTG
Organism: Miscanthus lutarioriparius; assembly: GCA_904845875.1. NCBI lineage: Eukaryota > Viridiplantae > Streptophyta > Magnoliopsida > Poales > Poaceae > Miscanthus > Miscanthus lutarioriparius. The sequence goes on from CAJGYO010000019.1 coordinate 14,060,867, forward strand.
AGTTGGATAGCACCTCGCTGATGAAGTACATAGGCCGCTGTACCCTGAAGGCGTGCCCCTCTTCCTCTCGCTCTACTACTAAGGCGGAGCTGACCACTTGCGTGGTGGCCGATATATACAGCAAGAGGGATTCTCCGTTGTATGGAGGGACTAGGACCGACGGTTTAGTTAGGAATTGTTTAACCATGTCAAGCGCCTTCTGAGCCTCGACTGTCCACTCAAAGTGGTCAGATTTATTAAGGAGTCGATAAAGGGGAAGTCCTCGTTCGCCGAGGCTCGAAATGAATCGGCTGAGGGCGGCAAGACATCATGTGATTTGCTGAACCCCCTTTACGCTTTGGATTGGGCCCATTTTTGTGATGGCTGAGATTTTCTCCGGGTTGGCCTTGATGCCGCGCTCGGAGACAATAAAGCCGAGCAGCATGCCCCTCGAGACCCTGAAAACACACTTTTCGGAATTGAGTTTGATGCCGTTTGCCCGGAGTTTTGCAAAGGTTTGCTCAAGGTCGGCGATAAGGTGTTCGGCCCGCTGGGTTTTAACTATGATGTCGTTGACGTAGGCCTCAATGGTTCACCCGATGAGGTCCCCAAAGCAGTTGAGCATACAGCGCTGGTAAGTTGCCCCAGCGTTCTTCAGACCGAACGGCATTGAAACATAGCAGAACGGTCCGAAGGGGGTGATAAAAGATGTCACGAGCTGGTCGGACTCTTTCATCGTGATCTGGTGGTAGCCGGAGTATGTGTCAAGGAAGCAGAGGGTTTCGCACCCTGAGGTGGAATCAACTATTTGGTCAATGCGTGGTAAAGGAAACGGGTCTTTTGGGCATGCCTTGTTGAGGCCCGTGTAGTCAACACACATCCTCCATTTCCCGTTCTTCTTTTGTACAAGAACAAGATTTGCTAGCCACTTTGGGTGGGATACTTCCCTGATGAACCCAGTGGCCAACAGTTTTGCTATCTCTTCGCCGATGGCCCTGCGTTTTTCTTCGTCGAAGCGGCGTAGACGCTGTTTTACCGGCTTGGAGTCTGGGTGGATTTATAAAGCATGCTCGGTGACCTCCCTCGGGATGCCTGGCATATCCGAGGGTTTCCACGCAAAGATGTCTTTGTTATCACGGAGGAAGTCGACAAGCGCGCTTTCCTATTTGGAAGAGAGTGAAGTACCAATATGGACCCTTTTAGCCTCGGAGCTGCTGGGGTCCACGTGGACCTCCTTGGAGCCCTCTGCCGATTTGAACGATCCAGTTGTTGTTTTGGCGTCGGGTGTTTTCTCGGCAACCTCCTCCCTGAGGGTGGTGAGCTCTTTGGTGGCGATGACTGCGGAGGCATGATCGCAGCATTCAACTTCGCACTCGTAAGCGTACTAGAAGGAGGTGTCGATGGTGATGACCCCGTGGGGGCCCGGCATCTTCAGCTTAAGGTACGTATAGTTGGGGGCGGCCATGAACTTCGCGTAACACGGTCGTCCCAGGATGGCGTGAAAAGTCAGAGGGAACCCTACTACGTCGAAGGTGAGGGTCTCAGTCCTGTAATTGGACCGATCCCTGAAAGTGACGGGCAGATCGATCTGGAAGGGTGCTCAGATGGGACAGAGGTTCGTTCGATCGACGCCCATCTCGTCGAGCGTTTTTGCGTACATGATGTTGAGGCCGCTGCCTCCGTCCATCAGTACCTTTGTGAGCCATTTTGGGCCAACGATCGGGTCAACGACAAGTGGGTACCTTCCCGGGTGTGGGACGGTGCCCGAGTGGTCGGCTCGGTCGAAGGTTATGGCGGATTCTGACCATCGGAGGAAGGCTGGCGTAGCCGGTTCGGCCGTATAGACCTCGCGGCGTGCGACCTTTTGGCGGTGTTTGGAGTCATAGGCCGCTGATCCTCCAAAGATCATGAGGGCACCGTTTAGAGTAGGGAAGGTGTCATCCTTCTCCTCGACGTCATCTGTCCTAGGGGCAGGTTCCTTCCCCTGCTCTCCTTTGTTGAGGCCTCTGGTCAAGTATTTTCGCATGAGGCCACATTCCTTGTATAGATGTTTGGCCGGGAAAGCGTGGTTTGGGCATGGCTCCTCGAGCATTTTTTCAAAGTGGTTCGGAGTGCCTTCCGCGGGCTTCCGTCCACCTTTACGGTTGGCGGCGGCCATGAGCGAGTTGTCGCGCCGTTGCCTCTTATTCTTTCTCTTGGTGGGACGGTCGGAGGTGCCTTCGTCGGCGGCCTCGTCCTGCCTTGCCTTGCCATCGGTGCGGTCGAAGACGGCTCCGACCGCCTCCTCTCCTGAGGCGTGGCTGGTGGCGATGTCTAGGAGTTCCTTGGTGGTCCACGGGCCCCTGCATCCTAGCTTGTGGACGAGGGATTCGTAGGTTGTCCCGGATAGGAAGGCCCCTATCATGACGGCATCGGCAACGTTAGAGAGCTCGTTGCACTGCTAGGAGAAGCGCCGAATGTACCCGTGGAGGGTTTCATCGGCCTTCTGGCAGCAATTCTTGAGGTCCCATGGTTTTCTAGGACGTTTATACGTGCCCTGGAAGTTACCCACAAAGATCTCCATGAGATCCGCCCAACTCTGAATGGCGTTGGACGGTAGGTGCTCCAACCACGCTCATGCCGAATCGGCCAAGAATAGTGGGAGATTGCGAATAATGAAATTGTCATGACTCGCACCATCGGCTTGGCAGGCAAGCCGATAGTCTTCGAGCCAAAGCCCAGGATTTGATTCTCCAGAATATTTTAGGATATTGGTGGGCGGTCGGTACCTCGGGGGGAACGCAGCGTTGAGGATGTGTCGGCCGAAGGCCCGAGGGCCAGGCAGGCTGGGACTCGAGCTCCGGTCCTCGCCACTGTCGTAGCGTCCGCCGCGTCGTGGATGATAGCCGCGACGGGCTTCTTCTCTTTAAATCGCCGTGGAGTGCGCTTTGTGGCGTCGATGGTGCTGCGCGCGTGTCACATGGCCGTGGCGAAGTCGTTGATGTACCGGGATAGCGGAGCGCTACCTATTGCCCAAATGGCGTCGGTGAACGGACGCGTCCTTGGCGGGGACGTCTCTGCGAGGCGTCTGCCGGCTGGTGTCGAACTCACGTTGTCGAGACAATGAGCTTTCCGCTTTCTTCTTGCCGCCGCCGCACGTTCGAAAACGTCGCGAATTTTCTCGACGGGCGCGGCGATCCTTGGACGTCGCGTCCTCCGAAAGGCCGTGTAGCAAGGCCGTTGCTGCGGCGATGTTCTGGCTTGCTCAAGCGAAATGAGGGGGTGTCCCATCATCGGTGAGGATCCTCCGATGCACATCATGGGCCGAGGTGCGTGCGTGCCCACCATCTCCGCGATGCTTGATCTCCTCCTCGATGTTTCGGTATTCCCGAACAAGCTGTTGCCCGACGTCATCGATCTCTAGCTTTCGTGCTCTTAGCTGCTCCATTCTTACGTGAGATGGGGCCACCGTCTCTGCCTTGATCCTAGCGTCGGGGTTGCCTGTTGGGGTTGTTTCTTCTATGGAGACGCTTTGGACGTGTCCCTCAGGGGTTTGCGTCATAAAGCATTCCCGGGAAGGGTGATGGTTCCCCTTGCTGGAGTCAGAGCTGGAGGATGATTCTGGTTCCTCTGCGAGGAGCCCATAGAGTGTCTTCGGATCATGTTTGACTACCCCCATGAACTCGTTGTCGGTAGGCAGCTGAACCATGCGTAGTGACAGAAGGTGGCCGGTGGTCGCCACGGCGTTGCGGAGACCGAATGGAAGCGCTGTCGGGGCACTTTGTACGGGGTCTTCCAAAATAGGATGATGCTACGCGGGGGCTCCCTAGATAACTGGGGTCCAAGGGAGTCGCCCCGTGGGCCCTCAAGCCTCAGATGGCTGGGGTTGATGGAAGGGAGAGGTCAGTCGACCATGTGGGTCAAAGATCGCTTCTCCTCCTAGTGTGACGATGAAATCTAGGTCGCCGAAGCGCACATGTGCACCCGGGGCCCAGCTGATTGCGTGGGTGGCCATCCGAGGCCTGGTTTGGAACGTGCAAGCCCCCTACCTGGCGCGCCAACTGTCGATGTTTCGTACAAGCACCGGCAAGTAAATTTATAGTAATGCGCGTTAGGCTCGGATGGTGCGCTAAAGGACACAAGATTTATACTAGTTCGGGCTGAATATCCCTACGTCCAGTTTGTTGTTGCTCATGTTATTAGCATCGTGAATGGTTCGTAGTAGGGGATACAAACGATCGAGAGAAGGACAGGTCCCAAGTCTCTGATAGAAGGGTCGAAAGGAAACCAAGAGCTCGGTGGCAGCTTGTCTAGGCGTGTATGTTGTGTTGTTTTTTCCCTCTCCTTAGCTGGAGGAAGCGCATCCCCTTTTATAGATGAAGGGGACGGCCTTACAAGGGTCAGGGCTTAGGATCCGTGCTCTACCTAGCCTCCTTACCCATTCTGATGGGTGCGAAAGGAAGATAAGCGCCTACAATACTGTCGATGCTTCTGTAGAATGTCAGGATGGTTACAGAATAGTGCCCTGCGTAGGGTATGGGCTGGAGTATAGTGGTTTTGACTTATGAACCTCGCCCAGCCTTGCTCCGCACGCCTTCTGGCTCTATGAGTCTCTGTCGGAGGGACGTGGAGTTGAGGTCCGGAGTAGCGCTGTGGGCAAGGTCCTGCGATTTGGTGGACCCAAGGGGTCGGGAAGCGGGCGCCGCTCCCTTGGGTCCATAATGTGGTGACAGCATGTCTATCATTCGTGGAGATTACAAATCCTTTTCTGGAGTGTAGTGGTTGTCGTGTATCTTCATCGGGTCCAGTGTCCCAGAGCTGAAGGCGGCGCCAACTCTACAGGGCGAGGAGTACGCGCCTGCAATACCTTTTGGGCTCTGCGGTGCTCGGGAGGGTCTAAAGCACCTGTCCAGTCGTTCCCTGGTAGTACCTTTCCTACCGGGGCGCAGGGTATGGTCCTTGAAGCCATGGTTGACCCGAATGTCTTGTCTTGCACTGTACCCATCATCATGAGGGAACGGGAGAGAAGTTATCAGGTAAGATAAAACTAGCCTTTGGACATCGAACGGGGCGAGGTTCATCCTCGGTCGTCGGGCGAGGCGGAGCCTAGTCCTTATCCCTTGGGCATGACCGAACCCACCCCTCGGGGGTCGGGCGAGGCGGAGTGTATCCCTCAGCCCTCGGGCGAGGCGGAGACTAGCTCGGGCGAGACGGAGGCTAGCCCTTTGCCCTCGGGTGAGGTGGGGCTGGCCCAATGGCGTCGGGCAAGACGGAACCTAACTTTCATCATTCGGGCAAGGAACGCAGCGGCGCCCTTGTCCGTCCAGAAGTTTTTAACGTTCGATGGTTATTGGTTCCACCTTCTAGGGTACCCTGGTATTAGGTCCCCGACACAAGCATAGTGACCTTCCTTGCCACACTTAAAACAAAGCACTCAGCTTGATCCCTTGTCCCTAATGAGGTGGAACCTACTATCCCTGAGGCTGCTGCACCTACTTAGTAGGTGCACGGTACTGAATGGGCGGTGCCAGGTGAGTCTACTGAGTCTGGCGGGACAGCTGTCCACCCGAGAGTGATAGGACACCATCCTCACAACCTGTACCTTCTGAGACTGTGGGTGACTAGAAGACCTAGTCATCACCTTCTTGCACTTTCACTCAGCTTGAGAGTCACGCTAAAGTCCCTCCATAGCAATAGCAGCATTCATCAATGCACCAAATGTCTGATAGCCTCCTGTATATAACTTCTCTTGCAAGATACAAGAGAGACCACGATTGAAATGGTCCATCTTCTTATCATCAGTGTCCACATCAGTTCTAGCATACTATGCAAGATGGTTGAACTTGTTCACATACTCCATCACCATCACATTTCCCTGTTTCAGCTCTAGAAACTCGGACAACTTCCTATTCAGCAAACCAGTAGGAATATAGTACTAACGGAAAGTAGTGGTAAACTCCCACCAAGTCACAAGGTGGTGCACAGGTTGCATGGCATTGAAAGCATCCCACCAAGCACTAGCAGATCCTAGAAGCTCCTGTGTGGCAAAGCACACCTTCTGCTCATCAGTCACATTGAGCAGCTGAAACTTCTGCTCCAGAATATGAAGCCAATGCTCTACGTCTAGAAGCTCCGCAGTCGGCGTGAACGTGGGTGGATGTGTCCCAAGAAGTCCTGATAGGAACAGGGCCTCTCAGGACCGTGGCCACCACCCCTGTTCCCGCCATTGCCACCGGGGCCTCCACAGGCGAAGCCACCAATAGCCTGTGCCAGCATCTCCAAGGCACGGGCTGACTCACGACCAGCAGCCAACATCTTGGCCATCATCTCCGCATAGGTCATCGGTGGTGGTGGTGGAGGAGGAGGGGACCAAGGAGTGGGGCCTTGTGGCTCTCTCTGTTGACATTGCCGTTATCATCGTCATGACCGTTTCCGCCTTGATCTTCACTAAGACCATGGCCCGTCCCAGCACTGGTACTCCCGTGACTAGACCTCAGGTTCATCTATAAATAGATAGGAACCCACCGTTAGGGACAAGGCCTCCATATTTAGAAACAAAAGGTTAGAGAGATGATAAGGCCCGCTAAGTTGTTGCATGCTAAAACTTTTCATTAAGAGTTAAAGCATTTCTTTTCATTTATTATCCTATCAATTCACTACCCAAAAATTACACGTGTGGGGGAGTTTAGCTTAAGCAAGATTCTTTCTTCATGATGCATGCATCGACCTATTTGTTCACTCAAGCCGGAATATAGCGGCATTCGTATAAAATTTTGACACAGCACACACTCACTTCCTAGATGCTAAGCGATTCTTTCGCAGCGTAAGTTAGTGTACCTATAGAAATTGATTAGATAAAACCAGTGCCAGTATCCTAGATAGACCATATTGCTAGAGCTTATACTTATTTACGTAATTTATCGCATCTTATTTTTCACAATATTTTTGTTGGTCAAATTTTAGGTTTTTGAAAAGAGTTATTAAACCCGTAGACTTATTATTGGCTCTGATACCACCTGTGGCAGAATCGTCTGAAATAACACACTTTCGGATACGCTCGTCTTCCACAAGACATTAAACACCCCAAAAATAGGCTAAAACGGGCAGTTCCGTCGAGCACACCCAAAGGAAGAACTCAAAATAATCCATGTTTTACATCCAGGATCTAATAATGAGTACGAGCTTACACTATTTAGTCCATTTTATACAACATAGAGTCTTGGAAATTATTTATTACAATGCCAGAGTTCAGAGTGCGATAATTAAACATCAGAATATAATGATCATCTAGCGGAAATGAAACACGGATCCGTCAGTGCCCACCAAAAGAATCCTCCCCGCAAGAGCTAACTCCTCAAGCTGCACCTGCAAGAGGGTAAAATAAACCCTGAGTACACGATGTACTTGCAAGATTTACCCGACTAGTGGGAATATTTTCTCGACTCTCAAGGACACATATGCCATACTAACAAGCTAGCTCTAACGACTAAAATATTAAGCTAACCATCTGCTCTATCAAATCAAGTGTCAAGCTCACCCTAACAAGTGCTTCATTTCATAAGTCAATATTCTTCTCTTATTCATATTAAAGGTTTAATGGATATTTAGTTACCCTAACAAACAAGTTATATTAGGGCTGCAAAAATTACAGTAAACACATAATAATACAATGAAGCTACTGTAAAAATTTTAGGATCCAAGCTATCACCAATTTACCACAAAAATTCCTACAATAATTATCCTAATAATATTAAACACATCCAAACGATTTAATAACCCTTAGTTCCAACACAGATATGTATGAATTAACTATACCAATAGATAGACAATAATTTTAGGAACCTAACAAAATTTGTTTCATAATTTTTAGACACCTACATAATTTTATATTAATTACCAAAGATCAGCTCAGAAATTAAAATAGAAAGCTATTACTAGTTTCTTAGGAAAAAAGAAAAACGGATTCCACCATGTGGCCCACAAACACGTGGCCCGTGCAGGCACGGCCCACGGCGGGGAGCCCGCGCACGCTGACGCTTTTGGAAAAGAGCCCTCGGACTTCTCCTGAATTACACCTAAGTCCTAACACTATTTCTTCCTTTCTCTGGTGAATTCATTTAACCCCTTGAGTTTTCCCTAATTTCCCCGTGCGCACCCCGGGCAACCCTGTGCACGGCGGCGCGGCGAGCGATGGCACTGGACGTCTACGCCGGCCACCTAGGACCTGCGCGGACCCATCTAACAGGTCGATCGCCATCTCCAACCTAGACTACCGTGCTGGGTGGTGGTGAGGAGTGGTGAGGCTCACTGGTGAGGGCTGCAGCGACGCTTGGCCATCAACGATGGCGGCACAACTGTTCAGGTGAACTAGGGCAGCTACGGGCCTAACCGGCTAACGTGTGAGCATCAGGAGCTTATCGTGGACTCGATCGAAGTGACAGTTGGGGTAGAGGATGACGGAGGAGGGCTGGCCGCGTGCGACCAAGCCATGTGGCGATGCACCACAGATGACACGGCCACGGCGATGGTGCCGGGGTAGTGGTAGTGATTCGATTGACGAGCGCCGGGCAAAGAGGGAGTCGAGGTAAAACTAATGGCGTAGCTGGGCCGGCCTCTCATAGCTTCGTTGGTGGCAAGCGGTAGGCTGAACCCGAGGCAACACCTACACACTTGCTATGAGACAACGCAGCCCAGCATCGTGCGTGCGCATGGAGGCAGTTGGGGAGCGCGGCATGTGCGGCTTCAGCGCCCTTAAGGCGATGCGACGGCGCAAGGAAGCAGGGGCGGCACACGTGCGCGCGGCGATGAGGTGAGCAACAGCAGCGTAGCACGGTACCATGGTGGCAGCAGCACCGCACGACAACGGCCAAAGGCGGCAGTGGCTATGCCCTAGAAGCTCGATAAGGCAGCAACGACAGTGGCAGTAACGCGATGGCGAGGTGGGGCAGCAACACGGCAGCCCGCAGCGCCAGGCCACAGCCAGGCCCCGGCCAGGCCGAGGACAGCCTTGGCCGGCCAATGCGCGGCAGCACGCGTGCGGCCGAGCATGGCGACATCGGGGTCCCGAGCGTGGTGACCGCGCCCACCCGGCCAACAAGCCCGAGACTGTGTTTGTGCACGAATTTTAAAGCATCGATAAAAACTAAATTACTGAAGTTGAAACTAAACCGCCTTTACTATGCTAAAAAGGGCCTATTAGGCTACAAACCAGAGCTAAAACATGACACGACCTCTTAACTCAATTTCACATGATTAATTCCCAAACATGGTTTTGTCAAACTGTCTTTAGACTTGAGGAATTTTCTAAGTTTTGAGCTGGATTCAATTTCAAGTTCCAATTCTAAGCTATTAGAAATACTAGCTAGCAATGTTATTTTTCTACAGCAAGAGTTGCATTGTCATCTATAAAGTTTGTACTTCAAACTTTATTTAGGTGTTGCACACATGTTCTATAATATTTTTGCTCAATAAAAATTTATTTTCAACCCTACTTGACACATGAGCTACTGAATCAATTTTCATTTAACATTTTTATTATTCATTTTAGTTTATAAGAAATTTATCTACACACTCTATCATATGCATTATCATATAAACATGATGCTCATGACATGATCTAGTAGTTTGTTTAGGGCGTAGCACCGAGGGTGTTCCAATGGCAAGGCATCGGACTCCAGCACGTGCGGCCGTTCGCCGAGGAAAGCAATCTGTTGTATGCCAGCGTCGAGTTGCCGCCGAATGCCGAGTTATTGGCGATGTTGGTTGAAGAAAAGATTCCCATCTCGTTCGCCATAGAATCAGCACGCACACTCCCTACCTGGCGCGCCACTATCGACGAAATATGGCATGCGGTCTACCGAGGGGTATGCCCATGGTAATAGATGAATCGGTGAAGGTGCGTGAGATACGAACTAGATGGTAATACAAGCACTGAGACACAAGATTTAGACAGGTTCGACCGTCAGTATGACGTAATACCTACATCCTGTGTTCCAATGTATTACATTGAGATATGTGGAGATGCCCACTAGGGGGCCCCTGTCTCTCTTTATATACTCTGGAGGGACAGTGTTATAAGAAAAATATTCTATTTGGTATTATACAATAAATCACATCTTCTTGTAGCCTTGCGGTGCACGCCTTGATCTTGTGGGTTGGGCGACCTTTGATGGTGCGGCACATGTCTTGTCCTGTGGATACCGGGGGTCATACCTCGACACCGGTGTGGAGCTCGTCGGTGGCACGGACCTCGGCGGGGACATGGGCAGGCGGATGGAGCGCGACTGCGATGGGAGGCGCGAGTTTGGGCAGGGGCACGCGGCGCGGACGAGGCCACGTGTGTGAGCGAGGTGGCGTGGCGAGGCTGGGGGTCCATCTGAGCAGAGCGCAAATACAATGGCCGAGCGAAGCAAACGACACGTCTTGGGTCGGCGCAGGCGAGGCGCAGCGCGAAGCGGCGCGACGACTTATACGGTCTCTGTTTGATGGACGGACGACGGGCGACCTATAAGCAGCATTACCGTAATCATATAGCACACTTGATCACAAATATTTTACATGTAATCTAATGATGCAGTAGCTATGAAATTGTGAGATTAGACTATAAGCTGAGGGAGATTTCATCCATCCACCAAAATCTATAAAGTTGATGCGATCTCAATAGACACCATGCATCGACACTCCTCAGGAGTACCTCCAGCTTGCGTCTCTTCAAGACCGACCCTAGAGGCAGGAGTGGGTATAGATCTAGGGCAAGGCAACTGTCGTGGCTCGTACTCCATCTATCTCATAATATTTATCCTTCTAGCCTTTTATTTTATACTAGTCTCAAATTAATTGTCATTCTCATTTTTACCGCATATTTCTCTTATACCAGTGTATCTCTATCTTTATAATATATCTATCTTTTTAGAGCCATTTGGCAGGCATCCAGATTCTAGAAACATTTCGAGTAACATTAATTCTCCGATGAATTGGAATCACTTATGAAATTGTTTGGCTATTTCATTGGATTCTCGAAACTAGAAGTACAATCCGAAGAAACCGGATTTTTCCGGTGTTTCTCTGAACTGTAGAAAAATAAGAATCGGTTTCAAGAAATTCTTTCTAAAACGTGGCGTTTAATCCGAAACGTTGTTCGCTACCAAACACGTGTTCGTTTAGTTTTCTGGCCCAATATGATATGGCCCTCGGTGTCCCAGGCCCCAACTGACAGTCCACTGAAGCAAAGGGCCGAAGGCAATAATAGCGCTTGGGCTTGCCTGCCTGGGCACCTGGCTACGGGCTACCACGTCGGCACGTCGGGACCGCCACCTCTCTCGCTGGTCGTTCTCCTTTCGTCTCCCGGCTCCCCTAGTCGCCGTTGCATCGGACAAGGAAGGCGGAAGGGCATCCGGCGGTGAAGCATCTAATCGGAGCAGGCCGTTGTCCCTCCGCCCGCGGCCGCGCTACTGCTGGTCGTCAAGTTGTAGGCGGGAAGCCGGGGCGCCGGCCACTGGCTGCTGGTCAGCACGCGCACACAGCAGCAGGGTGGTCCGTGGTCGCCGCGGCCTCCGGCCGGCAGCTGGCACGCGGCCAGGACAAGTCGACAGCAAGCCAGACCCAACTTCAGTCTCCAGTGAGGCAGCAACAGCAGGTTAATTCCCAAATCCTAATCTTTATTTCTATGTTAAATTCCCCAATCGTGAAATCCTCATGTCACCTGCCTTTTGCCAATTCCCATGAATAATTATGTGTCTTTGTTAGTTTTTGTAGAATTGCAGAATGAAGAGGACAATGACATTGAAATTCTATTTTTAATGAAGTGTGAGAGGCGAGGGCAAACCAAACCTTCATTAGTTAGGTAATTTTTTTTTTACCACTTTCATGTTTTCATCAAGTATGCTGTGGATTTAAGCATGGAATTGAGATAGGAGTATCATCTAAACTTATGCATTTATGAGGTAGTTTGTTTATCTATCTGTATTATACCTAGTGTGGGTGGTATTTGACAAGGTGCTGGTGGTTCACATACTTTGATAGTAGCCCAAGGTGTGAAAATTGACCAGCTCAGCCACTAACCTTAGGGGAAGGGACCAAAGAGGGGGAGACATCTGGGGAGGCCCCTTTTGTGTTAAACCCAGTGCTTGATTCTGAATCGCACAGTTCTACATTTTGTTGACGGCTAGATTTGTCAGGGTTTGTCATCTTCTCTGGAGGGTTCAGAACCACGGTGCTGCAAGAATTAGCTATCTTGTGAGGAGTACAATAGGAATGGATGATGCTCAAGGGTACCAAGAAGGAGATGACCACGACTTGGTGCTGCAGAAACAAGAATGGATCAAGTATGCCTTCATCCACCTTGCACCACCTGTTTGTAATAATCTCTTCAGTCTGGCAGGACTTGACTCATATATCTTGCTGGTGGTTTGGCCATACAGAACACAAGACATGCTCAAGAGTAAACTTATTCTTGAAGATGAATTTGCCTGGAGTTTACCTTCGGTGGGCTCAGGTTCAGATGAACATGAAAGTTGCAAACTGAAGTATATTGGTGGGACTGACATTAGCTTCTTAAAGGAAGACCCAGCCACAGCATGCGCCGCTGTGGTAGTCCTCAATGCCGATACTTTAGAAGTTGTCCATGAAGAGTTCAATGTTGTTCGACTGCAAGTGCCATATATTCCTGGATTTCTTGCATTCAGAGAGGTATTATGCATTTTTTGGGCGTGCAATTGTTTTCATCCAAAATTTTCTGTTTTTTTTGCACATTTCATCCAACAAATAAGTTGTTATCACTGCTGCAAAAAGTGTGGCATGCCCTGTTGCTAACTGTTCGTTCTTCTTGCCTCAAAAGTCTAGAGCCAAGGGATTCTAGTATGATCAATCAAAAATCATAGATCTTGAGATAGGTGCATGTCTTTCAAAAATCTTTCTTTTGTGGTCACTGATCAAAATGTATGATATATATTTTCATATTACTGTTAAAATGTACCAACATGTATTCTGAACAAGTAAACAAGGCTATCTATCGTTACAGGCTCCAATTCTTCTTGGACTCTTGAAAAAGGTGAAGATCAATGCACCTCATTTCTACCCTCAGGTAAATTTTTTTCGGTTACTGTAACAACAAATTTAGGGGGGAAATTCCTGTATACTTCAGTTGGAAGTGATACCATCACTTTCTAAAATGTTCAGGTTGCATAAGGGGCCATAGGAAACAAGGCATATGCTTTTGTTTATTATCATGTAAATACAATTACTGACTACTGGGGCTATGCATTTGAAGAATTCTACTGTTCCGGTGGTTACGTTTCATGACTATGAATCATTTTAGTTTATGAGATGTCTTGCATAATCACCATAGGATATTATAGCATCTTCTGAATTAATATATCTTTTAACTGTATTTGCCCATGCCTTTTCTAAGGTTTACCATTCTGCCCTGGCAGTTGCTCATGGTTGATGGAAATGGATTAATCCATCCACGAGGTAAAACACATTAACCGCTTGCTGATACTGGCAGTCTCATTTTCACAGTAATGGTTTCAAGTAGCTAGCTTATTGCGTTTAGCTACTTTAATGCTTTAGTTGACAATGTTGGCATTTTGCACATGTAAACTTAGATTTTATAGATAGATTGTGAAATAATCTTTAATGTGTGCATCATGTTATTGGATTTCATAAGAACCTTAGTTAATTTCTTTGAAAGGAAATCTTGGTTCACTTTAGAAAAACTATTCATGTTATAGGACGCTGTCTAATCACATCCTCTGTGACCCCATTTCCTATTTTGAGAGCAAACTGCCTTAATATATGAATCCTCATTGGAAAGATTTGGTGAAATAGACAATCTTTCTTAATTGTGCTAGGCTATTAGTATTAGTATCCATTGAAAATGGAGCATTTTCTGTTTCTATGCTATTTTGAGAAAAGAATGCCCTCATAGCTGTGTGAACCCTGAGCAAGAAGACTTGGTGATATGGTTCATCTTGTCTGATATGCATATAAATAACCCACAAAGCTTCAAGAATGTAAAATCAACATAATCTGTTCTTTATATTCTTCATTACATTAGTTTTTTAATATATGTCGTTGGGTCACCCTCTAACTTCTGCATTCAGCAGGTTTTGGCTTAGCTTGTCATCTCGGCGTCCTTGCAGACGTTCCTACTATTGGAGTTGGAAAAAATGTAGGTTACTTCACTGCAGTAGTGCAGTTTCAACTCACAAGTACATCTATAGATATCCAGCTGTTGGGAATATTGTCACCGAATTCAATTTCTCAGTGTTCCCCTTCTTTCGGAGAAGACTAATCTCAATGTTTCAACTACATAGCTACATCATGTAGATGGCCTTAACCAATCAGAAGTCAGAAGGCTGTTTGAATCAAAAGAGAACTGCAACAAGGAACTCATTTTGTTGACTGGACAGTCTGGGACAAAATGGGGCATGGTAAGAGACTCCACATCAGACCTAAATGTCTTTTCTGCCTAGCTAAGCTCGTGGAACTGAATAGTTCATTTGTGCCAGGCGCTGCGCTCCTGCCCTGGTTCATCAAAGCCAATCTATGTCTCAGTTGGGCATCGCATTTCACTTGATTCAGCCACGGAGATAGTGAAGTCCTGTTGTAAATACCGTGTTCCTGAGCCTACAAGGCAGGTAGGAGTAGGATTGCCTTTTTGAAGAAGCAGGCTTTGATATAATGTGCATGATTATTTCTTGAGTCGCTAATATGATAGGCCTTTCGTTTTATTCTTTAGGCGGATATAAGATCAAAGGCCTTCCTGCAGAAGCTCCAAAAACCACGGCAATGACGACAAGACTAACTTTTCTTCAACGTAAGCTGTAACAAGACTGGACACATCGGGATCTTGATTTTCCTCGCTGTAGTTGAATTTTCAGAAACAAATGTGTAACATGTATGTGGCACTTCAACATGAAGCAACTTCTGCACATCTCTAAAACAGATTGTTATTGCCAATCTGTTTGATCATTATTGCCAGCTGTGAGGTTACCGTGGTTTGTAAAACAGGTTGTGATGCTTCACTTGATCAGTCTGGATTTGTGCATCTGTTGCTGCCCAATTATCAACGAGCAAATAATAGAATAAAAGCAGTTTGATCGACTCAGCTCCAAGAACACCATCACAGGCATACCAGAGATGTCCCTAAAAGGCTAAAACTTTCCAATGCCGTGAACGCTGGAGAAATAATCTTGCGGTCAAAAGCAATGCAAATCCAGTTCTGAAACTACCAAAAGCAGGCGTCTGTTTCTATGATTTCCGGATTCTCGATCGTAAAAGCGGGCACCGTTGGCATCTGAAACTTAGGAGTTTATTAAATTAAACGTAACCTGGAAATATATAAGCTGACATCGACGGACGACGGCGAAGTGCCATCACGCACTCAGCAAATTGCAGAGCCAGTAGCACTGACGACGCCAACAGCTGCATCGTTTTCTTTATGCCGTCTGCAGGATTCTTGTCGTTGCCGTCCTCATCGTTGCTTCGCCACCCTTTCATCCTATCGTATGCCTAAACTGTATGCTGCTATATATACTAACAAAAGGATTTTGGAAATTTTCAGAAATCTAAACTTACGGTACTCTCTCAGTCTCACTGCATAAGAGTACGGTACTCTCTCAGTCTCACTGCATAAGAGTATACTTAGTCTCACCTCCATGTAACACTTGTGGCTTTGTGGTTCAGAGACAGCGCGTTACGATTGCCGGGGCAAGTGCGAGGACTTCAACTCTTTAAGGACTGCAACCACTCGTGCAGCGGTGCAGGACGGTGTTCCAGTACCCCAAGGCCGGGCTGTGCTTACCGCCGTTGGGGCAGTACTGCTGCTGCATCAAGTAGCAAGTCGTGAGAACCAACAGTTCATGCCAATTCCAGTTCCGCGGGCGTTCACTACATTCAAATCTAGTGAATGATTAAGCTTTTCCGTAACTTTTTTTTTGTCAAAAAAAAATCCGGAACTTTCATTTTTTTTAGGAAGTTGTACTTTTTCGGCTAGTCTCATGCGCCCACGCCCTCTCTGCGCACAGCTGCATGTGGCCGCTGATATCACCGCTGATGCAGGCTAAAAAACAAAATATTTATTTTAAATTGCTATAACTTTTTACCGGTATATTTATTTTCAATCACGTATGCATCGGTGTATTCTCGGCGTGGGGCTAGTTCGGCCTCCATGCATCCAACCAATTCCGTCCTACATGCTTAACAGTACACCATGCTTAATAGAAAATGCTTAACTAACCATAAAGTATTCGCTTTTATTTCAAATTGCAAGTCATTTTGGTTGTATAGATACATAGCTTTTGCTATGTATTTAAATATATACTACGTTTAGATATATAGTAAAATAATATATCAAGAAAAGACAAAGCATTCTTATAATTTAGAATGGAGAGAGTACTAAATTGCTCACTTATATTAATATTTAATTTATTATAACTAACTTAAAATGACATAGAGTTAAATACATGGTAGATCCTTAAACTTGTATGTGGTGTCACTTAGGTCCACGAGCCTACATGGCATCGCCAACGTGATGCTGACAGTTCACAAGAGCAGACGTGGCGGCACTCCTCGACATCGCCTGGTCCCAGTATGCGCGCACCACGCTCAGGCTCGTCTGCGGCCTGGGCAAGGGCGACAAGGAAGGCTTCTACGCTCGTCCTTAGCTCGATCGTCGTCGTCACGACATGCGCGGATCCAGTAATCTATGAATGCAACTTGCAACGCATGCATGTGTCCGCATGCACGTAAACTCCATTGCTAGCTGCTGGCTCTCCATCCGATAGCACTAGCACAGGTGTAGGGCTAGGGTAGGAGACATGGGGAGGGAGGGGGCCGCCTCGTCGTGCACGCGTCGATCTGCTGAGACGACCGTGCCGACCTCTGCCGGACCTCAGCCGCACGCTCAAGGTCGAGATCACCACCCTCGTGCCGCCTCAAGAATGTGCTCGTCATCATCGCGGATGACAGCGTCGGCTGCGAGGGAGCAGCGGCGTCTTGGAGCGCACGACGTCGTCAGGCGCCAAGGAGTCGAGAGCGGCGGCATCATCAGGCGCCGCCGGGCTCAAGCGGCAGCGCACGACGAGCCTTTCGCCAATCCTAGAAAACAAGTGAAAGGTCCTAATATGGCTAGAGGGGGAGGGTGAATAGCCTATTTAAAAATCTACAAATCAACTAGAGCAAATTGATTAGTATGACAAATAGCGAAATGCAAACTTGCTCTAGCTCTACAAGGGTTGCAAGCCACCTATCCAACAATTCTAGTTGCAATGATTGCTAGTTACACAACTTGCTATGATACTACTCACTAAGAGCTCTCAACCTTGTTACTCTAAAGAGCTCCACTAGATGAACTTAATTAGCAAAGTAAGCTCTCAATTCTAATTACACTAAAGAGCTTGCCACAACTAGTTTGCAAGAATATAAATGAGTGAGTAGGATGATTATACCGCCGTGTTTAGAAGTGAACCAATCACAAGATGAATATCAGACCAATCACCGGGAGAATACCAAATGGTAAGAGACAACCGATTTTCTCCCGAGGTTCACGTGCTTGCCAACACGCTACGTCCCCGTTGTGTCAACCAACACTTGGTGGTTCGACGGCTAAGAGGTGTTGCACAAACCTCGTCCACACGATTGGACACCGCAAGAACCTACCCGCAAGTGAGGTAACTCAATGACATGAGCAATCCACTAGAGTTACCTTTCAGCGCTCCGTCAGGAAAGATACAAATCCCCTCACAATCACCGGAGATGGCCACGAACAATCACCAACTCGTGCCAATCCTCCACCGCTGCACCAAGCCGTCTAGGTGGTGGCAACCACCAAGAGCAACAAGCGAAATCCACAGCAACACACGAATACCAAGTGCCTCTAGATGCAATCACTCAAGCAATGCACTTGGATTCTCTCCCAATCTCACAAAGATGATGAATCAATGAGGGAGATAAGTGGGAGGACTTTGGCTAAGCTCACAAGGTTGCTATGTCAATGCAAATGGCCAAGAGAGTGAGCTTGAGCCGGCCATGGGGCTTAAATAGAAGCCCCCACGAAATAGAGCCGTTATACCTCTTCACTGCACTGAACACGGGCCGACCGAATGCTCCGGTCATCTTGACCGGACGCTGGACCTCAGCGTCCGGTCGTGCGATGTGCGCCACGTGTCATCGGCTTCAAACGCCGATCGCCCGATTTCAACGGTCAAGTGATGAACGGACGCGTCAGTTAGAAAGTGACCAGACGCTGGATCTCAGTGTCCGGTCATTTCCAGTAAGGTTCCAAACCCGACATTTCACGACCGGACGCGTCCGGTCATGCTCGACCGGACACACCCTGCGTCCGGTCACTCAATGTTTCCTCTGTGCGCCCCACGTCAGCGTAAGTCAGCACTGACCGGACGCACCCTACCAACGTCCGGTCTCTTTTAGCGCCAGCGTCCGGTCAAAGACCAAAACACACGCCCTCTGTTGCCACTGACCGGACGCGCCGGTCCAACCGAGACCAGCGTCCGGTCACTTTCAGTGACCTTCGTCTTTTCTGTAAAGAGCGCCAGTGGCACCGTTGGACTGTCCGCACTCTACGGGCGGACACTCCGTCGGTGAAGTTTCTAACCCTTGCTCAAATGTGCCAACCACCAAGTGTATCACCTTGTGCACAAGTGTTAGCATATTTTCACAAACATTTTCAAGGGTGTTAGCACTCCACTAGATCCTAAATGCATATGCAATGAGTTAGAGCATCTAGTGGCACTTTGATAACCGCATTTCGATACGAGTTTCACCTCTCTTAATAGTATGGCTATTGATCCTAAATATGATCACACTCGCTAAGTGTCTCGATCACTAAAACAAAATGGCTCCTACAATTTTTACCTTTGCCTTGAGCCTTTTGTTTTTCTCTTTCTTCTTTTCCAAGTTTAAGCATTTGATCATCACCATGCCATCACCATCGTCATGATCTTCGCCATTGCTTCATCACTTGGAGTAGTGCTACCTATCTCATAATCACTTTGATAAACTAGGTTAGCACTTAGGGTTTTATCAATTAACCAAAACCAAACTAGAGCTTTCAATCTCCCCCTTTTTGGTAATTGATGACAACCCTTACACAAAGATATGATTTGAGATTTAATTGAATCCACATTGCTTGGCCAAGCATATTTACCATGTGTAAAAGAATATGGACAAGTTTCATGAACTCCAAATGGTAGTAATTGCTCCCCCTACATATGTGCTAAGAGTTTTGATTGTAGCTTGCACATATGCTTAGATAGGAAATATAGGAGTCAATTTCTACCAAATGATGTTAAGGTATAAGAGATGGACCTTTGAAGCATGATACCAATCGGAGTGCACCAATATATCATCCTTAGCACCATTAGTAACTAGACATACACAAAAACTAGAATACCCCATGAGATCAACATTACAAGCAAGGGTCTAGTTTTCATAGAATGAACATAAGTCTAGTTACTTTAGCCTATGCATGCTAGTTTTTCATTTCATCATTCAAGCCTATAACTAGCATACACCACACAAGCATGGATATTGAAATTTAGAACTTGTGCTATGCAAGCAAATATATGAAATGCACATCAAAATGCAACATACAAATTTATGAGCTTGCTCCCCCTACTTGTGTGCATTTTTGATTAATCCCCTTACAATGTCATTTCATTTGTTTGCTCCTCCTATCTTATTATCTTTGTGAATTTCTCTCCCTCTTTGTCAATAATTAGCACAAAAGGTGAGCTCAAATTATAGATAGGTTGGGGTGAAACCATGTGAAATGAGGATTATTTTCCTAATTTGGTTCAATCTAGATTACTTTGCAAAAGATATTTAACTCGATTTGATCCAAGGACAAGCTTCTTCATACCTCCAAATAAGGGTTATCTTGTATCATGTTGAGTTAAACACCTATAGCTTATTTTCTAGATCAAACACTAGGTTTACAAGCCCACAAAACATGTCATATGCTACCACTAGATCATTTCAAGCATACAAGCAATAGTGGTACCATACAAGCATCAAATTCATTTGATTTTTATGAATGAGCCTATTCAAATGTGAAATATGTCTAGATGCACTAAACATGTCCTTAGCAAGTATGTATGCCATGCCAATCAACTTTTACCTTGGATTGCTCGAAGGAGAGGCATGTCATATAAGTGGGGGGTGCATCAACACATATTGGAGAAGTCAAGTATGTTCAATTCATTCCTTAGCTTGCAAAACCTCTTCTCGTCAAGTGGCTTGGTGAAGATATCGGCAAGTTGATCTTCGGTGCCCCACTCTCAATGCAAATGTCCCCTTTTTGTTGGTGATCTCTTATGAAATGATGGCGGACATCAATATGCTTTGTTCTTGAATGTTGCACTGGGTTGTTGGTGAGCTTTACGACACTCTCATTGTCACATAGCAATAGCACTTGCTTGAATTCAATTCCAAAGTCACTCAAAGTAGCCTTCATCCAAAGTAATTGAGCACAACAACTATCGACCGAAATATACTCCGCTTCGGCGGTTGAAAGTGCCACACTATTTTGCTTCTTTGATGACCAAGACACAAGTGATCTTCCCAATAGTTGACATGTGCCTGATGTGCTCTTTCTCTCAACTTTGCATCCCACATAATCGGAGTCCAAATATCCAATCAACTCAAATCTTGCTCCTTTGGGATACCACAATCCAACATTTTGTGTATGCTTCAAGTACCTCAATATTCTCTTTGTTCCCTTCAAATGACTTTCTCTTGGTGAGGCTTGAAATCTAGCACACATACATACACTAAACATCACATCCGGCCTTGATGCGGTCACATAGAGTAGGCTTCCAATCATAGACTGATACATCTTTTGATACACCATGTTGCCACTAGCATCACTATCCAAGCTTTCACTTGTCCCCATTGGTGTACTAATAGCTTTAGCATCATCCATTCCAAACTTCTTGAGCATGTCCTTGATATACGTGCCTTGACTCACAAATGTGCCATTCTTCATTTGCTTGATTTGAAGACCAAGAAAGTAGCTAAGCTCTCCAATCATAGACATCTCAAACTCACTTGCCATCATCTTGCCAAACTCCTCACAAAAATCTTGATTTGTTGACCCAAATATGATATCATCAACATAGATTTGCATTACAAACAAGTCATTTTCAAGCTTCTTGCTGAAGAGAGTGGTGTCAACCTTTTCTATCTTGAATCCCTTAGAGAGTAGGAAATCCCTCAATCTCTCATACCATGCTCTTGGTGCTTGTTTCAATCCATAGAAAGCCTTTCTCAACTTGTAAACATGGTTGGGTTTCATCTCATCTTCAAAACCAGGAGGTTGCTCAACATACACAAGCTCATTGATGTACCCATTGAGAAATGCACTCTTCACATCCATTTGGTACAACTTGATGTTGTGGGCACAAGCATAGGCTAACAAGATCCTAATTGCTTCCAATCTTGCAACCGGGGCATATGTTTCTCCAAAGTCAAGACCTTCAACTTGAGTGTAACCTTGAGCCACTAATCTTGCTTTGTTCCTTATTACTATCCCATCTTGATCTTGCTTGTTCCGAAAGACCCACTTGGTTCCTATCACATTATGATCTTTAGGCCTCTTAACTAACTCCCATACTTGGTTTCTTGTGAAGTTGTTTAGCTCTTCATGCATAGCATTGACCCAATCAACATCCTTCAAAGCTTCATCTATCTTCTTAGGTTCAATGGATGACACAAACGAGAAATGCTCACAAAATGAGGCCAATCTTGATATAGTTTGCACGCCTCTTGAAATATCACCAATGATAGTGTCCAATGGATGATCTCTTGCAACATTAGTTCGTTGAAGCACTTGCACTTGATTGCTTGCATTTGATAGATCGCTTGGTTGAGATGATGAACTAGCCACTTGTTGTTGATCTTGCACTTTGTCATCACTAGTTCTTGCTTGAACTTGATCATGAGAACCACTAGCTTGCACATTTGAGTTAGAGAGCACTTGATTCTTGTCATCTTCAACATTAATCACCTCTCTAGGCCTTATATCACCAATGTCCATGTTCTTCATTGCATTGACCAATTGAGTGCCTCTTACATCATCTAGATTTTCATCTTCCTCTTGGGAACCATTTGTTTCATCAAATTCCACATCATGAACCTCCTCAAGAGTACCACTAGCCAAATTTCAAACTCTATATGCCTTGCTAGTAGTGGAGTAACCAAGTAAGAAACCTTCATCACATTTCTTTTCAAACTTGCTCAATCTAGTGTCTTTCTTCAATATGTAGCATTTACAACCAAAAATCCGAAAGTATGCTATGTTGGGCTTTCTTCCATTCAATAACTCATAAGGTGTCTTCTCCATCATGGGATGACAATAGAGTCGGTTGCTATAGTAGCAAGCCGTGTTGATTGCTTTGGCCCAAAATGAATGACTCACATTGTACTCACTCAACATTGATCTTGCCATGTCAATCAAAGTTCTATTCTTTCTTTCAACTAAGCCATTTGATTGAGGAGTGTACTTAGCCGAGAATTGATGTCTAATTCCAAATTCATCACACAACTCATTAATTCTAGTGTTCTTGAATTCACTACCATTGTCACTTCTAACTTTCTTGATAGTTGTTTCAAACTCATTGTGAATGCCCTTGACAAATGATTTAAATGTAGCAAACACATCACTCTTGTCAACAACAAAGAATACCCATGTGTATCTAGAGAAATCATCCACAATCACAAATCTATATTTGTTTCCGCCAATGCTTGTGTATGTAGTTGGTTCAAACAAGTCCATGTGCATCAACTCAAATGCCTTAGATGTGCTCATCATGCTCTTCTTAGGATGTGTGTTACCAACTTGCTTTTCGGCTTGACATGCACTACATAGCTTATCTTTCTCAAAAGTGACATCTTTCAAGCCTCTAACTAAGTCATGCTTGATCAACTTGTTTAATTGTTTCATTCCAACATGATCAAGCCTTCTATGCCATAACCAACCCATGCTAGACTTAGTGATCAAACATGTTGACAATTGAGCTTCTCTAGCATTAAAATCAACCAAGTATAGATTCTCATATCTAAATCCTTTGAATATCAAGTTAGAGCCATCTACACTTATAATCTCTACATCGTCCACACCAAATATGCACTTGAAACCAAGATCACACAATTGAGCTACCGATAATAGATTGAAGTTCAAGCTCTCTACTAGTAGCACATTGGAGATGCTCAAGTCATTGGATATTGCAATTTTACCAAGCCCTTTGACCTTGCCTTTACCATTGTCACCAAATGTGATACTATCAATCCCATTTCTCTTGTTTTCATTGATTGACTTGAACATTCTTGGATCACCGGTCATGTGTTGTGTGCATCCACTATCAAGCACCCAATGCCTTCCTCCGGCTTTATAGTTGACCTACAAAAGAAGATCAATTCTTTTTAGGTACCCAAACTTGTTTGGGTCCTTGTAGGTTAGTTACTAAGGTCTTTGGTACCCAAATGGCCTTCTTCTTTGGGCCCACAATTGGTGTACCAATGAACTTAGCCTTCACACCATTGGCACCCTTAAAAAGCATGTAACAAGAATCAAATTTAATTGATGATACATTAGGTAGCTTGTTCTTGTTAATATTGCAATATTGCTCTATATGCCCAACTTGCTTGCATCTATTGCAAAACCGACCATTGCCCTTCACAAAGCTAACTTTGGGAGTGACAAAGGCCTCCTTGTCTTTCTTGGGGGTATAGCCTAATCCCTCTTTGTTGAGAGAAAACTTTTAGCTACCCAAGCACTTTAGCAAGCGGGCATCTCCACCATAGGCATTGTCTAAGGCACGAGTGACCTCATTCACCTCCTTCTTGAGGGTCTCATTTTCCACCATTAGTGAGGCATCACAAGTGAGACCATCACTCAAAGGTGAAGTAGAAGTGGTAGTGCTACACGAAGTGTTAGTGGGAGCAACTAAAATGGGCTCATAAAAAGATTCATCAATAAGATCACATGTTAGTCCCACATCACATGATGCAGTCACTTGCTCCTTCTTGGCTTCCTCCACTTTGACTTGCTCGATGAGAGAGGAGTGAGCCTTTTCAAGCTTAGAGTGAGCTTTGCCAAGCTTCTCATGGGCTTCCATTAGCCTCTCATGAGTGGCATTGAGCTCATCAAAGGATTGCTCAAGAAATTTTACTTTCTTGCGTAATTCTGTGCACTCCTTTTTCTTCATCTCATTGCAAGTGTGCACTTGCTCACACATGTCCAAGAGTTCCTCCTTGGTGTACTCCTCATCATCATCATTATCATCATCCCTACAAGCATCACTTTCACATTCATCATCATCACTCTCATCATATTTTACCTTGGTAGGCTTTGCCATGAGGCATGTCGATAAAGTGTCGAAGATGGAGGGCTTGTTGTTGATGGCAATGCTTGCTAGTGGTCTCTTGATAGATTTCTTGTCATCATCACTAGAGCTATCACTATCCGAAGAGCCATCACTATCCCATGTGACCACATAACCTCTACCCTTCTTCTTCTTTTGGAAGTTCATTCTCTTCTCCTTCTTCTCCTTCTTATCCTTCTTGTGCTTCTTCTTCTCATCCTCATCATTGTCACTATTGTAGGGATAATTTGCTACAATATGATCGGGGCTTTTGCAATTATAGCATCTTCTCGCATATTCTTTGCTTTTGGTGTGATCTCTTCTATTTCTTGTACCATAGCCCTTCTTCTTCATGAACTTTCCCATCTTGCGGACAAAGAGGGCCATAGCTTCATCATCAATATCACTAAGATCATCATCATCACTTGATTCTTTTTTGGACTTGCCCTTGTTCTTCGATGATGATGAGCTAGCCTTGAATGCTATACTCTTCTTCTTGTTGTCTTCTTCTTCCTTCTTGTCATCCTTGTCATCCCCCTCCCTTTCCACACGGTATGTCTCTTGGGTCATGACATCACCTAGTACTTGGTTGGGGGTAATCTCCTTCAATCCTCCTCTTATGATGAGCAATCTCAACATCTCAAATCTTGGAGGTAGGCACATCAAGAACCGATGAGAGACATCATCATCCTTGATCTTCTCTCCCAAAGCCTTCAAGTCATTGACAATTACTTGCAACCGATGGAACATCTCTGGAATGCTCTCATCATCCTTCATCCTAAAGCTTGTCAACTTATCCTTGAGGATGTACAATTTGGCACTCTTTACCGCTGGTGTGCCCTCATATGTTTCCTCCAATCTCATCCACACCTCATTAGCTCTTTCACAATCCTTGATTTGCTCAAACACCATAGAATCAATGGCATTATATATGGTGTTGAGAGCCATTGTATTGCATTGCTTGTTGGTCTTATATTGGTTGGTGGGATCATCGAGATCAATGATAGCATAGTCATTCTCGGTCACCTCCCATACTTGATCATTGATTGAACCAAGATACATCCTCATCTTTCTCTTCCAATAATCATAGCATGTGCCATCAAAGAACGGTGGTTTGCCCCCCCACATGGTTGAACACAACTTGAGCCATAATTTAACACCGAGGTTGTTAAGCCTTCAATCAAACGGTGACCACGGCTCCGATACCACTTGAAAGGTCCTAATATGGCTAGAGGGGGGTGAATAGCCTATTTAAAAATCTACAAATCAACTAGAGCAAATTGATTAGTATAACAAATAGCGAAATGCAAACTTGCTCTAGCTCTACAAGGGTTGCAAGCCACCTATCCAACAATTCTTGTTGCAATGATTGCTAGTTACACAACTTGCTATGATACTACTCACTAAGAGCTCTCAACCTTGTTACTCTAAAGAGCTCCACTAGATGAACTTAATTAGCAAAGCAAGCTCTCAATTCTAATTACACTAAAGAGCTTGCCACAACTAGTTTGCAAGAATATAAATGAGTGAATAGGATGATTATACCGCCGTGTTGAGAAGTGAACCAATCACAAGATGAATATTAAACCAATCACCGAGAGAATACTAAATGGCAAGAGACAACCGATTTTCTCCTGAGCTTCACATGCTTGCCAACACGCTACGTCCCCGTTGTGTCGACCAACACTTGGTGGTTCGGCGGCTAAGAGGTGTTGCACAAACCTCGTCCACACGATTGGACACCGCAAGAACCTACCCGCAAGTGAGGTAACTCAATGACACGAGCAATCCACTGGAGTTACCTTTCGGCGCTCCGCCGGGGAAGGTACAAATCCCCTCACAATCACCGGAGATGGCCACGAACAATCACCAACTCGTGCCAATCCTCCACCGCTGCACCAAGCCGTCTAGGTGGTGGCAACCACCAAGAGCAACAAGCAAAATCCACAGCAACACACGAATACCAAGTGCCTCTAGATGCAATCACTCAAGCAATGCACTTGGATTCTCTCTCAATCTCACAAAGATGATGAATCAATGATGGAGATGAGTTGGAGGACTTTGGCTAAGCTCACAAGGTTGCTATGTCAATGCAAATGGGCAAGAGAGTGAGCTTGAGCCGGCCATGGAGCTTAAATAGAAGCCCCCATGAAATAGAGCCGTTGTACCTCTTCACTGCACTGAACACGGGCCGACCAGATGCTCCGGTCATCTTGACTGGACGCTGGACCTCAGCGTCCGGTCGTGCGATGTGCGCCACGTGTCATCGGCTTCAAACACCGATCGCCTGATTTCAACGGTCAAGTGATGACCGGACGCGTCAGTTAGAAAGTGACCGGACGCTGGATCTCAGCGTCCGGTCGTTTCCAGTAAGGTTCCAAACCCGACATTTCATGACCGGACGTGTCCGGTCATGCTCGACCGGACACACCCTGCGTTCGGTCACTCAATGTTTCCTTTGTGCGCCCCACGTCAGCGTACGTCAGCACTGACCGGACGCACCCTGCCAGCGTCCGGTCACTTTTAGCGCCAGCGTCCGATCGAAGACCGAAACACACGCCCTCTGCTGCCACTGACAGGACGCGTCGGTCCAACCAAGACCAGCGTCCAGTCACTTTCAGTGACCTTTGTCTTTTCTGTAAAGAGCACCAGTGGCACCGTTGGACTGTCCGCACTCTACGAGCGGACACTCCGCCGGTGAAGTTTCTAACCCTTGCTCAAATGTGCCAACCACCAAGTGTATCACCTTGTGCACAAGTGTTAGCATATTTTCACAAACATTTTCAAGGGTGTTAGCACTCCACTAGATCCTAAATGCATATGCAATGAGTTAGAGCATCTAGTGGCACTTTGATAACCGCATTTCGATACGAGTTTCACCCCTCTTAATAGTACGGCTATCGATCCTAAATATGATCACACTCACTAAGTGTCTCTATCACTAAAACAAAATGGCTCCTATAATTTTTACCTTTGCCTTGAGCCTTTTGTTTTTCTCTTTCTTCTTTTCCAAGTTTAAGCATTTGATCATCACCATGCCATCACCATCGTCATGATCTTCGCCAATGCTTCATCACTTGTAGTGCTTCCTATCTCATAATCACTTTGATAAACTAGGTTAGCACTTAGGGTTTCATCAATTAACCAAAACCAAACTAGAGCTTTCAACAAGTCCATCTAAAAGCTAACATATACCCTCATCAATCAAATACTACGATTCGTTTTTCTACTTTCCCACGTGAGTCCAACCAGGAGTACCTCAACATCTCAGACAAGCACTATGCTTACCGCGTCCGTGACCGGCTCCGCTTCGAGGTGCTGGTGCCGCTGCGCAAGGCCCTCGAGCTCCCGGAGGTTTACATGTGTGCGTGCAAGTTTAAAGCGTTGTCGTACATGTGGGAAGCGTCCTTGGCAATGAACAAGTACAACGTGCTCTAGAAGCACAATAAGCACCGCGTGGCCGACTTCTTCAACGAGGTGTGCACCGGTTGTGCTAGGATGCTCGTGGACGCGGTGTTGCCGCACGACGAGGTTGCCGAGCTCTAGTGGCGTCGCATGCATGGCTGCCTCTCTAGTGGCTGAGGGCAAGCGCGTCTTCGCATCCCGCGTGCGCATCCAGAGCGAGCGCGGAGTAGAAGCCTTCCCTGTCGCCCTTGCCCAGGCCACAGAGACTGAGCTCGGTGCGCACGTCCTGGGACCAGGTGACGTCGAGGAGTGCCGCCATGTCTGCCCTTGTGAACAGTCAGCGCCACGCTGGCGATGCCACGTAGGCTTATGGACCTAAGTGACATACTTAAACAACTTTAGGGTGCCAAAAATGCATTTTGAGAGTTCATGAACCTAAGTGATACCTCCATACAAGTTTAAGGACCTACCATGCATTTAACTCAATGGCATACATGTTGTGTCATGAGAGGTCGAGTATAGCGATAAATATATATTTTATGTTTAAGTGATTATGAACCTTTTTAATTAACGTCTTAAGCACCAATGACACTAAAATATTATTATTTTAAATATGTTAATTTATCTATGAAAATAATTTATGTAACTTATTTATATTACTAGCATAACTGTAAGTGATTTTATCTACATACATAATCTAAATCTATCTATACTTACTTTCAATCTCCACTAGCAATATAGGCCCCGTTCGCTTCGCTGAAAAAACAAGCTAAAATACTATTTCGACTGATTTGTTGTGAGAGAAAAACACTGTTCCGTCTAAAAAAACAAGCTGAAAAGTACAGATTATAAGACAATCGAACATGACCATAATCTATCTCGGCATGGAGACTTTGCACATTAGCATTCACTAGCATGTGATTATGTCAGTCACTAGCATATATGTAATTATATCTTCATTCAATCTATTCACGTCAGCAGATCACATCATTCATTAACATACATTTAGTTGTTTACGTCAACGTGCTATACCATCCATTAAAATGCATTATGATATTTATCTATTCATGCAACTAAATATAAGTAGTATAATTTCATTTTAAATCACCTAAGATTTTCGCAGCAACGCGTGAGGGGGTATCCTTCTAGTTATTAAAATAATTCAACACATTGAGAAATAGAGGAGGTTAATGCTGACTAAAGTGGCTATGGCCTCCCGATGTTTGAAATTATTTTGGGATAAACAATGATCATTAGACTTAAATATCGGTACCATCTTTGATGTTAGCATCATTAGCTCCTTCAAGATCAATTTTTGAGCGCTACGTGTGAGTTTAAATGACTGTCTCTGGATATCGTAGTAACTAAGAGTGCAATCTTGAACTTAAAATTCTTTTTTTCAATAAAAGTACAAAACGAGAGCTTTGAATAAAAGGTACAATAAGAATAATATCTTAAGAGTTTTAACTCAAGTTGAAAACAAAAGTATGTATCAACAAATGAGATCAAAAGATTGAAGTTAAAATTTAGACACATGACATCCCGAGACACATGTTGCAATAAGATCCTTCATATTTAAGATACGTAGAGTTTGAAAACCTATGAATATGGATGGAAAAGATGTAGAGTAATTAATAAGTTTGTCAACAAGATAGAATTTACAAATATCTACATATATGCATGTCGTGTTAGAAAATAAACAAAAGAAAGACAAGTAATTTTATTAGTTCATTTTTGAAGAACCATGCCTTGATATGTGCATGATTGTTTCTTGAGTAGCAGACATTCCTTTTATTTATTTAAGCCGCTATAAGATCAAAGGTCTTCCTGCTCAAGCTCCAAAAACCACAGCAATAACAAAGACTTCCTCAAAACTTGGCACATGATCCTAAAAATCCTACTTGCGTAGTTGAATTTTCAGAAACAAATATGTAACATGTGTTTGCCACTTAACATCAAGCAACTTATGTACAACTTTCTCTAAAAGAAGTATATACGTGTGAGTGTGACAGTTGCTAGTTGTGAGGTTCCCGTGGTTTATAAAATAGATTGTGAGCTTTCTTTGACCGATTTGAATTTGTTCATCTGTTGCTGCCCACACATCAAAGAGCAAACAATAGGATAAAAGCAATTTGGTCAACACTGTACACTGCTCAGCTCTGAAAACACAATCACAGACGTATTAGAGATATCCCTAAAGAGGTTGGTGAGGAACGCGTGGACAAACAATCCACTTGAAGACGCAAGACTTGTCTGGCCGTCGTGAGAGAAAGCTTGAAGACATGTCATAATCGTCTACAACTACATCTCTTACATCGACTATTTCGCCTACTTCAACTACAATTTTTTGGCCAAGGCTCAATTATGAAGAGAAGATATCGTAGGCTCAAGACCATGCAAAGGAGCAAGACAACAAAGGCAAAGTCACGGAGGTTTGAGCAATGGTTGCCGCTAAAGACTAGGCAAAGGTAAAATCATCCCTAGACTATCTATTTACAGATGAGAGTCGTGTGTATCATCTTTTCTCCATGCCCTTTTCTTCCACAGGGTTTTTCGGGTGGAGTTTTTAATGAGGCGTAAACGTATGGGATGCAAAGGGAGATCCTCGCAACCGAGTCCTAGTTGTAATTGGCTCATGTTTAATTGTGTTTAGCTATTGGGTCTTGTACGTTCGGCCAAAACCGAATAACTGATTGGCTACTATTGGGGATATGGCATATGTTATTGACCCAATTAGAGTGTTTAGGGTCAAATTACAAAGCTTAGGGGTTTGTTCGAGAATGTTTAGGGTCCATAGCCCCCTGGAGACTCTTTTACAAATACAAGCCCCACTAGAGGAAAGAACGAAAAACTCCTAAACCACCTCTCATATAAAAGGAGAAGGTGGATACGATTCTTGGCCCTAACTCATTTGCCACTCTTACTTGCTCTCTACTCTCCTCTCTCACTGTTTGGCCCTAGAACAAAACATAGCATTATGTCCTATTAGCACCTTGCCACAATATTACATAACACTTTCAATTCTAAATCTTACAACTTCATCCGTAACTATATTAGCAAGAAATTATGTAAAAACCAAAACCAGTTATAGCAATTAAAAAAGTAGTAGTTTAGATAACTAACATTGTCCACAAGACACCTTTTGTAGCTTGTATCTCTAATTATGTGATCTTTTTTGTTGGAAATTGGGTAAATTTAAGACGTGCCACAAATAACATTAATAATAAACATGAATAGCATAAAATTTTTCAGTACCATCCTTCATGCGAAGGATTGAGTAAGATTATAGATATTCATAATTCCTCAAAAGCAATGTTTCATCTCTTTTTCAAATTGTGTATTGCGTATCATAATGTCAATGCTATATGCCTTATTCAATTAGTATCGTCATCAAGAATTTTTTAAATGTCACTTACGACATTCAAACCGAAGAATCTTCTAGCTATAAACATCCATTAAAGATGATATGGAATACACAAAAAGTTTCTTTTTGTAACAAATATATAGGAATATAATTAGCCATAAAATTAGAAAACAACCATAGTAAATCTTAATTTATTAGGCATAAAATTAGAAAACACACTTTTATTCAAGGCTGAATAGCTATTATGACCCTACAACAAGAACATTATCAATTCTTCATGTGATCTCCTTTTCGGCAACCACATGTGTGTGTGAACCAAACAGCAATAAATCCATTAGTATCCAGAGACATCTCACTGCCATAAGAAGTTTATGTTAGTTCATATATAAATCTAAGTCAAAATCCAAA
This sequence comes from Miscanthus lutarioriparius, assembly GCA_904845875.1. NCBI lineage: Eukaryota > Viridiplantae > Streptophyta > Magnoliopsida > Poales > Poaceae > Miscanthus > Miscanthus lutarioriparius. Next base: position 14,092,385 of record CAJGYO010000019.1, read on the forward strand.
CCACTTAGAGTGTGATGCTTACACCTTAACGATATCATCAAGTTGGATGTATCATCGTTGGACAAAGGTGATACATAACAAACTTTGTTATTGATCGAAACGCATGTTGGAAATGCAATCCCTACTCACATTCTTTGATTCTGAAAAATAACAAGCAATAAGTGGTTTAGCAATATACTAAAATGAAAAACAAATGGGAAAGAAAGGCAAGAATCTTATTTGATCATATATTTGTCAACAAGTTTACATAAACTCAATAATTTTCATATTTTGTTTGCATTTTAAAACCAACTTCTTCAAAGCTTCTGAACATAGTAACATTAACATGGTAGTTACACAATTTGAAAACCACATCATATACCCCAACACCCTACCATAGCTAGCCAGTACTCCATCTTCAAACCACCATAAGTTTGATCAAGTTTTTAGTAAAAAACTATAAAATTTATGATATCAAATGGGCACAAATACCTTATATTATTAAATGTATGTATTTTTATAGCTTACCTCTTTGATGCCATAAATGTTACTACTTTTATCTATAGACTTGGTTAAATTGGTTAAATTTAAGGTGGTTTGACTTATAGGGTGAACTCAAATACATATATTATTAAATGGAGAGAGTTGAACAGAAGGACATACTTGTTACTGCTGATGCTGAGTGTTCATACTTGTTATGGACATCCTTGCTTGATAGAGCCTCTTTCTCTTCCTCGTCCAACTCATCCTCCTCCAAAAACTCCTCTCATGAGGAATCCTGCCCGAATGACTTCAGCGAAATGCCAAATGCTGCTAGATCAAATCCAGTGGGTGGTGGCTATCTCAGCGTAGGAGAAAACATTCTGTTGCCACCTGGAGCAACATTCGCTCCCTTCCCTAGAATCCATGTAGCATTTTGTCAAGTATGTGACCTAGCTTTTCCTTGCTAGACATGGCACACTTGGATTAGAAGAGTTAGCAAGAACCACATATCTAGTACCTCCAGAAGCAGTCTTTGCCGAAGAAGAGAAAGAAAAAGATGTGGCGTAGACGATGACAGGTGTCAAACCCTAGATCTAAAGGCGGCATGTCAGAAGAGTCATGAACCAAGCCACTAGCCAGGATGTGTCTTTAGAGTGGGATGAGTCAAGTTAGTTTACATAATATCACGGACCGAGGTCGCGGCTAGTCACTTGGTAGTCGACTAAGGCTATGAACATCGCTTTCTCTTTCTTTAGGATTAGAAAAAATCTATTTCGCTATTGGTGTACTCCCTCCGTCCCAAAAAGCGTCACATAGGGTTTGTGCTAGTCAAACATTTTTAAGTTTGACTAGGTTTATAGAAAATATTAATGACATTTGTATCGCCAAATAAGCTTATTATGAAAATGTATTCCATAATTAATCTAATGATACTTATTGCACATCATATATATATATGTGTGTGTTGAGTACGTAACAGAAGGGTTACCTAAATCCCTAAATTAGCGTCATAATTCTTAGCCGCCGCGAGGACTTCGCCACGACCTTGCCAAGATAGTACCATGTGTCGTCCACTTGACCAACGTAGCACTAACCTCGGGGTCACAGGAAGGTCCCTGGAGTCACCATCTACTCACACTCTTGTACCTCAGGATCAAGTTGTTTGGTTACACGCTATGAACCAACCATCAAGAATCACATAGCTCAAAAAAATCATACATCATGTTTGAATAAAATAGCTTTACATTAATGATCATGAAACAAAATATAAAATACAAGTTGCCTCATTAAATGAACTACATATAGCTATCCCGTAGTTCTAGTTTTGCTCTTACGTGTAGTTGCTTCAACATCAGAGTAACTACAACTTCTAGGAGACGTCTATCCCATCTTCTGCTAAGCCTTTGACTCCACGCAAGCTTGGCTTTGGTGATCACCAAGTCTATAGCACCTATAAAAAGATTAATAGTAGTACCGTTAGTATGACTGTACTTAGAGGACTTATTCCAACATAAATATTTGATGGATACAAAGGAGAATTAGTAGGGATTTGTAAAGATGCAAAAAAGCATGGCTTAGGTTAAAATGACATGCTATGTATTAATAGTACTTCATACTCATTAAGTTTGCATATAAGGAACAAGTGATCAATGTAGATCTCAAGGGTTGTTACATCATGCTCACACTACTGTGATTCTAGATGAGAGAACAACCAATTTTCGTCCAAAGACTTTAGGCATTCGAACAAAACTCTGTAGAGGTGTACAACTATACCCATACGGAGACCAAGGGCGAACCTCCATATCCGTGTCTGAATAAGGGTTGCCTCAAGGTTCCAACATTTCCTTATTGTGGCATTCTAGCCCATGAATGGTACGACAATATGAGCCGAGGTACTTTTTCATGAGCCACCCTGCGCTACATCCTGAGTCAAACCCACATGATTAGTAAGTCACCACTAATTATCTAGCTTGCCACTCCCATATGCGACATGTGGTCTATATGGGGGTTACTCCAACATACGATCCTAGAGGACAGTCCTTAGCTAATCTATGAGCTATGCCACTCGAGATCCAACACTCATAGTGACCATACCCCTCATTGAATTGAAACTCACATCAAGTTCATAATCAAATCAAACTGAAAGTTGGCCTTAAACAAGTTCAAGGATAAGTCAAGTTGAACCCAATTGCAAGTTTTAATGTTGGTTATACTCGGTGAGTTATCAGCAGTGCGAGAGTGAGTTCTCGCTCACACTCGACTTATACTGGTTCTAGCCAACTTCTACTAGTTCTAGCAACTAATCATATGACGAATCATCTCGAACCCGTTTATTAGTTGAAGAGGACAACATTACCTAGGTGAGTTGAGCTATCTTTATTGAAGTCATATTAGTTTATTAAACATCATTGGAATGGTATGCAACACACAATGAACATGTATCATGCGTATCCAAAATAGGGATCATTAGTAGTGGTGACTGCCTGTCATGAAGTTCGGGTGACCATGGATGATCGTGACAACTCATACACATACCTCACGTCATACCTAGCCCACAAGAGAGGGTTGGAGGGAATGGAGTTGAGATTGCTCAGTGAGATTAATGAAATCGAGCATAAAGAGGAATAAAGCTTGGTAATCCAAAATAGGGAACTTGTTGGATAAATTGAGAGTGCAATAGGGTGGTACTAAGAGGTACATAGACATGAGTTAGGGTGGTTGGGCTTAGGGTTCAAGGGTTTCCAAAAACAAATATTCATGAATATTTATCAGGCAATCCGGTGTGCTTCTGGATAGTGCATGAGTGCATTCCTGAGGGGAGCTTTCTGAATTGGGTCGCAATGTTCTCGCTGATAGTCAGGGTTCCTCCAACAGTTCGAGAAAACATCTGTCAATGCAAGAGAACAGTCCGTGCATGCACTTAAGGCTGTGTTGGCTCTAAGTGATCCCACAGATAGTCAGGTGTTCCTCTAGACAGTCCGTGAGGACGTCGACAAAACCTATGCAAGTCATTTGTTCTTGGTGTTATTGAGGTTTGGTCAAGGGTTTGTGAGTGATGTTTCCTAGGGGTGTTTGGGTGAGGTGTTGGGGTTGTGTAGCCTATGGTTTGGCCTTGTATGTGGAGGGTGAAACTAGTGATTGAGATTTGATCAAAACTTGAGTAAAGAGAGAAAATTCATGAAATTGGACTTTGGTAACTTAACTTTGGTGGATTGGTGACCCTTGGGTCACTAAGCCCATGCTTGTGTCTCACTCCTTCTTGCTTCGAAGTGAGGGAGATGGATTGGAAGGAATTTTTTGAGATTTCCTTCCATAGAACATACACTTCCATTTAGAGAGAGATTTGAGAAATCCATGAGATAATTGAGTGAGTGAGGGGTAGGGCTTGCACTTGAGATGGATTGAGTTTCTGGCACCTTCATCTTCACCTCATGTAAGATGAAATCAATAGTTAGGGTTGGAAATTGCATTTGAGAAGAAAAGGGGATGTTTTCTTGAGCTTAATTACTTAGGAGATGGAGATGGGGATGATGATATTCATCTTCATTTTGAGAAGGTGGTCCTTGATCTTTGCTTGGATCTCTTCTTATCTTCTTTCTCTTTTCCTTATCTTGATTCTCTTTCTCTCTCTTTAGTTTCTTGCTTTCTCCACCTTGTAGAGAGGGAGGGAGAGGGATGGGAGTGAGAAGATGGAGTGGGGAGTGGTCTGAACCTGAGGGCTTAAAGTATCCAACATAGGTGGGTCTAATAGTAGGGAGAGAGGACAACTTAGGTAGATTATTAACTCGGTTGCATAGTGTTATCACAGATAGTTCGTCACATCACCAGACAACACAACACGACATGAAAATTGGGAATTTTGGATTTAAGATAAAGAGGTTGAAATTGGGGTTTTAATACAATTCATAAAGGTTCTAGGAATCACTTGAGGCTCATAGATCACTTCTTAGGTGATAACATTGAGATTTTGCTAAGGCCAAACAATTAGGTAGACCAGAGCTGACTTGAGTTGACTTGGTTTGACTACGGGGTGTTGTGAAGTCTATTAGCTAGATTTGGGGTCCTTGTCCATCGAGAGCTGAGATCTGAGGCTTTCATTAGGTTGACAATATCATCCATCTGTCATGCACCTAATTGGGGGCCCTCAAGATGGGTTCAATGGGTCAACGGGAGCCTAGGACCCAGCCTCAGTGCAAGCCCTAGTTTGGTTTTGGATAATTGATGAAACCTTAGTGTACTAACCTTTGTCATGAGTGATATACAAGATAGGTTGGTACACACCAAGTGGTGGAGCTAGAAGATGGTGTCCATGGTGATGGAGATGGGCAAAGATGGATCAAGTGCTCCAGCTTGCAAAAGAAGAAAGAGAAAAACAAAAATCAATGGCGATCAAGGCAAAGGTATTTATAGGGATTTTTGGCCAATCAAGACACCACAGAGGGTGTGATTGGGTTTAGGATAGATAGTCATACTATTAAGAGGGTGATACTTGGTGGAGACTTGGTGAAGTTAACACATTTGCACAAGGTATGAAAAGGAGAAGAGAAGGGGGTTCACTGCGGTGACCGGACACTGGCTCCAGACTAACCTGACGTGTCTGGTACCTAAACCTAAGCGCGGCCAGGTTTGCTGGCAGGATCGGACGCTAAGTGAAACAGTGACTAGACGCGATTGTAGCACTATTCATCATCTGAAAATCACGCAGAGTGATGACCGGACGCTGAGTCGAGTACGGTGAGGGGTGACCGGATGAGTCCAATCATGAAAATGCCGCTCTAGGAGCTCTCAATATTGAACCGGACGTTGGGCTTAGGAGAGTCTGGTCAATCGACTGGATGTAGAGTGAGGAGTGCACGCTGAGAAGCTATTGGGCAAAAAATGGCTAGGACACGTGGTGCGTGGAGGTGGACCGGACACGTCCGGTCAGTGCCTGCGAGTCTGATCCAGACGTAGTCAGCCCATTAAGGAGGCCAATGGGTATGTGACTTTGTGAGGCTCTATAAATAGATGTTGTCCGACTTAGGCTCACTCTCTTGGACATTTTGATCATTGACACATCCTTGTGAGCTAAGCCAAACACTTCCCACTCATCTCCTTCATTGATTTACCATCCAAGTGAAATTGGGAGTGATTCTAGTGCATTTGCTTAGAGTTTGAGCATCTAGTGGCACTAGTGATCGTGTGAGCTATGGCATTGCTTGTTACTCTTGGTAGTTGTCACCACCTAGATGGCTTGGAGCAGCTTGAGGAGTCTTGGCATGAGTTGGTGATTGTTCGTACCCACTCCCGGTGATTTGTGAGGGGTTCTTGGGCTTATTCCCTGGTAGAGCGCCAAAAGCACCTCTAGTGGATTGCTCGTGACATTGAGCGCCCTCATCTTGTGTAGGTTCTTGCGGTGCCCAAGTGTTGGGCTAGGTGTGGTGCCTATTAGCTCACGAACCACCAAGTGAATCGACTGTCACAACGAGGATGTAGCTTGCCGGCAAGCAAGTGAACCTCAGAAAAAATTGTGTGTCAATTGACTCTTTGGTATTCACTTGGTATTCTTTATTGATTGTCACCTGCCACATTTGGTATACCTCTCTTCCTCACTTGTACTTCATTTACATATATATTGTGTAGTGGTAGTTCTTGTTTAGCTAGTTGTTTAGTTAGCTAGTAGTCTAATTAGTTGCTTCTAGTTCTGGCTAGCTCAACTAGTGTAGAAATAGTGACTTAGCCTTTGTGTGAGCTTTAAAGATCATAGTCACTAGAATTATGGTTTAGGTGGCTTGCCTTTGAAGTAGAGCTAGAGAAAAACACATTTAAGCTATTTAGTTATCTAACTAATTGCTCTAGTGATTTGTAGAGATTTTTATAGGCTATTCACCCCTCTAGTCATTTAGGACCTTTCACTCGGCCAGACGCCGGAGGCGCCCCGCACGCGGCAAGGGGGCACGTGACCGAAGGGCAGCGCCACCGCCGCCCTAAGATCTCTCGACATCTAAGGAGACCCTAGATAAAAGTGAAAGTCGAAGAAGATAGGGAAATAAAATAGAGGATTTCGTAGATAAAATAATTATGATTTATTAGGGAATAAATAATATTATGTGTAATGAAAGCACTCCAAATCTATAAGGACTCTTTCTCTAGTTTCTTATAGGATAAGTTTAGATTGCTTAGGGGATAAGTCTCTCAGGACTACAAATAGAGGGGTGATTGTAACCTTTCAATCTTAAACAAAGTATTGGCCTAAGTGCCTTCTATCTCCCTCTCCACTTCTAAGCCTCGGTCTTTTCCCTGCCTCTCCCTGTGTGCCGCTGTCCCCTGTCCATACACCATCCTTTCAATAGCATCGCTGCCACCAGAGCTCCAGCAGCTGGCGCAGCCTCACGCTGCCACCATCCAACCCATGCGCCACCACCTCCACCCTATCCTAGGTCACCCCAAATGCATCACAGTGTGTTGCAGGGTTTGGGTTGGAGTCCAAGGGCGATGTTGGTTAGGGCTCTGAGCTTCCAAGGGCTTTTTAAAAAAGTTTAAGTTGGAACGACCATTAGGTCATGACAATAATAGCATAATTAACCCCCTGACTGACTCTCCTAATCGGCTAGGGGCTCAGGGGTTACACCTAGCTTTTGCGCTCATGCGGCCTTGTTCGATAATGAGAAAGACCTGTTGGGCCTGAGATAACCCGAGAAATGGCCATCCTTGTCGCTTAGGGAAGGTGTCTTTGGTCGGGCTAGTGGTCAAGTGCCTCGCTGGGAACACGAGGATTCTCGAGCGACATGATCCAGGCTTCGATGTTGCCACCCATGATCGACCGAGGGTGGCTCTGTAGCAATAGGCCCACATCCCATCCTCTCGACCAACCTTCCGCCCGTGGCGATGTCAAGAATCTTTCACCAGGCTCTGACGAGCGTCAAGGACCTAACATGCAGGCAGAGCCGTGGCGCCCATGGCCCTAGTAGAGGATTGTCATTGTCGTCCCCTCACCCCTGTGAGGCCTTGTGGGCCACTCCTGGCAAGGGATCACACCTAGGATGTTATGCAACACAACAGGGGGAACACATAACCTCTCTACACCAAGAAAGAGTTGAGGGCATGGCACCCTGTGTCAGTCTCTCTTTGGGAGGCTCCTCCTTTGTTGGCGTGCAATGGACGCCAAGAGAAGGATGGACCTGGGAGAGACACAGGAGACTCTAGGCTCTGATTATTGGCCATAGTCCTCTGCAGCGATGCTAAGGGTGGTTCTAGCACTGTTAGCCACGTCTACGAAAGAGGGAACGTCGGACACCTCCAACAACTCCAGGATTAGGAAGACAAAATCCTAGAGCTCCCTTGGTGGCCAAGTAAAGTAACCAGGCCAAACTCCTTGTATACCTCTCAGCTTCTGAGATATAAGGCAGGGTAGGGGCTCCCTTAGAAGGGGATAAATCCCCCAAAAAAACTTAGATCAAAACTAGCTTAGTGCTCTCCTACCCCCCTCTCTTTTGAGTGTGCAGCAGTGTGTGTGAAAGAACTCGCTTGAGCACTCTAACATGAAGAATTCGTCTGCTAGACATAGGGCTCCGAAGCCCACACCAGGATAAACCTTTTGTGTCTTGATTGTTAGCCATCATATTCCGGCACGTCGACTCACTAATCAATCCACTAATCACCAGTTGTGGTTACAAACCTATGACAATATGTGTTTACATATTTTTAGTCAAACTTAATATTGTTTGACTCCTTTGAAAGCAAGACTTCCATTCTTTTTGGGATGGACAGAGTGATTTTTCTACTCAAACTTAATTAGACATCTTATATCCTGACCTTTTAAAACCATTTAAATTACCTTCCTATCGTCAAGTGGTTTTAAAGGTGATTTAGTCTTTTTTAATTAAAATGGTAAATACTTGAAAGGGTTTTTAAACTATAGAAAAATTTAAACAAAAATATAGAAATAGAAGAATCCAAGTAAATTAGAAAAAATATATAGAAAAAATCTAGAAATTTTTAAAACACTATACCCAATGTCTAGACGTGTTTTTAAAAAAATTGCACTACAAATATATGAGATATAACCAATATGAATGCAACATATGTTAATGTTAAACGCATTCATGCTATGCATTCGTGTTGGTTGTGTCTTATCCTTTTTGTTATGGAAAGTTCTCAAAACATGTTTAGCATCAATTATAATCTTTTAGGAATTTTCTAGTTTTTATGGTATTTATTAATTTTCCTACTGCTAAGTCTAATTTTTGGAAGCTTCTAAAGATATTTTCATAAGCTTTAAATATTTTTTAGATTCATTGTATCCAGTTTATCTCTAGGTTTCTTAAAAAAATTAGGAGCTTAGAGACATTTTATGTGGTCCAATAACCTTACTAAGTATTTACCATATTTTTTAACTTAAAAAGAAAAACCGTCTTCAAACCCATTTCAAAATAAGACATGGATGTGTGCGGAACTTGTGGCGTGAAGGTACATTTGGATCCCTTGAGGATGAGCTTGTGGGCGCGGAGTGTGGTGAACACCGCGCACACATGGCGCAGATGTTCCAACCAAGTTGAATTGTAAATTAAGATGTGAAAGTGCATCTAGCCCTTTCGTGTTTTTTGGTGATTGAATGACAACATAATTAAAGGTCTAATAAGTTTTCTAAGTGATGAACAAGAAATTGAGTATATTACATACACATGAAGATTGCATAACAAGATGTGTATCAAAGGTTCAACTAGAAGGCAAGCTTGATGATATTCTACATAGTGTTTGAATGAAGGCCAAAACTTTGTATTGTTGTACTAGAAGATTATAAAAACAATCTAGTTCAAGCAAAAGACAACAATGCAGATAGAATTGATGAAATAACTTCTATGTTGTGGGATACCATGGATTCATGTGAAAGCAAGTATATTTGGCAAATGGCAAATAAGACATGAGTTGATAAAAATGGATTGGTCTCATAGGTGGCTTGCTTTGCATGATTAAGAAGAGTTTAATAGTGGATTGAATTTGATCAAGTATTCAAGAATGAGTCAAGATTGCATAGGTGATGATACGTCAAGCAAAGGTCAAATGACAAGGGAGACAATGTATAATATAAGATTTCCTCTTTATTAGTTTGCTTGTGTGGACAAAGATTTAGAAAATCACTACGCATTAATATTGATCAAGTTGGAAGAATGAAGAAGGAAATTAGAGTGATTCCATTATGGAGATAGATATTGAAATGAAGATTGGGTGTCAAGCCAAAATGAGAGGATATAAGGAATAGTGAATTGGCTTGACTATATTGGTATGGATCAAGATATGTGATCAAAAGAAGATGAGCCAAGTCATGGAAGATTTATGGATAGTATTTGGAGTATGACATGGATATGGATAATGATATGGGACTTCAAATGAATTCTTATTGTTGGTTCAATATATAATGTGACTTGGAGATAGCTCGATAGGGTGAAGATAGCAATGAAATTAAAGGGCTTCGAGGGACTAAGCAGTGGTGAAGGGCAGCGATGGCTTGGTGACCGAGGTACCATGGCTAAGGTGAAGAAGAGAGTACTTACATTGAGTTGAGGTACTAATCGATCTATGAGAAGTCATATTATGTGGAGGAATAAATCATTGTTGGATCACAAGTGGAAGTGGCATAAGTCATGAATGGAACTCTGATGTGTTGAAATGGTTCAACTCACAAGCTCAAGGTTAATTTGCTCAAATGATTGAGATAAAGATGGTTGCAACCCTTACGAAGAGATATTGAGAAGATATGGCATATAAGGACATTGAAGACTCAAGTGGTTAAAATAGATGTAGCCTTTTTATCTTGAGTATAGGTATGTCATACTATCAAGGGGGATGGAACATAAATAGTTAGACAAGTCTCAAGTGCTCAAACTAACCGAACCTTAAGTGCCAACATTAGAGAAACAATTTCACAACTGTAAACGTGTAGTTTGGAGAATACTCGCTGTATTGATCAAGGATAGACAGTGCATACATATAGGCTAGGTGGGGAGCCTAGGACTGGCTGGCCCACCTGCCGGTTTACATTCTAACACTCCCCCGCAGTCTGAACTAGGAGCACCGCGAATATTTATACTGGATCTAAACTCCATGAAAACAGATGTCGGCAGACCTTTGGTGAAGATGTCGGCGTACTGGGATGAAGTGGGAACATGCAGAACGTGGACTTCACCGAGGGCGACTCGTTCTCTGATGAAGTGCAGGTCGATCTCGACATGCTTAGTTTGCTGATGCTGAACCGGGTTGGTGGAGAGGTAGACAGCACTGACATTATCACAATAGACCAATGTTGCTCGACGAAGAGGACAGCGAAGCTCTTGCAGAAGTTGGCGCAACCAGCAGGCTTCAGCTACTCCATTGGCGACGGCCTGATATTCGGCCTCTGCGCTGGACCGAGACATTGTAGGCTGACGCTTGGACGACCAGGAGATGAGATTGTCCCCGAGAAACACTGTATAACCCGAGGTGGATTTGCGAGTGTTAGGACAGCCCACCCAATCTGCATCTGTGTAGACGGTGAGATCAGACGGTGAGGTCTGGTAGAGATGAAGTCCAAGATCTAGAGTGCCCTGAAGATACCGTAGAATGCGCTTCATAGCGCCAAGATGAGGCTCCCGGGGATCATGCATATATAAACAGACCTGTTGAACTACGTATGCAATATCCGGGCGGGTGAAGGTGAGATACTGAAGAGCTCCAGCAATACTGCGATAGTGAGTGGGATCAGCTACCATGGCCCCATCGGTAGGAAGCTTGGAGTGAGTATCCATAGGTGTGCTGCAAGGCTTGCAGTCACGCATACCAGCACGCTCCAGAATATCCAGCATGTACTGTCGTTGAGAGAGGAACAGGCTATCAGCTCTACAATCAACAGTGACACCCAAAAAATGATGAAGAGGTCCCATGTCCGTCATAGAGAATTCTCGGCGAAGTGTTGCAATAATGCGCTGAAGGAAACTTGTAGAAGATGCTGTGAGAACAATATCATCAACATATAGGAGTAGGAATGCCACAACAGCACCTTGGCAATAGATGAACAGTGATGTGTCAGACTTAGCCTCCATGAACCCTAGAGAAGTGATGTGGGAGGCAAAGTGACTGTGCCATGCGCGAGGAGCTTGCTTCAGGCCGTAGAGAGACTTGTTCAGGCGACACACATAGTCGGGTCTGGAAGAGTCAACAAACCTAGTGGGCTGAGCACAATAAACTATCTTCGTCAGGGTGCCATGTAGGAAGGCATTCTTCACATCAAGCTGATGAATAGGCCAGGACCGAGACAGGGCCAATGTGAGAAAAACCTGAATAGTAGCCGGCTTCACGACAGGGCTGAAAGTCTCATCATAATCAATTCTCAGACGCTATGTGAAATCGCGAAGAACCCACCGAGCTTTATAGCGGTCAAGCGAGCCATCAGACCAGAATTTGTGATGAAAGATCCATTTCCCTGTGACAAGATTAACACTAGGTGGACGAGGCACCAGGGTCCAGGTGTCATTCGCCTATAGCGCATCGAACTCAGCTTGCATGGCGAGGCACCAGGCCGGGTCAGACAGGGCGGTGCGAACGAACATAGGCACCGGAGAGAGAGCCACCGTGTTGAGGTTGAGGCGATCAACTAGCTGCTGAAAGCCAGACTTGCCACGTGTGTGCATGCTGTGCGCATTGACGACGGGAACGATAGCCTCTGGCGCTATCGAGGTGGTGTGACCAGTGGACCGCCCGACGCCACTAGCAACAACCTGAGGCACGATGACCTCAGGGGCAGCGGCATCAGGTGGCGGCCCAGCGGCAGTGGGTGCTGAGGGACCAGCAGCCGGGCTGCTGTGGCCTGTAGGCGAGCTGCTAGGCGCAGCGGGCGTCATCAAGTGGCCAGCAGCAGCGCTGGTAGGACCCGCAGTTGGCGGCGAGTGGCCAACAGCTGGGCTGCTAGAGCCAGGCGTGGCTGCCACGCCAGGAGCACCAGGGGCAGCAACCACGTTGTCGGGAAGTCGAGTCCCTGCAGTCACAACTCTTGGCCCAATGGGCAAAGTGGAAACATCATCATCAGTGCTCAAAAAATCCAGTGTGTTGGGATCCTGAGGGGTGGTGGACACTTCGGAGAAAGGAAATAAAGTCTCATCAGACATGACATGTCGAGAGACAATAATTTGATTGGAGTGAAGGTCAAGACACTGGTACCCTTTGTGATCGGAGGAATATCCAAGGAAGACACACAAAGATGAGCGAGGTGACAATTTATGTGGAGATGTGGAGGAGAGGTTTGGATAGCAGGCACAGCCAAAAACCCAAAGGTGAGTGTAGGATGGTTGTGTGCCATGAAGAGCAAGGAATGGAGTGCGGCCGTCAAGGGTTTTGGTTGGGTGACGATTGAGGAGGTAGGTGGCAGTATGGAGGGAGTCAGCCCAATAAACCGGGGGAAGACTAGCCTAAAACAGAAGGGAGCGCACGATGTTGTTTAGGGTGCGAAGGGTACGCTCGGCACGCCCGTTCTGTTGAGAGGTGTATGGGCACGACATGCACTGAACCGCCTTGATAGGAGTGGTAAACTGCGTGCACACATATGAGAAAAAATGAGATAAAAGACCAAAAGTATCAGACTTGAGGCGTAAAGGAAACGTCCAAGTGTAGTGGATGCAATCATCAAGAATGACAAGATAATATTTATAGCCAGACACACTAACAACTGGAGAAGTCCAAAGATCACAATGTATTAAATCAAACAGATGGAGCACGTGGGAGTTTGACATGGAAAAAGGAAGATGCACATGGCGGCCTAATTGACAAGCATGACAGCATGATCATTGTGGTGCTTATTACAGGAAATAGCGTTGGACCTGATGAGCTTGGACAGAGCCTCATGACCAATGTGACCAAGGCGGCGATGCCAGAGGGTGGATGAGGACGGGGCGGCAGTGAGGGCGACTAGGTTGGCTGGTGCCGGTGGAAAGAACGGGTAGAGATCACCCGTGCTATTGCACCTGGCGATCATGCTCCACGTCTATAGGCCCTTCACAGAAAGGCCAAAGGGGTCAAATTCGATGGAACAATTATTGTCAGTGGTGAAACGACGAACAGAGATTAAATTCTTAATGATGCTAGGTGAAACTAGAACATTAGAAAGAATAAGAGGACGTCGATCGGTGGAAAAAGAATGTGACCCAACAGAGGTAACGGGAAGCAAAGCTCCATTACCGACAATGATAGATGAAGGACTTGATGACGAAGGAGGGTGAAAGGAGGATAATATACTAGCGTTGTTGACCATATGAGTGCCGGCGCCGGAATCAGCATACCACTCGGCCAAAGATGGTGGGTTCAGCAACATGGTGTTGAAGTTGCTAACGAGAGACGATGCGTCCCAAGAGCCGCCCTACATCGGGTCCCAGGGCGAGAGCTGCTGCTGCTGCTGCGAGGTACTGTCGTAGCCGCCGAAACCTAGAGGCGGGGTGCCATATCCCGGAGGGGGTGCACTAGCACCAGGTACACCAGTGCCATATGCAGCAGCGCCGTACGGTGAGTAGAACACCGGGTACTACTGTGCAGTGAACGCAGCAGGCGGAGGATGAGGGGGCGCTCCTGGAGCACTACCAGCGACGGGCGGATGCGGCCAAAATTGGACTGTGCCAACCCATGGGTTGATGAAGGCGGCCAAGGGTGAGGCATGCCAGCGTGGTGACCAAAGACCTCCTGGCGTAGTGACCACCAAGCACCTGCAGTGCAGGTTGCTGACCCTCCAAAGATGGTGAGATTGCTGCTGCTGTTTGCCTCCACGGATCATCAAAATCATCGGAGTTCGCAGTTAAGAGTTATGCCATTTTTCGTAAGGTGACCTGTGCTATTTTTCCAGGCTACAGAGGTTTCGCATTTTTATGCGGAGGTTTCGCATAGCAGAGGTTCCACATTTAGGTGCGGAAGTTCCACACTCTATAGGTCATAATGGCTAATTTCACAGCTCCAACGGCTAGTTTTGCGAGTGGGGTTACATATACCCATCCCACGGCCCTTGGACGTGCTACTGGTGCCCTGATCTTTGAAAACACATTGCAAAGCCTTGTGAAGCTCTTCCCAACCCCTCTCTTTATGAGAGTGAAGTGCTTAGTGAGTGATTAAGTGTTGGGGTGAGAGGTTAAGAGTTAGAGAGTAAGCCAAACCTTGAGCACTTGTCGGGCTTCATCATTCTTCATGTATCATTTGTTACTCTTGAGGGGAAGCCTCCTAGATGGCTAAGCGTTGCCTGACGAGCTCCCAAGCTTGTGGTGAGCTGTGAGAAGTTTGTATTGCCCTTTTGTGACTTAGTGGAAACCTTCAAGCTCGATCTTTGTGGTTCGCTTGAGAAGAGGTGGGAGTTGGAAAAGACTCCAAGCCTTTGTGGCTCCCTCAACAACGAGGACATAGGCAAGGTTTGTGGCTCCGCTGAACCTCGGGTTAAATCTTGTGTCTTGCCTCTTGTTGCTATGAGCTCTCTCTTATGTTTGATTTGCTATATTTGCTTTCCTCTCGATCTACTTGGTTGTATGTGTTTGTGAGTGCAGGTACTTCGTGGACTTGCTACTGGACATGTTGAAACACATCCACAAGTTTTGTTTGAGCTAGAACTCTAGGCATATTTGTCATTTGAGCTTCTCTGCGTTGTGTGGAGGTTCCGCGTCTTTGTGCGGAAGTTCTGCATTCTACTAACCCACTCCAAAGTTTTGTTTGTTATTAAATTTCAAAAACGCCTATTCACCCCAGTCTAAGCGACATCAAAGTCCTTTCAAGATGTGTTATCAAAGAAAACGAGTATCGAGCGCCGCAGGAAAGGCTGAAGGACCTCGTTCATCAACGCCTGGAACATCGACGGTGAGTTGGAGAGGCCAAAGGACATCACGACGAACTCGAAGTGTCCATGATGTGTGCGGAACACTGTCTTTTCGATGTCCGCAGGGTGCACGTCGGGTAGCAACCTTTCCCATCCCCATATTCTCTCAAGATCTTTTGATAGATATAAAATAATTAGATCGAGATCCATAGTAAGAAAATACAGTTGGAAAAAAACAATCCTCATAACTATGACCGAAAATGATAACCCAAATTCTCGGAAGATCTTTTGATAGAAAAGATAATTAGACCCAGATCCATAGTAAGAAAATACAGTCGAATAACTAGGACCGAAAATGACAAGCATGAGGGGGGATGAATGCAGTATCGTCAATCAATCAGCAACACGAGAAGCGAATGGAACACGCATCATATCTCTTCAACTAATTATTAGTTTTACAAAAAATCAACGAAATATCTCTCCTCTAGATGGTTTAATCCAGAACTAGACACACAAGATAACATGAACAAGAAAAAAATGAAATTAGAAATTTATTAGGAGGTGGATCCACGATCCACAATCCACCCGGATGGTACCTGGGTACATGACCATGCATACTGGCGGTATCGCATCGAAAGGGGACTCCTCCGAAATCTCGACCCACTGCTCCATTAAGGGTGTGTTTGGTTTGAGGAATGAGGTGATCCACCGTCTTTTCACTCATCACTTTTTATATTTGGTTTGTAGAATGTAATGAGTTGATCCATCGTCACCTCATTCCTCATAAGCTAATAATTAGTATATGCATAAGGAATGGGTTGATTCCACCAAAATTCATAAGATGAACTCATGATGCATCACCTCATGAAACATGGGGTGACTCCGTGAACCAAACACACCATAAGGCTCTAAGCAAGTCGGCCGAAGAGCGTGGTTCACTGGCGGTGTAGTCGCCGACAAGTTGGGTCTCCTCAGGCTCTGGGGATGAGGAGGACGCCTAGGGTTCCTAGATCAAAATGGAGGATGCGGGGCGGGAAGAAGAGCAGAGGACGGGGCGGCGCCCTGTTTCGAAAGTAGCGACGTCGGTCGTGTAAAAGGGCTTGAGCATGGGCCACTTCCGGCCCAGCACACCATGGGTGCGGGAGGCCCAGCACAGCATGGCTTGCGTACTTTGAATTTTCAGAAACAAATGTGTTACATGTGTTTGCCACTTTACATGAAGGAACTTTACAGATTTCTCTGACAGTAGTAGATACGTGGAGTGTGACAGAGTTGCCAGTTGTGAGGTTACCGTACGTGGTTTGTAAAACAGATTGTGATGCTTTCTTCGGTCGATCTGAATTTGTTCATCTGCTGGTGTCCACACATCCAACGAGCAAACAATAGAATCAAAGCATTTTGATCGACACTGTAACACTCCTCAGCTCTGAAAACACAATCACAGACGCATCATAGATGTCCCTAAAACATTCCAGTACCGTGAAAGGTGGAGAAAAATATACCAAAAGAAGGTACAGCAATGTAAAATTAAACCACTTCTGAAAGGTGGGGTACCAAGAATCGTTTGTTTCTCTGTTTTCCGGATTCTCGATCACAAAACTGGGCACCGTTACATCTGGTTTTCAGAGATGTAGTAGGCTCAAAATCAGACAGCGTTGCGTCTGTTTTCAGAGATTTATGATCAAAACCAGGCATCGTTGCGTCTATTTTCGGGGATTTATGCTCAAAACCGGGCATCATTACGTCTGTTTTCAGATATTTATATGCTTAAAACCGAGCATCGTTACGTCTGTTTCAGAGATTTATATGCTAAAAAACTGGGCACTATTGCGTCTTTTTTCAGAGAGTAAAGGTGAGTTGTTTTAACTTGTATGGGTACGAATCATGAATTTGGGTCACATACCAAACACTGAGGGAACCCAATACACCTTTGAATTGGACTCCATATCATTGCTAAACACCTAGTTGTTATAACTCGTATGAACATAAGTTATAAGTCCGAGTCACGTATAGAATACAGCGGGCGGGAGGGTGGTTTGGGAAGAAAAAAGGTAGGATGAAAAATAGATTAGAATAAGAAATTTTTGCTCTTTAACATTAGGTATAGATATAGATATAAATAGATATAAACATAGCTATAGACATATAGACATAGATGTAAATAGAGATATGGATATAGATTTATGTTTAAAATTGGACTTACAGTTGACCAGGCAGGCGCGATATAGATATAGATTTATGTTTGAAATTATGTAATGTGTGCAGACGAGCAAGCGACGTGATATAGATTTAGATATAGATATAGATTTTTGCATGTGAGCAGTTGCGCGCTGTATATAAGCTCACACCGACGGCCATGTGCCATCACCCATTTTCTGGCTGCAGAACCAAAAGGTCGAAAAAAAAGTTGCAGAATCACAGTAGCAGTGACGGCCATGGCAGCATCGATTTCTGGTGCCGTACTCTGCAGGATCGCCGTCGCCGTACTCATCGTTTCTACCCTGTCATCCTACGGTATGCCTAACGATCAATCATCAAACTTTATTCAAAGCTTTCTTTCTACGCATGCTGCTATACTGCATACTAATAGAGGTTATCGTTTTGTCGATTGCTGTGTGGATCAGCAGAGGCGAGGTAGGATTGCTATGCCCCGTGCAAAGACAGCCCAAACTGCGACGGCTGGTGCAAGCAGAAGGGGTACCCCAAGGGCGGGCATTGCCACCCGAAGGATGGCGGCGGCGACGTCGTCTTCTGCTGCTGCGACAGGACAGACGTCAGGAAGCTGCTAGTTTCAGCAGATGCACTGCCCTGATGAACTCATGGCATATTGGATGCATTGAAAATAAAATTCGCCCCATTTTCAGCAAGGCATGGCGCACTGTTAAACAAGCTGGGTTGTGGGGTTTATCCGGCCGGGGTTTATGACATGACGAACAACAAACTACCAAGTGCGTCTGTCACCTTGTAGCCTAGCGCCATAGCCGACCTTCGCCGCGTCTTCTTGATGCTCTCCTTGACGTCCTCGCCAACCTCCTTGGCCCGTCCTTGACTTCGCGTCCGGCCTCCATCACCTCCTCCGCGGCGCCCCTCACCTTCCTGCCGACGTCCGCGGCACTATGTAAAAAACAGTCATATCCACTAGCGGCACTTGCAGACGGCCAACTAAAGCGTGTCTATGATAATCTACTACAGACGCGCGTCAACCAACATGCGTCTGTAGTAACTCGTTGACCAGGGTCACCGGTCGGCGGGGGGCAACACGTGTCTGTAATAACGGGATTCTACAGACGCATGTACTTAAGAAACGTCTGAAATAATATCACAGACGCGTATTACCAACAGGTGTCTGGAGCTGATCACTTATCGCAGACGCGTGTTTATTTACAAACGTACTTTTCAAAGACGCGTCTTATATAACTAATGACTTCTAAACTTATTAATTTATATGTGTATTCATGTAAAAGTTACCTGATAGGAATTAATTTTTTCTTTTGACCATGAAAAAAACCTTGCTGAAGTGATAAATATTAATCCCTGATATAGTGTCAGTCAAGACCAACTTGCTTGTAGCAGACATTCACATGATTAAAATTTGATATCATTGCTACAAGCGTCTCACAGAAGTTAAAAACTTGGAAATTGCCTCTGATGGAGTATAACGATCAATATTAATTAAGCTCATACATATATAACAGCAGTTTAAGATTTCTAGCCCCTCGTGTTTTAGGAAGATACGGTATATTGCAAAACAGCTATGGCTTTGCAAAACAGCCAGCCCTGTTCGCTTCTCTTATAATCCGTCTTTTTCAGCTTGTTTTTTTAGTTGGAACAGTGTTTCTCTCTCACAACAAATCAACTGGAACAGTGTTTCAGCTTGTTTTTTCAGCGAAGCGAACGGGGTGGTTTGCTGCTGCTGCTGTCATCTCTGCTGGAAATTTGCAATATTCAGAGTTGTTTCAAATGCAATTGCAAGTAAACTTATATGCTACTGCTGTTTTACAGAAATTTGAAGTGCTGACCACTCCAATCAACCTAAGCGTTATTAGAGAGAAGATCGCCATGTTCATTGTGTCGCAGCTCATCGACCAAAAAGAAGAGTTTCATTGTCCAAATAAACAATATGATGAATAAGATTATAGCTGGTGCTTGACAGTTTGGAGCTGGGTGAGAAGGTAGCTGTGTGTGCGATGAGTTTATTTTATTTTGGAGAGCTGTCTAACATGAATCTTTGATCCGTGATGTTGAATTGAATCTTTGATCTGTGATGTTGAATTAATTGTGTGATGCAAAACAGTGTACTCCTGATCTCTCATTAAGATAACAATTCTGATCTGTTTAATGTCATTTGTGTGAGATGCTTTAATTATAATTAATGACATTTTGATGTGTGATCTGTGTCGCGGGCCACAAACGGGTGACTTTGAACATGCGTCTGTAGCTCGACTCCAGTGCAGACGGGTGAGACCAAAAGCACGTCTGTAGTAATATAAATGGTACAGACGCGTGACACTAAACAAGCGTCTGATCCTTGATGACTACTACAGACGGGTCCGTTTAGAGACGTGTCTGTAGTATGTTAAATGGTACAGACGCGCGTGACGCTTGAAGCGCGTCTGTTCAATCGTACAGACGTGTGCCGCTTAACGCGCGTCTGTGGATTGACAATTTGTACAGACGCATTTGTCTTACACGCGTCTGTAATAGATCCTACTACATACGTGTCTTCGTAACTTATTATAGACGTGTGTCAATAACGTGCGCGTCTATAATAAGCTCTTATTACAGACCCGTTATTACAGACGCGCCGAGTCACGTCTGTGATGATCATTAACGCGTGTCTGTGATGTAATTTTTTTACGTAGTGCAGCCTTCTCCGCCGCGCGGCTCACTGGATCTTCACCTATCGTCGTCCTCTCCCTGTCCTCCTCCGACCCGGTCGCAGGAGCCGCGCCGCCGTTGTTGACGGCGGAGGTAAACGCCGCGTGGTACATCTGAACACAGAGTGCACGGGGACGACAAAGCAGAGCAGAGCACACATCTATCAGTCGTCAACGTAGTAACACCGCGTGGAACCAGACCTTGCACATCACACACACCCGCACATGGTCCGAACGAACGAGAGGAAAGCAGGAAACTACGACCTGCGTGAGAGAGACGGCGGCACGAGCGCTTGTGGCGGCGTTGGCGTGGCTGAAGGCCGGTGAGCATCTGGCGCCGGCGGCGCGGCCACCGAGCGAAGATCCGAGCATGCGAGAAGCCATCGATCCCAGTCGTGGACGGAGTTGGGGCTTCGTGTTCCGCGTGCACCTTTGTGCTCGGCGCCGCGCTGCAGGTCACCGCGTGATATGCACGCACGTAGGCAGCAGGGTGTCGTTGTCTTGTTGGGGTGGCGCGCGCTGCATGTCACAGGTGTCCAGAGACTTCCGACTTCCGTGGGCGGCGCCGCGGCGGCCGCTTAGCTCCGGAGTCCGGACATCGGCACTGGGCCTAACAGCGCGTCCATTTGTGGGGTGGGGAATGGGCTGCGGCCCATGAAATTGCGCTCGGCTGACACGATGCCGATCGGGCCACATTACTAGGCCTCTAGCGGTCTAACCCATGAACCTCGCCGTCCTTCAATCCGCATCGCTCTGCCTCTGCGCGTGTGGTGTGACGACCGTGTGAGAGTGCGCGACTTCCGGTCGTCACTCCCGTCAGCGGCGTGCTGGCCCACATGCATCGGGATTCGGGAGTCAAGTCGCCGGCGACCTCCAATTCTTCCTCGGCCGCCTCCGATGGGGACGCCGGACGCGGCACACCTCGCTCCCGATCCCGGCCCCGCCGAGCGCCGTGGGGAACCGACACGGCCGCACCTGACCTGCCCGACTGATGATCAACAGATATTCAGATCTGTGACGTGACATAATCATATGACTATACAGTACCAGCAATTGAGCATTGAACAGGATGTTTGCTGTGCCGGGATCTCAAGGCCAGAGGATGTCGCGGAGACGCTGACTAATCCCGCGCGCTTTCCCACCGCCACCTTCGCTGTCACGTCCCCTTGTACACACACCGAATCATTGGTACACAGCACCATGACAAGGGCATGCATGCATGTGTAAGACCGAGTCAAACGGGATCCGGGAATAAATAAATGTCCACAGGACGTTGACAATGACACCGCCGCGGACGGAGCAGTGACAAGCTGGCGCGACCAATCGTGGCCCTGTTCTTTTGTGGTTATTTTTCCTCAGACAATAGATCATCGAACAGTATTTTTAATCGTAGCTTTTCAGCGAAGCAGACGTAGCCATCTTATCTGCCCTCTTTTAATCGTAGCTTTTCAGCGAAGCAAACGTAGCCATCTTATCTGCCCTCTCCTGCACAGATTTCGTCGTCTTGTGCTACGTGCAGCCGTAAGGCACAGGAAAGCGCGTCTGGCTGGCAGGGAAGGGCAGAGACGGAGAGAACCGGTGGCATTGGCGCTGTAGAGTGCCCCCGTATTTCGGCGCCACCAACCGGGGGGACGCGCACGCCAAGGCCGGCGCCCGGTGGCGACAAGTGAAACCGCGTCCCGCACCGGCGCAAGCGCGACTGAACGAAATGCATGGGTGGTCGGGTGGACCGAGGCCGACGGACATGGTGGCGACTTGTCGCACGCAGCTAGCGGCCACAGAAATCCGACCTCGGTCAGACTTCACCCTGAGTCAAAAGAGCGGTCCAGATTCCGCGCTTTGATTCGGTCTTGCCAAACCCCAGCGACAGCGAGCGAGCAAGAAGACGAAGGTCGTTGGTTTCGAGCACCAGGCCTCGTTTAGATAACCGTTAGGAATCAGTACTTGGCACTGGCACTGTAGCACTTTCGTTTGTATTTAACAATTATTGTTTAATCATGGCCTAATTAGGCTCAAAAGATTCGTCTCGTAATTTACCATCAAACTATGTAATTAGTTATTTTTTATCTACATTTAATACTCCATGCATATATCTAAAGATTTGATGTGATAGAGAGAGAGTGAAAAAACTTGGAACGTAAACAAGGCCCCAGCCTGCTCTGTGTGTTCGTTCCTGTTGCCAGGATCAGGGAGCTCGGCGGCGGCAGCAACAGTAACGTGAACGTCACCCGCCACAAGAAATCGAGGCATGCACCGATGGACGGCGGCCTGCAGCGAGCGAGCCAGCGACACACACGGGCCGGGCGCTCCATCCCCGCTACTCCTACATTAACAATGGGGACGTTGGAAGCTTCCAAGCCAAAGCGGAAACAACACGCGCACCCACGCCACGCATTCGCAGTCGCAGGCAGAGGCGTGCCCCATTCGGGCGGGCGGCCATGTGGAGGCGTCGCCGCGGCATGTGCCGTCTTGATTTGTACTGTTAGTTTGGCTGATAAGGTATAGTTGAAAGTACTGTTGGCTGATTTATTATGAGAAAAAAAATACTGCTTATTGGCTGAAAAAGTATGACTTATAAGCCAAACGAACGGAACGTGGGTTCAGATTTCCCGGTGCCAATTGGGGGTGGCCCGTGGCCGCGCGCGGCCGGAAACCACACCAAACACGTTGTTGGTTGCTCTACCAAACTACCATCCCACTGGTAGATTGATCGCCGATAGCGGAGCCACGAACGAACTAATCCCGGTGGTGGTGGTGACAGGCCGTGGCTTCTCTCTTCCACTGGTGCCAATTGATTAATCGGCAGGGCACCTGGGATTAGCGACACCGCCAGGTATAGATGGCCATCGGGCCGCGTCGCCGGCCGTGTTGGCAAGCCGGGCACGCGTGCGTGCGTGCCGTGCACTGACGCGTGTCGTGCCTCACCGGGCCACCGTGCGATCGTCGGCATGCATTGGCGCTCGTGCAGCCTCCGCCTCCGCCCAAACGCACGGCCCGTGGCTGCTTTTGGCGTCTGCCGTGCCGCCCGATGGATGCACGGCACGCGTGCCGTCCACTACCGGGCGTGCTTTCGAAGCTATTTGCCGAGAAAGCTCGAGACGACGACGGCGTATGGAGATTGGAGAAGCCGATGGCGCGCAGTAACGAGACAGACAGAGAGAGAGAGGTGACCTCGCAGCCACGACAAGTCCACAGAAATGGGGCCGGGCCAAGGGGAACGCGAGAGCTGGGGCGCTGGGGGCCGTCGCCGCCGAAGCTCACTCCCAGGTCCCGGCGTCCACAGAAATGGGGGCGGGCGCTCGAAGCTCACTCCCAAAGCGGAGCTCGGGGCTCGGGGAGGCCGGATCTGGCCCTGGAGGTGCCCGGCCCGGCCGGCAGCCATTCTCCGGGCTTGGGGGTGGGGCGCAGGGAGCTGGAGCTGCTGCGCCTGCGAGCGCTGCATCGCCGCCTTCTTGTCGTCGGTCTGGCCAGGTGGGGTGGGGTGGTGTGGCGTGTGGGGGCGTGGGGCGTGGGGTGTTAGGGTTTCGAGGGGTATAGGTGTGGGGGGGCTGGGCGGCTGGGCCTCTTAGCAGCCGGCCGGGGGCGAGCCACTACTGGGCGCCTCTTGACCGGCCGTGCCGTGCCGTGCAGCTGGCTGGAGGGTGGCCCAGGCACGGCCTGGTGCCTCGGGCCGGGCCGGCACGGGCACGGTGACCACTGGGCCGTGCCATGCTCGGGCCGGGCCATCGGGCCGCGGGCTGCATGTACACATATACCGCCAGGACATGCCGGGCCCTTGTTTCGCGACCTCTGCCTTCCTGTGCCTGCACTGCTTGCATGCCCGGCATTATCCTGTGCTCACCGGCACTAATCGCCCGCCGCCGTGCCCCCGGGTTAGGTCCAACAACTGGAGACAACCGAACCTACCCGCCCGTACTTGCAAGCGATGCCTATATAGTCCTCGCCGATTCTTTCTCCAACTCGATCGGTTTGTGTTTTTATTCTTTGCGGGCTGACTCCACAAGGAACCGTCTTGCAAGTCTGAAGCTCAAAGTAGAATATTTTACTACATTGATTGAATCATTCATTCACTTGGTCCACATTCAACCACCACCCTTCCAAACACAATTTCAACTTACAAGTACAAACTAAAAAAAAACATGCTACAACACAGTCACGAAAAAAAATAAGTACAAACTAAAGCAATCGTATTTTTTAGACTGGCATATAATAATAAGAAGTAAAATATGTATCTCTATTGAAAGGCAGAAGCTTGTATCGAGAGTCTCTATATATTGGTGGGCTTCTTGGCGTATAATACATTGGGTCATAAAAATAGTCATTCCAAATCATAGGATTTCTTCGATTGTGCGTACAACAAGCCATTTCATTAGCTACCGTATGAGAAAAAGCAAAAGCGAGTGAACCCATAGGTTTTAGTGTTTTTAAAAGTAGCTTCTCATCTGGGACTTTTGAAAAGCATCATCACCAACAAATATTAGCCTTGCCTGTTCAAATTATTTAAATTGCTCTAATCTCAACACCATAATAAATAAATATTGTGTCTTTCATAATTCTCGATGTTCACGATGGGTGTTAAGCTCAATTTTTTTGTGAGAACTGAGATGACATCATGCACTATGTCACGAAACTTCTTAGGGACTTTTCATGATTATTCCCTACTATTTTTTAATCTCCGTGATTAAATTATTACCGGATGCTCGGGAAACGTCTCAAAATAATTTGATTTATTTTTGTGACATACGATATGATGCCAACTATTACCTAGAAAGATTTGGACCTAAAACTCAAGATGTGCTAGGAGGGGAGAGAAAAAAAAGATGAATTCTACCGGATTGAACCAATTCAAACAAGTTATGGATAATAAATTGAGTTGATTTTTTTTCTAGAATGTCGACTAGACAAAAGTAATTTCTCTTGGTGGTGAAATGGATTCTGTCGGTGCAGAAAGTGACCAACTAATGAATATTTGTAGTTTTGTTGTACGTTGTGATCGAAGGTGGCCTAGCACTCAATGACACAGGATTTATACTGGTTCAGGCAACGTGCCCTACATCCAGTTTGGGTCGGTCGGTGACTTTATTCCTGAGCCCAGGTGCTCGAAGTCTGTAGTGGGGTTACAAACGAGAAGGAGAAATGTGTGGTGTACGAGAGGCCCGGTCGGGTCCGACCGGAAGGGCCGAGGGCGACCAGAACTCCGCTATGAGTTAGGTGTTTAAGTGTGTGCTTGAAGGGTTGTGAGCTATCGATCTAGTGAATCTCAACTTGAAGAAGTTGACCTCTTCGTTGGAGGGAGCGCATCCCCTTTTATAGATGAATAGGATGGCTTTATAGGTGAGAGGGAGAGAGTACGTATGTTAATAAGTCTTGTTGCCCACACCGACGAGGACAGTGATAATGGTAGGCGCCCACAATACTGTTGATGTCACTGTAGAATGTCAGGTGCACATAGGAGGTTGCGTTGTCTTCTTCAGGAAGGGTAGATGTCGATACCTGCAAAATACTGTTGGTATGTGAGGAGCTCTACCATGTGTACCAGGTATGGTGAATCCTGGCGCCCACAGTACTATCGATGCCCAGAGGCATGTGGGGGGCTCTTCGCCGTACGGGAGTCCAACGACGCCTATAATACTGTAGACACAAATGTCGGCGCCTACAATACTGTTTGTGTCAGGGCGGTTGTGGAGCACTTTGTTCCATGCGGCGTCTGAGGTACGGTCCTGGTATCGTGGTTTGACTTGTCTGCTGCCTTCTCCGTTCGCCTCTGTCCCTTCCGGCGGGCGTCCCTGTCGGATGGCCCCGATCGGCTGGCCGCATAATCGGAGAAGAGCGGTAAGCAGGCTTCCTACGGGGTCCCCGGTCGGAGACGCGGGGTCGGAGTAGGAAGCAGCGTTTCGGAACAGGCCTTCCGATCGAAGAGACCGCCCGGAGGCGGCTGGCGTCCGAAGCGATTGCTCCGGTCGGAGAGGTGGACCGAAGAAGTTGACGAGCAGGTGTTTGTTCCTTTAGGTAGACCTTCCGGTCGACGACCGGATTGTCCTTCCGGCCCGTTGTGTTTTAGACTCTTGGGCCGACCCATGAACTACATGATATTTTCTTGGGCCGAGCCCTGGCGTGGAAGCCGGTCCCCGAGGGACCCTGGGTTTATGAACATGATAGGAGCCCCCGAGCCCCCGGGCGATTTGAGCAGAATCGTTCGGGGGATTTTTTTGTCTTGCCGGTGGGTGCGCGCGAGCGCACCCGCGGGTGTAGCCCCCGAGCCCCCGGGCGGTTCGGGTAAAACCGTCTGGGGGTGTTGTTTCAGCGGGCATGCGTGTTTTTAGTTTGAGAAAGAATTTTGTTAATCACGGCATCGTTGCGCAGCCGAGGCAGTTTTAGGCGCGGGGATGAGACAGAACTTATTGATCCCGACGTCGGTGCGTGCCATGGATCGGGTGAGAAGGTTAGTTCGGGATATACCCTGGCGTCGGTGTGCGCCACGGATGGAGATAGCTCGGTTCGGATGCGACAGAGCTCACTGATCTTTGGCATCGATGCGCGCCGTGGGATCGGTCGAGGCGGAGTCACGAGCGGACCCAGGCGTCGGTGCGTGCCATGGATCGAAAGTTAGTTTAGTTAGTTTAGGACTCGGTCGAGCCGGAGCTCTGTAGCTGTATGACGCGAGTTCGGGGTCGCGGTCCTAGGAGTCTCGAGGATTTATTAGATGGCGAAGTTCGAGTCAGCCGTTACACGAGTTCGAGTCGCGTCGTCCTGGATTTATTGGAGCGCAATGGCGATCGGAAGGAAATTGGACGTTACGAGTTCGAGTCGTGAGTCGCGGTCCTAGGATTTATTGGAGCGCAATGGAAGTGAAGCCGTTACGCGAGTTCGGAGTCATGCTCGCGATTATTGGAGCGCAATCGGAAAGTTCGAGTTGAGTCATGGTCCCGTGGATTATTGGAGCGCAATGGAAGTGAAGCCATTATGCGAGTTCGGAGTCGTGGTCCTGTGATTATTGGGCGCGCGATCGAAGTGAAGCCGTTCGCGAGTTTGGAGTCGCAGATCCCGGTGGATTATTGGAGCACGATCGAAGTGAAGCCGTTACACGAGTTCGGAGTCGCGTCCTAGGATTATTGGAGCGCAATCGGAAGTGAAGCCGTTACGCGAGTTCGGAGTCGCGGTCCTAGGATTATTGGAGCGCAGTCGGAAGTGAAGCCGTTATGCAAGTTCGGAGTCGTGGTCCCAGGATTATTGGAGCGCAGTCGGAAGTGAAGCCGTTATGCGAGTTCAGAGTCACGGTCCCAGGATTTATTGGAGTGCAGTTGAAAGTGAAGCCATTTGAAGCCAAAGCGTAGTTAGTTGGTTAAAGATCGGACGAGGCGATGCTCGTGGATCCTGGCGTCGGTGCGCACCGCAGGACCGGGCTAGTCAGAGTCGTGGATCTGGCGAGTTCAAGGTCGCTGTCCTTGGCATTTGTCTTGAGCCCCGAGCCCTATCAGGCCTTCGTGGGGGTCGATGTGAGTTTATGTGCGTTACCCCATCCTCGGTTCCTCACAACCGGAGGGGCTAAGTTTCGTCGCCTGTCCTGATTGCTCGGGCTCGAAGACTAGCTCGGTGAGTTCGCTAACGGGTGTGATCGAGTGGAATCCGGGTCCGTCGTTCGTGATGGGTCGGCATAGCCCTCTTGTGACATTCCACTACTCCTTTACCTGCAACCCGGCAGATGCCTAGGTCGTTTCGAAGATCGACCCGGGTGGCCTAACGGCCTCCCCTCGATGGAGATTCTGTGGGCCTGGCGAGAGGTTCAGGATCGAATGAGAAGGTTGAGATGACCCGATCTGCCGGACCGGGTGAGGGCCGCACGGTGCTCATCTATGGTTTTCTCCCCTGGCTCTGTTGGTTGCCCATGTCGAATGAGGCAACCGCCGCTTCGTGATGCAACACGGAGCGTTCTGGTGCATCTCGATGCACGTGCGATGCTTAGTTCCCGAGCCCCCGGGCGGTTCAGGGCCTGAATCATCCAGGAGGCGCGGGCGTATGGAATGAATGTGTGTATGGATGTATGAATGATATAAAGAAATAGAGGGGGTTTTGGTAGTGTTTACCTTGACGACTGGAGTGACGGGGTTCGGAGAGCTTTAGTCGGAAACGTCCAACCGGGACCCATGCTCGCTGCTCGTTATGTGAGTCGTCGCCATGGCCTACATGGGGCATATCCTTCGCTTCCTACCCGTGTCTCGGGGTGATATCTTGAGCGACTCGATCGACTCAGGGGTCGGTTGGTCTCCCGCGGAGATTTCATTTTTTGGTCTCCCAGTCTGTCTGGGAAGCGAAAGCCGCCACGCATGCGGTGGCGTTCGAGTTCCCCCCGCCCATCGTGGTAGTAGTGGTTGATCGTGGAAGGTAGTGGTGGGCCATGGCGTGCCACGTCCCTCGTCTAATCGAGAGCCGTTCCATCGAAAGGTAGCGTCTCGTCTCATCGATTCAGGCACGCCTCATCTAACGCATTAAATGGAAAAGAGAGAGAAATTCTCGCTCCACCGTTTTGCCTTCCCCGATAGGCGCGTCCTTCCTTAACTGCTGTTCCCTTTTCTTTAAGTAGGAGCAGGGAGAGGATTTTCATTCCGTTCTTTTGCCTGTTCTTCATCTGCCGCCGTCTTCTCCCTTCCTTTTTGCCGTGAGCGTTCCTGAGAGCCGCGGAGGTTTCTTGGAAAGAAGGGGGAGAGAGCGAGGGAGAAGAGAGGAACTCACTGATTTTTTGCGATCCGGAGCGAAATATCGGACTGGCGGTCATACAATGTGAGGAAGTCGGTGCTGGAGGCCTTCATCAAGAAGGTGGCGCACTGGAGGGTCCTTGGAGGGGAGGAGTTCCCACAACCTCGCCCCGACGAGGTGGTTTCTTTCCTTACCTTCCATGAGCGCGGATTGGGATACCCTGCGCACTGGTTCCTGCGTGGGCTCCACAACGAGTGGGGTCTGGAGCTGCAGCACCTTAATCCGATGGGGGTGCTGCACATTGCCGGCTTTGTCACCGTCTGCGAGGCTTTTCTCGAGATGGAGCCGCATGTGGATTTCTTCTGGCGGCTGTTCTCCGGGAGGACCCTGACGGCGGGGAGTTCAGCCGAGACCGCGCCGGTGGGAGGTTTTGCCCTATAGAGGAAGTCGAGCGTGGGAGATTCATACTCAGAGTATTCTCCAGCTGACTCCAACCGGGTGGTACGGGAGTGGTTTACATCAGAATCTTTGAATCTTTAGCGGGCGCTTATTTCCGTGTTTACCGGGTGGGAGGCGGAGGAAGGTGAAAAGTTGTTGGTCGGGGGTTGCGCCACGCCTTGGAGAGAGAGGCACAAGGTGGAGGTCATTGAGGAGGAGTTGTAGAAGCTCGTAAGGAGCGGCCTTGATGGGGTGTAGGTGTTCCACACCCTCTTCCGCCGCTGGGTTGTGCTGTTGGCGGAGAGGACATGGCCGATGTGGATGTGATGCCCGGGCACATGCGGCGGTGGCCAAAGTCGGACCCTAGGCCGTGTTGCGAGAGGACTTGCCGCCTGTGGACGATGAGGTGCTGAGTCACCTTGGTCGGTGCTACTGAGTGAGGGCCCAAGGATACGGTTGTGGGGAAACCCATACCATTCAATGCCTCAGTCGTGTCCAAACTGGTATGATCCTTTATTTTGTTCGTGTTTCTTCCTCTGCTTTTCTTGTTTCTTGATCCTTGGCCATCTGTTCTGTAGGGGCTTGAAAGGTACAAGTCCTGGCCGCACCTTCCCAAGGGACCGGAGGGCAGGGCCCGGTAGGCCACCCAGAAGGAGGCGACAGACGCCCGGAAGAAGAAAAATAACTTGCAGAACCAAGGAGTTTAGTAAACAGGAAGAGTTTAAGTTCAGGGGACCCACATGTAAAACATGAGGTGTGTCTTAATGAGGGGCAATCGGTTTTTGTTTTTGTGATGGAGTTGCTCGCGTCGGACGATCCTACGGATGTGGATCCCTTAGCATAATTTTGTTTTTTATTTATTTCTTTCTTGTACCTGCCCGTTTGTCCCATAGGCTGCAACCTTGTGAGCCTGAGGCATGGCCCGCAAGGCTTGGCCACTCGTAACCGTAGGAAAAGGCGGGGTGCGATCAGTCGGAATGTTTTAAAGCAAAGCTACGTAAGGCAAATCAAAAGAACGAACTGCCCTTCTGTTAGGGTAGGAAGGAGTTTTCTCCATATGAAAGTAAAAGAGTACTCAGAGTAAAAACAAAATAGAGGGGTAGTAGAGCCCCCGAGCGCCCCAAGCCAAAAAGTGTTCGGTCGGGGTGCTCTTATAGGAGCGTACGCTAAGTAAATAATGGTAAGACTGAAGCTTTAGGGAAAGCATCGTCGTTGTTGTCCTTCAGTTGGTAGGCGTTCGGTCGGATCACTTCATCATTCAGTCATCTAGATCCTTGCCCGCTACGCCCGTTTCTTCGTTTGCTGCCTCTTCATCTTTTTCTTTCCTTGGCCTGCTAGTCTACCTCAGCAGGCGCTTGAGGAGCTAGCAGTCCTTGTAGAGATGGTTGACAGGATAGTTGTGGTTGGTGCACACGCTCTCCATGAGCTCGTGAAAGTGGCCCAGAGGGTCTTGCTGGGGCTGAGTGCCCGTGTGATCCACCGCGGCGACCAACGCGGAGTTGGCCGGTCGGCGGTGATTCTTTCTGTTCTTTTTTCCCCTTTGCGTGGAGGGGCCCTCGTCTTGATCCTGGCGCTTGGCCTTACCTTTGCCGTGGCCTCCGTTGAAGCGCGGTGAGAACGGCGCTTGCTGGGGGAGTTGGGCAAAGGTTGGTAGTCCTGGGCCGTCAGTGCTCGGACTCCGGTCGCTGCTGCATGTGCCTCGGTTTGGTCCGAGCCGCACGTAGAAAGGCGGTTGGTGCGGAGCGGTCGTCAGGTCAAGATGAGGTGCTGTTGTGGCCTCATGTGCCGTGCTCAACGGTTGTTGCAGTGATAGGGTGTAGTGCCCCATCTGCTGCGTCCCTGTTCCCTGGACGGGGAGAGAGGTCGAGAGTCGGCGTCGTGATACGGAGCACTCTGCTTGTTGAACGGCGGCGGTCTCCAGCAGTGCCCGGAGGTTCTGGTGGATCGCCCGTTCACGAGGGTCGTTCGGCTCAGACAGGCCGCGCAGGAGCATTGCCGCGGTGGCAATGTTCTGACTGGCCCGAGCGAACTACGGGGGATCGGTCCCCCTAACTGTGGTGTTGCACTAGACCTGACGGGCATGACCCCGAGCGTCGTTCGCCGATCTATGCGCACGGGGCGTAGTGTGGTGTGCCGAGCGCGCTGGTGCAGTCGGTGGCTGATGCGGCCACTGTCGTCGTAGATCCTCCCCGTGCTCATGTGTTAGCTCAGGGGTCTCCGCATGAGGGCCCGGAGGGGCGTGAGTCCGTGAGGACTCCGTTGCCCCTGGTGGCTATTCCGAAGCGTCCATCATAGCGCACTCCTGGGACGAACGGTGGCTGGGTGCCATGTCATCGATGCTGGAGCCGTCACTCCCGACGTCGTCGTCCATGATGTCGAGGAAACAGGTGGGAGCGTAGCTCGCCATCCCCAGGAACTCAGACGTGAGAAGAGGCGGCGCCATAATCTTTCAGATCCCCTGGGCATACGTGTCCACGGGAGACACGAGGCCATAGGGGAACCGGTCGTACAGTGGCCGCCACGGGGACAACGGCAGCCCTCCGGGTATTTGGTGGAAGATAGAATGTAGTAAGTAAAGAACGGCATGTATATTACTCACAGCGGGGTTTGAGCAGAGAGTTTGCTCGGGATGAAGTGCAGATGCCGTGCCGTAGAGGCCACGCATCCCGGAGTCAATGGAGGATGTCTCTCCGACAGGTGCCGGGTCACGAGTCTCCTCGTGGAGGTGGAGTACGCCGAGCCGGTCGTCGACAAAGTCTAGGCTTCCGAAGAGGAAGGCCTATGATGGCTCGAAAACGGGTGGAACCCGCATCCTCGCAGGCGAGAGTGCGGGATACTCCAGCGAGCCGAAGCAAATCGTATCACCCGAGCCCGCCATGGCGGGGGTGACGGAAAAATGGGCCATCCGATGACCAAAAAGAGTTGAAAGTACAACGTCTTCCCCACGGACGGCGCCAACTGTCGGTACAGAAAGTGACCAACTAGTGAATATTTATAGTTTTGCGGTACGTTGTGATCGGAGGTGGCCTAGCACTCAATGACACAGGATTTATACTGGTTTAGACAACGTGCCCTACATACAGTTTGGGTCGGTCGGTGACTTTATTCCTGAGCCCAGGTGCTCGAAGTCTGTAGTGGGGTTACAAATGAGAAGGAGAAAGGTGGGGTGTATGAGAGGCCCGGTCGGGTCCGACCGAAAGGGCCAAGGGCGACCGGAACTCCGCTATGGGCTAGGTGTTTAAGCGTGTGCTTGAAGGGTTGTGAGCTATCGATCTAGTGAATCTCAACTTGAAGAAGTCGACCTCTTCGTTGGAGGGAGTGCATCCCCTTTTATAGATGAAGGGGATGGCTTTACAGGTGAGAGGGAGAGAGTACATATGTTACTAAGCCTTGTTGCCCACATCGACGAGGACAATTATGATGGTAGGCGCCCACAATACTGTTGATGTCACTGTAGAATGTCAGGTGCACATGGGAGGTTGCGTTGTCTTCTTCAGGAAGGGTAGATGTCGGTACCTACAAAATACTATTGGTATGTGAGGAGCCCTACCACGTGTACCAGGTATGGTGAATCCTGGCGCCCATAGTACTATCGATGCCCAGAGGCATGTGGGGGGCTCTTCATCGTACGAGAGTCCAACGGTGCCTACAATACTATAGACACAAATATCGGCGCCTACTATATTGTTTGTGTCAGGGCGGTTGTGGAGCACGGTTCCCGCGAGCATACAGGGTATGGTCCTGGTATCGTGGTTTGACTTGTGCGCAGCCTTCTCCGTTCACCCCTGGTCCCTTCCGAGCGGGCATCTCCGGTCGGATGGCCCTAGTCGGCCCTAGCCGCGCCAGTCGGAGAAGAGCGATAAGTAGGCTTCCTACGGGGACCCCGGTCGAAGACGCGGGGTCGGAGTAGGAAGCAACGTTTTGGCCTAGGCCTTTCGATCAGAGAGACCGCCCGGAGGCGGCTAGCGTCCGAAGCGAGTGCTCTGATCGGAGAGGTGGACCAAAGAAGTTGACGAGAAGGTGTTTGTTCCTTTGGGTAGACCTTTCGGTCGACGATCGGACTTTCCTTCCGGCCCGTTGTGTTTTAGACTCTTGGGCCGGCCCATGAACTACTTGCTATTTTCTTGGGCCGAGCCCTGGCGTGGAAGCCGGTCCCCGAGGGACCCCGTGTTTATGAACCCGACAGATTCCATTTCCCTATTTTTAAAGACAATAAAATGAAGAAAAATAACATGCTTCTGTCTCAACACGATGGAACTTAGTTGTGTGATGTAATGGTGCTTCAATTATAGTAAAACTTTGTTTTAACTATGATGTAAACTACAAAGTTAGAAATAACTCTATTTTACTCTCGTACGGTATTCCTCAAGTCTAATTAAACCTCATATTTTTTTTGTTTTGATTTACTTCACCACTGGTTCCTTAAAATGGTCATTATTCACCATTAAGTAGTACTCTATGGCCAAGTAGTAGGCGATGCTCTATGGCCATATCTATGCCACCCTTTGATCATCAAGTCTTAAGAGAGAGACACACATAGAGGCAAAAATTAAGAAGATGAAGCCAAAAAATACATTAAGGGACTATTTGTAGAGCTGCACTCCTAGATTTTCTGACTCTGCTCCTTGATTCTCTAGTGCGGTGATTCTACTTGATTATGATGGTGGAGAACATTTTTTTAGCCCCCACATCTTAGGGTAAATGGAGAAGAGATTCTTACCTACTCCCAACCTAAATTTTTGTGAGATTTAGTTGTTTGGCTGAGAGGAGTGATTCCAATAAAGAATCACTTCTAGAGAGCACTGTCAAACGGTCCCGAATTCACTCCAATATACTTGTATGATAATTCAAGTAGACAAACATAGAATAAAATATGAGGATTAATCTAATTCCATGAAATCAGGTTTAACTAAACTATAGTGAAGCTAAAACATCGTTGTCGGGTATCGATATTAGGATACCCAAAGCAAGGGAGTTAGCGCCCACGCTGACTCCCGTGGACAGAGCAAGACATATTAAAATGTCTCGCCCGACCGCTTGGGTACGGGCTCTGTCTCACCCGACCCCAAGGACACAATTTCCGTCTCGCCTGACCCTGAGGCTGCGGGGGTCTCGCCCGAGGCCGCGGGCTCCATCTCGCCCGAGCCTTGGGTGCGTGCTCTGTCTCGTCCGACCTGCAAGGGCCGCGGGCTCTGTCTCACCTGACCCCAAGGATGCAATTTCAGTCTCGCCTGACCCTGAGGACGCGGGGGTCTCGCTCAAGGCCACGGGATCCGTCTCACCCGACCCTGAGGACGTGGGCTCCATCTCTCTCGACCCTTGGGTGTGTGCTCCATCTTGTCCACCCCCAAGGGTCGTGGGCACCGTCTCGCCCGACTCCCAAGGGTCGCAGGCTCTGTCTCGATCAACGGGGACCCATATCGCCGCCAACCACTCTAGGTCCAGGAGTACGGGCCTGGGTCAAAAGACGGGCATGACTCGATGTAACCTGAGGCCATGACGGGCCATACCTGAGGATTCACATCAAGAACAGCGTCGGGCGTACCGGTGCTGTTCTGCCTAACCCTCGTACGAACACTGACAGGCGCGTCAGTTCACCATGACGTCCGTCGGGATGGGATGGAACGCCATGACTGGTAGATGACGCCTACGCATGGCGCCAGTGACGGATAGGGCCACGACATGGAGCCATCCCTATTGACATCTACTGGATCGGTGGGACCCGCATGAAGGAGAAAAAGGACCTGGCGATCCTGGAAACCTTCTTCTCTCTCGTTCTTCTCCTTTTTCTCCACTGTAACCCACGCTTTCCCTTCACCTATAAAAGGGAAGCAGGGCACCCCATGAAGGGGGCCAGATCCGCACAAGAGCACGACACGAGCACATGGTTGAGCAGCGATCGAGCTCTCAGCACCCATTCACTCTTTTCACCAGAGACTTGGGATCTTTTCCCTCTCTCGACTGTTTGTAACCCCTACTACAAACTTTCAGTGCTAGTGACACGAGCAGCAGCGATGAACTGGACGTAGGGACTTTCTGCCCGAACCAGTATAAACCTCGTGCCCTCTAAGCACACCATCCGAGCTAGATGGGCAAATACAAATTTACTCATCAGTGGTCCAAAAACACCGACAGTTGGGGCGCCAAGTAGGGGCTTTTTGCACGTCTCGACGTCCACATCAGGCCTCGGATGGTTAGTCACGGCGTCAGCTGGGTCCCGGGCACACACGTGCGCTTCGGGAACCTGAACTTTATCATCATGATGGGGAAAGAGTTGGTGCAAGGTCCCATTGCCGTCCAACCTCTCCACTCCACCGCCTCGACGCGATTGCCCGAGGCGCTTGAGGAGCTGTGGCTGCACGCACCGGAGGCCCACGCCCCTAGGAGCGACTAGCTCCTTGGGTTTGATTACGGGAGGCTAGAACGCCAACTCGGTGCCTTCCTAGGACCCCAACCATCCCGGGAGGACTTAGGCCGCCTCACCTTCTGGTTCGCCAATGTCATGACGTAGCTTGTCGGAGGAGAGTCGCTTTCCCAAAATACCTCATTCAGAGTGCCCTGACAACGCTCCTGTTCGGTCTGCACAATGCCGCCGAGACCGTTGGCCACCTTGTGGTGCAACGCACGCCCCCATCCCCCACGAATGACAGGTTCATGGGGATGACCAAATATGTCATGGAATCTTTCCATGACCTCCTCGTAGGAGAATCGGAGTCGCCCTCCAACTCTAACTACAGCAGGGGGAGCCATGACCCCTCTCGTCAATGCTTCATGGTAGGTACCCCGAGGGGTACGTCGAAAGCATCCATGAGGGAGGGCTACCCCAATGAATGGCTTTGACGATGAGGTCAAGGGGGATGCAGGGGCCCCACCTTGCTTGTGGGTAGAGCAGCTGAAGGCCCGGCACCAAGAGCTTGAGGAAGCACGACTCTAGCTCGAGCAGGAACGCGCGGATCTCGAATGAGAGATCGAGCACCACGGAGACGGTGGGCGTGCGCGTGCCGTGGCCCATGACATGAACCGGAGGATCATCGAGGATGATGAAGCCCTCCCACACTTCACCCGGGCAAGCCAGAACATCGCTGCTATGGCGGTCTTGCTCCGGGGGCTTCTGGCGCCCGCGACACTCGAGGATCGTCTCGCCCATCATGAGATTCGCACACTACTCGAGCGTGCGGCGACGCAATAGGCCGAGAGCTCGTTGTCCCGACGATGCGAGCTCGATGGCAGCCAGCGCGCACCCTCATAGCAACCCAATAGGGACATGTTAGTCCACCAGGCGCAGCAAGACGGCAGGCCACGCGCCGCGGTCCCGGTGCATGAACGTCTCGGCTTCTACCGTGACGCGCATGACACCCTTGATGTTCGTAGGCGTACCCATGGCGATGCGAGGGAGCAGGCTAGCCATGGCTACCACCCTTGTCATGGCGAACGCTACGACAGTGGCAAAGACCAAAGCCCAAGCCCCGACTTGCCGGGACCTTAGGCCTGTGGCCGACACATCCTCAACGTCGCCTTCCCACCGTGGTACCGACCGCCGACCAACACCCCGAAATACTCTAGGGAAACGAACCCTAAACTATGGCTGGAGGATTATCGGCTTGCTTGCCAAGCCGGTGGAGTGGATAATGACGATTTCATTATCTACAACCTTCCATTGTTTCTGGCCGATTCAGCACGAATGTGGTTGGAACACCTTTCACCCAACCGAATCCAAAGTTGGGCGGATCTAAAAGAGATCTTCTTGGGAAACTTTTAGGGCACACACGCATGTCCTAGG
This sequence comes from Miscanthus lutarioriparius, assembly GCA_904845875.1. Classification (NCBI taxonomy): domain Eukaryota; kingdom Viridiplantae; phylum Streptophyta; class Magnoliopsida; order Poales; family Poaceae; genus Miscanthus; species Miscanthus lutarioriparius. The sequence goes on from CAJGYO010000019.1 coordinate 14,129,427, forward strand.
AACCCATGGGATCTCAAAAACTACCGATAGAAGTCTAGGGAAACTCTTTGTGGGTACATTTGATGCTTCTCCCGATAGTGCAATGAGCTACCCAACGTCGCCGATGCCGATGTCATAGGAGCTTTCCTGTCTGGGACCACCTGTGAGTCCCTAGTTCACAAGCTGGGACGTAAGGGCCCGTGAACCACCAAGGAGATCCTCGACATCGCCACCAGCCATGCCTCAGATGAGGAGGCGGTAGGGGCGATTTTCAACCGCCTCAAAGGCAAGGCAAAGCGGGACGAGGACGCCGACGAAGGCACCTTGAACCATCCTAACAAAAAGTAGAACAAGCAGCGGCGTGAGGGCTCGCTCATGGCCATTGCCAATCACAAAGAGGGTCGGAAGCCTGCCGAGGGTACCCCGGACCACTTCGAGAAGCTGCTCAAAGGGCCATGCCTGAACCATGCTTTCCCCGTCAAGCACCTATACAAGGACTACGTCCTCATGAAGCGGTTCTTGTCCGGAGGCTCCAATAAGGGGGAGCATAGGAAGGAGCCCAAGCCGACCACAGACGACACCAAGGGGAAGGACGGTGGATTTCCGGTGCTGGATGGCTACCTCATGATCTTCGGAGGGTCAGCGGCCTATGACTCCAAGTGCCGCTAAAAGCTTGTGCGTCGCGAGGTCTATACGACCGAGCCAGCCATGCCTACCTTCCTCCAATGGTCGGAGTCCGCCATAACCTTTGATCAGACCGACCACCCGAAAAGCATCCCATAGCCAAGAAGATATCCACTCATGGTCGACCCAATCATCAGCACGAAGCGGCTCACCAAAGTACTGATGGATGGAAACGGCGGCCTCAACATCATGTACGCTAAAACGCTCGATGCCATGGGCATCGACTGAGCTTGCATCCGGTCGACCAGGCTGCCTTTCCACGGCATCGTGCTAGGAAAGCAGGTCATACCACTTGGGCAGATAGATCTACCCATCACCTTTGAGGATCTGACCAATTACAGAATGGAGACCCTTACCTTCGAGGTGGTTGGGTTCCACGAAACCTACCACGCCATCCTAGGACGTCCATGCTACACAAAGTTCATGGCCATCCCCAACTACACCTATCTGAAGTTGAAGATGCCGAGTCCATGCAGAGTCATCACCATCGGCACCTCCTTCCAGCATGCCTACGAGTGTGAGGTCGAGTGCTGCGAACACGCCATGACAATTGTAGACTCCAAAGAGCTTGTAGCCATCAGGGAGGAGATCATCGAAGAAACGCCCGACCGTAAGCGGTTGGCTGGGTCTTTTGAGCCTGTAGAAGGCGCCAAAGAGGTCCTCATGGACCCCAGCAGCTCCGAGGGCAAAGTGGTGCACATTGGCACCACGCTTTCCTCGAATGGGAAAGCGCGCTCATCAACTTCCTCTGTGCCAATAGAAACATCTTTGCGTGGAGACCCTCGGACATGCTAGGCATTCCAAGAGAAGTCACCGAGCATGCCTTGAAGATCAGGCCAGGCTCCAAGCCGATAAAGCAGTGCCTGCGTTGCTTCGATGAGGAGAAACACAGGGCCATCGGTGAAGAGATTGCGAAGCTTTTGGCGGCCAAGTTCATCAAGGAAGTATACCACCCTGAGTGGTTAGCCAATCCCATTCTTGTATGAAAAAAGAGTGGGAAATAGAGAATGTATGTTGACTACATGGGTCTCAACAAAGCATGTCCAAAGGATCCATTTTCTTTGCCAGGCATAGACCAAGTAGTCGACTCGACCTCAGGGTGCGAAACCCTTTGCTTCCTTGATGCGTACTCTGGGTACCATCAAATCGTGATGAAAGAGTCCGACCAGCTCACGACGTCTTCATCACCCCGTTCGGATCATTCTGCTATGTCACAATGCCATTTGGCCTAAAGAACGCGGGAGCTACGTACCAACGCTGCATGCTCAAGTGTTTTGGGGATCTCATCGGGCGGACTGTTAAGTCCTACGTGGATGACATCGTGGTCAAATCCAAACGGGCTGACCAGGTCATAGCTGACCTAGAGCAGGCCTTCGCGAAACTCTGAGCAAATGGCATTAAGCTCAACCCCGATAAGTGCATTTTTGGAGTACCAAGGGGTATGCTGCTAGGTTTTATCGTCTCCTAGAATGTCATCGAGGCCAACCCAGAGAAGATCTCGGCCATCATGAGGATGGGCTAGATTCAGAACATAAAGGGGGTACAATGAGTTACAGGGTGCCTCGCCGCGCTTAGCCGCTTTATCTCACGCCTCGGCGAATGAGGTCTCCCCCTCTATTGGCTTCTGAAGAAGGCCGACCATTTCAAATAGACGCCCAAGGCCCAGGTGGCACTTGACATGGTCAAGTAGCTTCTGATAAAGGCCCCAATCCTAGTCCCTCTGACCGATGGGGAACCACTTCTACTCTACATTGTGGCCACCACACAAGTGGTTAGTGCCGCCCTAGTGGTAGAGCGAGAAGAAGAGGGACACGCCCTCAAAGTGCAGCGTCCCGTGTACTTCATCAGCGAGGTCTTGTCCAATTCCAAGACTCGCTACCCCCAAATATAGAAGCTTCTGTACACCGTCTTTGTCGCTAAGAGGAAGTTGTGTCACTACTTCGAGTCACGTCCAGTGACGATCGTGATGTCCTACCCTCTCGGCGAGGTCATCCAAAACCGGGATGCCACAAGAAGAATCGCGAAGTGGGCACTTGAGCTGATGGGTCAAGGCATTTCATATGCCCCTTGGACGGCCATCAAGTCCCAAGTGTTGGCCGATTTCGTTGCAAAGTGGACTGAGATCCAAATGCCACTAGCAATCGTCGACCAAGAGTACTGGACGATGTACGTCGATGGATCACTGATGAAGAAAGGCGCTGGCATAGGGCTAGTTTTCATTTCGTCCCTCGAGGTACGCATGAGGTACCTGGTTCGCATCCATTTCCCCTCCTCTAATAATGTGGCCGAGTATGAGGCACTCATTAATGGCCTACGCATCGCCATCGAGTTGGGTATCCGACGGCTCGACGGCCATGGTGACTCCCAGCTGGTCATCGACCAAGTCATAAAGGAGTCAAGCTGCCACAATACCAAGATGGCCGCATATTACCGAGAAGTTCGCTAGCTAGAAGACAAGTTCGATGGTATCAAGCTCAGTCACATCCAGAGGCATCTTAACAAGGCAGCCGACGCGCTGGCGAAAATGGCGTCCGGCCGAGAGCCGGTGTCGACGGGCGTCTTTGCCAGCGATCAGTACAAGCCCTCGGTCCACTACGAGGAGCTAGAACAAACCAGTGATGGGCTGCCTGCCCTGGGCTCGGGGGCTAACCAGTCGATGGCTCCATCCGCCCCCAAAGTCATGGAGCTTGACGAGGATCCAGTGATAGAGCCTGACCCTCTGGCCGACTGGAGGACACCCTTCCTCGACTACCACCTCCGTGAGGTACTGCCGATAGACAAAACAGAGGCTCGGTGGCTCGCGCGTTGCACCAAGTCCTTTGTTCTTATTGAGGGTGAGCTCTACAGGCGAAGCCACACCGAGATCCTGCAGCGTTGCATCCCCATCGAACAAGGGAAGCAGTTGCTGAGTGATATCCACAGTGGGGTCTTGCGAGCACCATGCCATGCCTAGGACCCTAGTCGGAAACACGTTCCAACAAGGCTTCTACTGGCCGACCGCAGTAGTCGATGCTAAACAGATTGTACGCACCTATGAAGGGTGTCAATGCTATGCTCGGTAGACCCATCTGCCTGCCCAAGCGCTCTAAATGATCCCCATCACGTGGTCGTTCGCGGTCTAGGGGCTAGATCTGGTCGAACCTCTCAAGAGGGCGCCTGAGGGCTATACGCACTTGCTTGTCGCCGTAGACAAGTTTACAAAGTGGATAGAGACTCAACCGATCTCCGCGATCAAGTCCAAGCAAGTCGTGCTATTCTTCCTTGACATCGTCCATCGCTTTGGGGTCCCAAACTCCATCATCACGGACAATGGCATGTAGTTCATCAGAAAGAAGTTCCTCCGATTCTGCGATGAATACCACATTCGCGTCGATTGGGCCGCCGTGGTGCACCCCGCACAAACGGGCAGGTCGAGCGCGCAAACGGCATGGCCCTATAAGGCCTCAAGCCTAGGATCTTCAACCGGTTGAACAAGTTTGGCGGACGATGGGTCATAGAGCTTCCCGCGGTGTTCTAGAGCCTAAGGACGACCCCCAGCCGGGCCACCGGCTACACACCATTCTTTATGGTCTACGGTTCTGAGGCTATCCTTCCGACCGACCTCGATTATGGAGCGCTGAGGGTCAGGGTGTACGACGAACAGGGAGCCGAGGCATCCCTCGAGGATGCCATGGACTAGCTAGATGAAGCGTGTGACGTGGCCCTCCTTCGCTCGGCCAAGTACCAGCAAGCGTTGTGCCGGTACCACAGCCGTCGAGTACGGTGTCGGGCCTTCAACGTCGGGGGACCTGGTGCTCTGGCTCGTCCAGAGCAACAAGAACTACCACAAGCTCTCTCCGTTGTGGGAGGGACCGTTCGTCGTCGCAGAGGTGCTCTGACCCGCCACCTATAAGCTCAAGACCATCGACGGTGAAGTCTTCATCAACGCCTGGAACATCGAACAGTTACGTCGCTTTAACCCTTAATTTACGCACACTTTCTCTTATCAATTTCACTATCAACTCCTCGATCTTTAGTGACACCCGACCCCAACAACGGTAGGGGGTCAGGCCTCACTCGGAGGCTGATAAGAGCATATCTATTCGGTACACATTCTCTATGCCCGACCCTTTCTCATGTTAAGACCCAGAAGCGAGGGTTGCGGAAATAAACGCTAAGTAAAACTGGTCGGACTGCAAGAAACCTACGCCCCAGCGGTTACGCCATTTTTGCTCACTAGCGTGATCAGAGTTTTTCCGCACCATGAGCTTTTTAGCCTTAACTACGGAAAGAGTCGGTACGCGTTTAAGAGTATATCCACCTAGCAAACATTCTATGTGCCTAACCCTCTTTCACATTGAGACTTAGAAGTAAGGGTTGCGGAAACAAACGCTGAGTAAAACTGATCGGACTACAAGAAACCTATGCCCAACGGTTATGACATTTTTGCTCACCATCATGATCAGAGTTTGTTCACCCGCACCACGAGCTTTATAGCCTTAATGACGGAAAGGGTCGAACACATTAACCTTTTTATACAAAAAGGGGAGAAGGGCTAAAAATCTGTTTGGCCATAACAAAATTTAAGAGCTTGTCCATTTATTACAAGTTTGCCGCCTGACTTATCTGCCTAACTAATTTCTTTGGTGGGATGATCTCATCCTCTATCTCCACAGGTAAGTCCTGTGCCAGCGGGTCACCCAAGTCGATCGAATGGCTCGGCCCATTGCCGAGAGATGGGTAAGGACCAGTAGGATGCCCCATGCGGGTTATGCCGACTCCGTCATGAACAACGGACCCGGATTCCACTCGGACATATCCGGTAAGAGCTCCCCAAACCCGTCACTTGAGCCATCGAGGTAAGCCATGTGCCAGCGGGTCACCCAAGTCGATCGGACGGCTCAGGCCATTGCCAAGAGACGGGTAAGGAGCAGTAGGATGCCCCATGCGGGTTACACCGACTCCGTCATAAACAACGAACCCGGATTCCACTTGGACATATCCGATAAGAGCTCCCCGAACTCGTCACTCGAGCCATCGAGGTAACTTTACCAACCCCCATTTTACTTTTCCAGTGCATGATCATTCATTCATCCATTCTCATACATCCAAGCATCGTATATGCAATTATTGCATCACAACACTTTGCGTCTGAAAGGTCCTAATGGCTAGAGGGGGGTGAATAGCCTAATAAAATTTCTACAACAACACTTAACAAACCGATTAGACAATTATGAGGCGAAGCAAGTGTTGCGCTAGCCTACTAAAAATGCAAGCCAACCTACCACAATTTTAGTTTCTATTGTTTCTATCCACACAATAGCTTTGGCACTACACTAAGTTAGTGTGCTCTCAAAGACTAACTAAAGAGCCACACTAACCAAACTACCAAGCTCTCACAACTAGCTACACTAAAGAGCTTGATAACTAGTTTGCGGTAATATAAAGAGAGAGAACAAGATAGTTATACCGCCATGTCGAGGAGTGAACCAATCAATCACAAGAATCAATGTCAATGAAGACCAATCACCTTGGAATCAAATGATGAACACAATGATTTTTACCGAGGTTCACTTGCTTACCGGCAAGCTACTCCTCGTTGTGGCAATTCACTCACTTGGAGGTTCACGCGCTAATTGGCATCACACGCCAAACCCTCAATAGGGTGCCGCACAACCAACACAAGATGAGGATCACATAAGCCATGAGCAATCCACTAGAGTACCTTTTGGCTCTCCACCGGGGAAAGGTCAAGAACCCCTCACAATCACCACGATCGAGCCGGAGACAATCACCAACCTCCGCTCAATGATCCTCGCTGCTCCAAGCCGTCTAGGTGGTGGCAACCACCAAGAGTAACAAGCGAATCCCATAGAGAAACATGAACACCAAGTGCCTCTAGATGCAATCACTCAAGCAATGCACTTGGATTCTCTCCCAATCTCACAAAGATGATAAATTAATGATGGAGATGAGTGGGAGGGCTTTGGCTAAGCTCACAAGGTTGCTATGTCAATGCAAATGGCCAAGAGAGTGAGCTTGAGCCGGCCATGGGGCTTAAATAGACAACCCCCAAGAATAGAGCCGTTGTACCCCTTCACTGGGCACAACGCGGGGTGACCGGACGCCTCGGTCATATTGACTGGACGCTGGACCTCAGCGTCCGGTCACGCAATGCGTGCCATGTGTTCCCTCTCTTCGAATGTTGATCACCCGATCTCAATGGTCAAGTGATGACCGGACGCAGCAGCTCAAAGTGACGAGACGCTAAACCACAGCGTCCGGTCGTTTCCAGTAAGCATCAAGAGATGACTTTTCACGACCGGACGTGTCCGGTCATGCTCGATCGGACACACCCAGCGTCCGGTCACATGTTGACTCCCCTGTGCGCTGCCATGTCAGCATGACCGGACGCAACCCTCCAGTGTTCGGTCACTAAGTGACCCAGCGTCCGGTCAGAGACCGACGCCAGCGTCTTCGCTGCTTCTACTGACTAGACGCGCCGGTCCAACTGGGGCCAGCATCCGGTCACTTACAGTGACCTCTGTCTTTTCTGTCTAGGGCACCGGTGGCACCGTCTAACTGTCCGCACTCTACGGGCGGACACTCCACTGGTGAAGTTCCTAACCCTTGCTCAAATGTGCCAACCACAAAGTGTACCACCTTGTGCACATGTGTTAGCATATTTCCACAAACATTTTCAAGAGTGTTAGCACTCCACTAGATCCTAAATGCACATGCAATGAGTTAGAGCATCTAGTGGCACTTTGATAACCGCATTTCGATGCGAGTTTCACCCCTCTTAATAGTACGGCTATCAAACCTAAATGTGATCACACTCTCTAAGTGTCTTGATCACCAAAACAAAATAGCTCCTACCATTTATACCTTTGCCTTGAGCCTTTTATTTTTCTCTTTCTTCTTTTCAATTCTAAGCACTTGATCATCACCATGGCATCACCATCATCATGTCATGATCTTCATTTGCTTCACCACTTGGAATGTGCTACCTATCTCATGATCACTTGATAGACTAGGTTAGCACTTAGGGTTTCATCAATTCACCAAAACCAAACTAGAGCTTTTAGCGTTGCATCACGAAGCGGAGTCATCTCATTCAATATGAGCAGCGACCAACCGAGGTTCGAAGGCCAGCCCACGAAGGGCTTAAGGCTACCTCACGGTGAAAAGAGCTAGGGAAAAAACACAGATGAGCCCCAGCAGCCCTTGCCCGACCCACTCAGAAGCGGACTGGGTCATCTCGACCTTCTTATTCAATCCTAACCTCAAGCCATACCCACAGAATATCCATCGAGGGGAGGCCAGCGGACCACCTGAGTCGGTCTACGGAATGACTCGGGCATCTACCGGGAGGCGGGTTAAGGAGCAGTGGAATGCCACATGAGGGCTATGCCGACCCCGTTATGAACGATGGACCCGGATTCCACTTGGACATGCCCATTAGCGAGCTCACTGAGCGTGACACTCGAGCCATCGAGGCAAGTGATGTTAGCTCAACCCCTATGGTTACGGAAACCGCGGACGGGGTGATGATCACAAAGACGAGCCGACCCTCGACCGGACCCCCGCTACACGTGGGGGCTTGAGGAAAGCTGGACTCGCAAGGAGACCGAATGCGCAGTCGTAGAACAATGGCTCAGATCCTAGGGAGGGGGTACGAACAAAAACTAAGAATAACATTTTTAAAACAAAAAACGCTTTCTCCTACCAGTTTACTATCGTCTTCTCGATCTTTAGTGAAACCTGACCCCAGCAATGGCAAAGAGTTGGGTCTCACTCGGGGGCTGATAAGGGTATATATACCCTTTATGAAACAATCGCCATGCCTGACCCCTTTCTCATGTTAAAAAACAAGAGGCAAGGTTTGCGGAAATGAACGACTAAGTAAGGCTGGTCGGACTACAAGAAACCTATGCTCCAGCAGCTATGGCACTCTTGCTTATCAGCATGATCAGAGTTTCTTGCCCGCACTTCCAGCTCTACAATCTTAACAACAGGAAGGGTCGGAGCGTTTTACCCCTTTTTACACATAAAAGGGAGAAAGAACAAATTTGTTCAACCGAAATGAAAGAACAGACTTGTTCAAACAAAACAAAATGGATGGAACTTGTCTGTTTATTACAAAAATGATCGCCCGACCTATTTAACTAACTAGCCCCTTTGGGGGAGAACTATGCCTTCTATCCTATCCGCCAGGTCTTGCGAAAGGGGAGCCACCGCCGTCTCCATCTCCTCCAGCTCGTGGACTTCATAACCAGGCACGTAGTCGTGGCTCATCGCCTCTAGATTGATGCTGTCCCCATAATGAGAACGAGGAATTGCAAAGGACTGATTGACCTCGGCACGAAGGGCATTCCTCTCGAGCTGGCGCACCCGAGCTGTGATCTCAATGGCACAAGCCACGAACGAGCTGGTCCCCTCCGACCACACTACCTCAAGGTCATCGCAGACCACTTCGAGGGCGGTGCTTAGGATACCGAGCTCATCACTCTCCACCTGAAGATTTCTCCTCACCTCGGTAAGATCCACAGCCAGCTTGGTAGAAATGCTCTCGGCCTCTAGCTTCAGAGTCATCTCCCTTTCAAGCTCGGCCTAGAAGGAGCCGACCTTCTGTTGCTCGTTGTCGCGCTCTTGGCAGGCCTGGTCATGCTCTTAGAAAGCCTAGTCACGCTCCTCGCTAGCCGTGTCGTGTTCCGAGCAGAGCCTCTCCATGGTTTGGATCTGCTCATCCCGCTCCTTGCGCAGCCAAGCGACCGCCACAACATCTAGGCTCGCCCTTTTCTTTAGGGCCGTGAGCTTCTCCTTAGCCCCTAGCTTCAGATCCCTTTCTTTCTAAACCTCGCCCAGAAGGTCAAGGATCTGCTGGCGGGTTTCGGCGTCCTTCTGGAGCAACTCATCCCGCTCCTTCCTAACCCTGGTGTCTTCTTCATCATCCTTCCATGACCTCGTCGATAGGGCCTCGAAAGCCTTCTTGGCCTCGTCAGCATCCCGACAGGCCTCGGCCACCCACGACCGAAGATTGGCCGCCTCCTCGGTGAGGGGAGTCAGCTCAACCACCCTCTGCTGGGCGGCAATGAGCTGATCTGTCACCTCCCTGTGTAGCCGCGCCTCCTCGACGAGGCGGTCGCAGGCTTCCTTCTATTGACGAAGGAACCGAGATTTCCCTCGGCTGTGAGCTATAAGGGACTGTAGGGAGACGATGGTCAGGATACAAAAAATATATAGAGGAAGAAAAGGGCAAGACGTAGGACCAAGCAATACCTGGCCAAAGGGAACAACAACGTCACGCAATGTGCCCATGGCGTGGTCCAGGGCCTCGAGCATGGACACAAGACGCTGCCCATCGACATCAGAGTCAGGGATGACTCCCCGCTGGCCCTAAGCGCCGCCGACCCCTCTCACCGTGACGTCCCCGCCAGGACGCCCCCTCCGGCGATGGAAGGGGTCAACGATGTAGACATGAACCTCTTTCCCAGCACCACGACTCCCAGGGAGCCCTCGGTCACGTCCCCTCCATCCGGCCCGCGCCAGGCACCGTTGTTGGGGGCGCCGATGGTACGGGTCATGCCGATGCCTCAGGCAACGCTGCTGTTGCGCCCGGCTATGACCGATCTATCATGGTCACCACCACCTCCACCTGCGTCGGTGGGGTCATGACTGGCTGCGTCGCGCCCGCCACGGTCGGTGCCACGAGCGCGGTCGGTGGCCCCGTCCACCCCGCCATTGGTAGTAGTATCGTGGCCGTCACCGGCTGCTCCACGACCTCCGAAGGTGCCCCTTGAAAGCCTACGTCCACCCGTCCCACCGAGGGCACAGGCGCCACCGTGGGCGGCGCTTGACCGATCGGCGACACGGTCACACTAGCGCCGCTCCCGCCTGAAAACGGGTGCGACACCAGCCGATGACCGCCGCCCCGATTGGAGGGCAATGCTCTTCTTGACTTCAGCGCCAAAGGATTCCACTGCCTGCCGATGCTACAAGAGACGAAAAACATAAGTCATGATGAAATCCAACTAAAATAGGAAAAACAAAGGAATTGATAACTCACCTCGATGCTCGTCGGGCGGCAGATATGTTTGGGGGATGACCCCCCTGACCCTTGCTCCGCCTCATCGGAACAAGGCCGTTTTGAGCCCGCCCCCTGCTCCTAGGCAGAGGGGCTCATGTAGGATCTCTGCAACGCCTAGAGGGGGGGGTGAATAGGCCTGTAAAAATTCAAATCAAACTGAAGTCAAATTCACCCGCGGCACTGTCGCTCTATGAGCGTAGTACTGCCGCACCTGCAGGAGAGATTAGTTCACAGTTCAAAATCTACCCAACAAAATTTAGATTGGGTAAATTTCTTAGCTTCCTGCAGGTAGTAGATCATAGATCGATAGCTGAAAGTGGTGGGAACACCACACACAAGTAGATCAGTCTCAAACTCTAGAAATTACCTCAATCAACAATATGTCATGCAAGTAATATAAATCAAGCACAAGTGACACAATAATTTATCCCATGGTTCGGCTCGCCACCAAGGCTTGCCTACCTCCACGTTGTTGAGATTAGCCACTAAGGCTTAGAGCTTTCCAGCCCTTCCTCGTTCTCAAGTCAAAAGACTTAACTCTTGAGATGATGGGTGAGTTTACTAGCTTCAAGAGATGGTTACAAACCTCCCGGGGCTGCCACACAAGTTGGCAAGCTCCACGGCACGACGCTCTAGCCGGCTAGGAGCCAAGCTCCAAGAGTAACAAACACAACCACCGGCCAAAACGTGAACCAAGTGCTCTTTAGAGTTTGAGAATCAATGGAATAGCTCACCGAGCACCATGATTCGTCTATAGAGGAAAATCATGGCACGGCTCAGCCCCTCCATTTTTATCAGAAAAAATGCTTGAGGGAAGACGATCACAAAGACGAGTCAACCCTCGACCGGACCCCTGCTATGGGCGGGGGCTCGAGAAAAGTTGGACTCACAAGGAGACTGAACGCGCGGTCGTAGAACGATAGACCCCCGTAGGGGTCGGAATTAGGAAAGACCTTTTCCGACCCACCAAGTCTTACGGCTATACCCCCGAGGGGTCCGATCACGACAAAAGGGAACCACCATCCTATCGGGACACGCCGCGGGTTATAAAAAGAAGGCCAAGGCCCTCAAAGTCCTCCCGTCTGGAAAAACCTCCAAAGGAGTATTCTACTCCTCCGTAGGCTCGGGGGCTACTATCGGGTATCAATATTCGGGATACCCAAAGCAAGGGAGTAGCGTCCACGCTGACTCCCCCGGACAGAGCAAGAGCAAGACGTATTAACATGTCTCGCCCGACCCCTTGGGTATGGGCTCCGTCTCGCCTGACCCCAAGGATGCAGTTTTCGTCTCGCCTGACCTCGAGGCTACGGGGGTCTCGCCCGAGGCCGCGGGCTCCGTCTCGCCCAACCCTTGGGTGCGTGCTCCATCTCATCCGACCCCAAGGGTAGCGGGCTACGTCTCGCCCGACCCCGAGGACGTAGTTTTCATCTCGCCCGACCCCGAGGCCACGGGGGTCTCGCCCAAGGCCGCAGGCTTTATCTCGCTCGACCCCGAGGCCGCGGGCTCCATCTCGCCCGACCCTTGGGTGTGTGCTCCATCTCGTCCGCCCCCAAGGGTCACGGGCTCCGTCTCGCCCGACCCTAAAGGGTTGCGGGCTCCGTCTTGCCTGACGGGGACCCATATCGCCGTCGACCACTCTAGGTCCAGGCGTATGGGCCTGAGTCAAAATTCTGACACCAGGGAAGAGACGTGCACGACTCGATGTAACCCGAGATCATGACGGGCCATACCTGAGGATTCACATCAAGAACAGCGTCGGGCGTACCGGTGCTGTTCTGTCTAACCCTTGTACGAACGCTGACAGGCGCGTCAGTTCACCACGACGTCAGCCGGGACGGGATGGAATGCCATGACCGGCAGATGACGTCTGCGCATGGCGCCAGTGACGGACAGGGCCACGACGTGGAGCCATCCCTGTTGACATCTACATTATCGGTGGGACCCGCATGAAGTAGAAGAAGGACCCGGCGATTCTAGAAACCTTCTTCTCTCTCGTTCTTCTCATTTTTCTCCGCTGTAACCCGCACTTTCCCTTCGCCTATAAAAGGGGAAGCAGTGCGTCCCATGAAGGGGGCCAGATCCGCACAAGAGCACGACACGAGCACACGGCTGAGCAGTGATCGAGCTCTCAGCACCCGTTCACTCCTTTCACCGGAGACTTGGGATCCTTTCACTCTCTCTCCTGTTTGTAACCCCTACTACAAACTTTCAGTGCTAGTAACACGAGCAGCAACGACGAACTGGACGTAGGAACTTTCTATCCGAACCGGTATAAACCTCGTGCCCTCTAAGCATACCATCCGAGCCAAACGCGCAAATACAAATTTACTCGTCGGTGGTCCGAAAACACCGACAGTCATATATGAGTAAGATGGGTTTATTCTTTTATTTAAATCATATTTTATAAAACTTTTAACAATATTGAAATCAATAATCATCATAGTCCTATATATTAGTATATGTATATGTATATATTTAAAGCAGTACACAATCCTAAAACCATGCTCGTTTCTCTGAAACTACTAAACCTCACTCAATTACAGTCCAAACCACTTTCATTACCTCAATGGCAAAAAAAAAAAAAGAGAGATGATGATCAAGCAAATAAGAAAAAACCGCCTCAACCTCAACGGCTCAACCCCTAGCCGCGTTTTGTTGTACGCGGCGTTTATTTAATCCAAAGCAGCAGCTTCCTTTTACTTATTCCAACCCTCTAAGCTCTGGCACAGCTAGTTCCCCCTCCCCCTTTTCTCCTCAATCTCCTCGCCTTCGCTTCGCCGTTCCAACGCCCCCACGGAACATAAAGGCCAAGAAGTGATGGTAGTGGAGTAAAACCACGCGCCCGAGGGAGAGAGGGACAGGTTGGTGGAGGACGCGCACCCGGGGTGGAGAGCAGCAGGAGCTCCTGCGGCGAATTCGGGCCGCGAGTGCGCCGGTTCAGGCGGCCGCCGCCGGTGGAATTGTGGCAGACGAGGTGGCCTGTTGGTGCGGCGGGAGTTTGCGAGTAGGGCGGTTCCGGTTGGTGAGTGAGAGAAGGTGTTGTTGGGGGTGTGGATCTGGCCGGCGGCGGGCGATGGGAAGGAAGGACTAGGGCTCGATTGGAGGGAAAGGCGCGATCTTGGGGGTTCCCATGGGCGGATGCTTCTCGCAAGAGGAGCACCGGCTCCAGAGCAGGCCAGGTTCGGGCTCCATGCTTGTTCTACTCCCCTTCATGTATATTTTACTGTATATATACCTGTGTAATTGGGTCGTGGATTAGCTATCAGTTGCTTATGGATTCTGGTAAAATCACTTTGAGATGGGGGGAAATAATGGATTTTGATTGTTTGGAATGCCCGATTGTAGCATGTTGCTATCTGTGCTTGTGAGCTCATGTAACAAGTGATGGGATATGCCATGCATAGCCTTTTTGGCGCAAATTTTTCCTATCCAATGTTGTATTTTCATGCTCTATAGTGCCCAATTTCTTTTGTTCGCGCAAACTTTGCATGGTGTAATTTTGCTTATTGATGTCCTGTGGAAGACATGTGGTACCATAATAGACCCATGCGTTGCTTATAGAATTGCATTCTGGGGCAAGGCCTAGTCTAGGGAAAGAATAAGTGAACTGCAGCTCATATTTTTTATGTACAAATAACATCAACTAAGTTCTCAGATAATTTGGTACCTGCTCAGGCGGTGCTTGAACAATTCTGGTAACTTATCTTCAATTGATTCTTGACAAGTTAGTCAAACATGTGTCTCAAATTAATCCTGAAGACAATTAATGGATAAAGCAAACTTTGATAATGGGCAGTTCTGCAGTTGTGTTGATGTCTTCATGAGTTTTAGTAGAAATTGCTTTGTCCAAAAATTCAGGGGAAGACATGACGTGTACTATCCTGCTTATGCTATCTTGTGACCATAAATGCTCTCTTAAAACCATTTTAATCTTCCCTTAAGATCATTATGACTGTGCAGTTATGCTTATGCCTTCGCAGTTGTTCCAAAAGGCCTTCTTATTGGCATGATGCACAATACAGTTCATTTGCATGCACGTCATGGAATAATGTGAATAAAAAAAAGGAATTGTCTACAGGGACTGAAGGATTGATGATTGCATCTTAAAGAAATGCATTGACTATATGTACAAGCTTTGATCCTCTCCTGATGGTTACTTCTAAAATTTCTATCAGCTGAAGCTGCTGGACCAGACGGACTGCGGAAGTCTAAATCCGATTCTAAAGTTATAGCAAGTGTTCTTGCTCCTCCAAAAGATGTGGTGGACCTGCAAGTAGAAGGATATGGAAATGTGAATATTTTCACATATGACGAATTGAGAGCAGCCACAAAAAACTTCCGACCAGATCAAATTCTTGGAGAGGGTGGGTTTGGAGTTGTTTACAAAGGTGTAATTGATGAAAATGTTAGAGCAGGTTTCCCATCCAGACAGGTTGCTGTGAAAGAACTAAACCCGGAGGGCTTTCAAGGGGACAAGGAGTGGCTGGTAAGTATCATTGTTCTGTTCCTGTTTCTAAACCTTTCTTTGGTAATGTACATTGAAAAAAATCCTTTTTGATTTCTTGCTCATGTGAAATCTTCATGAGGTTAGTTGATCGTATCTTTGAAGACTTACTTAGTGATAATATTTTACTTAGTGATAATATTTTTCTTTGTAATCTGTATTGGATAGCCATTTTCCTTGCTTACCTTTTAAGAAATAACTTCACATCGCACTAGAGGTAGAAGAGTGAAAACTAGGCTGAAAATCTACTTGTGATTGTTGGAGCACTAATGGTTTCTGATGTGTTTCCAGGCAGAAGTCAACTATCTCGGGCAACTTAGTCATCCAAATCTCGTTGAACTGATTGGCTATTGCTGTGAGGGTTCACATAGACTGCTTGTCTATGAGTACATGGCTTGTGGAAGCCTCGAAAAGCACCTTTTTCGCCGTAAGCTCTAACTGGCTATTTGCACTACCTATTTAACATTCATTGTTCCTCATAGTGTAGGGGTGTATTATTTTTTGCCTTGGGACAAATCATCAGTAGGAAGGAAATTGGTATTTGTTTCAGTGACTATTGTGCATGTTTACTTAACCAGCCATCTACACTACAAATGTAATCTCCAAATGTTAGGGTTTGTTTTTGAAATGATAGTGGGTAGTATTTGTTTGAACTTGTGGAAGTCTTTGGATCCAACTAGCACTTCAATTTATGTACTAAACCCTGTAGCAAAGTTGGCTAGGTGATCATGTGATTGGAGTTCTTATGGTAACCTTATTATTAAGAAAATGAAATTAAATATACATTAGTAGATGAATGGAAATAGTTACTGCACCGTCATTACAGTGGATGGTAGTCTTGTATGTGCTGAGTTTAATTTTCAACATCATTGATTGATCTGAAAAGAAGGGCGGGCCTCGTGCAAGCGGTAGAGTCTTACCGCCTGTGACCGGAAGGTCCCGGGTTCGAGTCGCGGTCTCCTCGCATTGCACAGGCGAGGGTAAGGCTTGCCACTGACACCCTTCCCCAGACCCCGCACAGAACGGGAGCTCTCTGCACTGGGTACGCCCTTATTGATTGATCTGAAAAGCACGCTTGCTATTTTTCCCTGTAAGAGAAGTTCTTATTCAAGTGGTGACAGGAAAATTTGCTAATCAAGCTTCACATATTTGATTGTTAGTTATTATATCTATATTTCCATTTGAGAGGGTGTTCCCATTGATTTTATCTTGCCTGTACCATTGCAGGGGTTTGCCTTAATATGCCATGGTCAACACGCATGAAGATTGCATTGGGTGCTGCAAGGGGGCTCGAATACCTTCACGGAGCTGAGAGATCCATCATTTATCGAGATTTCAAGACATCAAACATCTTGCTAGATGCGGTTCGTGTTTCATATATTATTTTTTAAAGTGTTGATAGTATTGCTGTATTTATGCTGTATTTCAACTACATGTTTACGGTTGTTTCTGTGTAAAACTTCTTTCATTACCTACCAAATTATATTTTGTAACATATTTTCCAAGGTTATTAAGGC
Source organism: Miscanthus lutarioriparius (assembly GCA_904845875.1). Lineage (NCBI taxonomy): Eukaryota > Viridiplantae > Streptophyta > Magnoliopsida > Poales > Poaceae > Miscanthus > Miscanthus lutarioriparius. The sequence goes on from CAJGYO010000019.1 coordinate 14,146,180, forward strand.
CTCGCTTAAGTGCCGAAGCTGTTAGGTGTCGCCATAGAGGCAAGGTGTCACCCTGTCGCCGTACACACATGCTGCCGCCCGCTTTTGTGCATCTCCCACTCGATTCTGCCTTCTGCTCGATTCCACTGCTGTTCGCTTGATTTCTTCAATCCCTGCTTGCCAATCGCTCAATCAGGAAGGGGACTGTGGTGGTAGTCGGTCTGAGGGCACAGGACAGTGAGGGAAGTGAAAGGAAGGGGAGAGGTTGTGAGCGACGGCGGGGGTGGAGGCGGAGGCGGAGGCGGAAGCGGAACGACGGCTCTGAGAATGAGAGCGCGAGAGATGCAAGAACCAGGGTGACGGCGCTAGATGCTTCTGGATGGTGATGTATATGTAGGGGAGGGGCACATGGGCTGCCTAGTGGGCTGGCCAGCCCACTTCTTACTCCTTCGTTCCTCCATTTTCTTTTCTTTTCTCCTTTTCTTCCTCCTTCACGCTGATGTCTTGCATTTCCTTACCTTGGTATGGCGTCGACTTGCGTCATGCCTCACTTGCCAAAGCGGTAAGGTGGTATTGAGTCGCCACGCCTCGCCTTGCTTCCCTGATAATCATGATATTTTCACCGCTGAACAATGCTGTGGGATGCTGTGAGCCTGTGACACATTATGTCTATATATCACAATGTGTTTATCTCAACATCTAGAGGAACTACTCTATGAGTGTGTATACATTGTACTAAGTCCCCCGCACATGCAATTTACCGTGCCTCCAAAATGCATCCATGTTTTTTGAGGCTAATAAAGACACTTAATTACTTTTGCCTTGCCCATCTTGTAGAAACAAAATGTTTTTTTTAATAAAGGAAGCTTTTATTACTTTCTCAAGAGCAATACATCGAGTTGATACAACAAAGCTTTGAAAAAACCCACTTCCGGCTTCTGCTTTTCAACAAAATGTTGCACAAGGAATGCTGATCTAAGTTTCTCACTGCAGATCTTGATATGTTATGTATTAATATATACTTCTGATAGCTTCTCATTGCCACTCTTTACCGCTGTTGCAGGATTACAATGCTAAGCTTTCAGACTTTGGTCTCGCAAGAACCGGTCCTAGTGGAGACCAAACCCATGTGTCAACTCGGGTCATGGGAACTTATGGATATGCAGCTCCAGAATATGTCATGACTGGTAAGCATGGATTTCCTATCATCAAGCTAACAATTTGAGCATAAAAATGAACTTGTTACCAGGAATGAATAGACACTCATGGCAAGGATTTCCTATCATCAAGCTAACAATTTGAGCATAAAAATGAACGTGTTACCAGGAATGAATAGACACTCATGGTACTTAATCCAAATATGTTAATCCTCAATCACCAATTAACTTGATGCAGGCCATCTGACGGCACGAAGTGATGTTTATGGCTTTGGAGTTGTGCTTCTAGAGATGATTATTGGAAGAAGGGCTGTGGACAAGAGCCGGCCTAGCCGCGAGCATAACCTAGTTGATTGGGCACGGCCCCTCCTCGTCCATAACAGGAAGCTGTTCCGAATAATCGATCCAAGAATGGAAGGGCAATACTCCACCAAGGCTGCCATTGAGGTGGCAAGCCTTGCATACCGCTGCCTGAGCCAGAATCCCAAAGGACGACCAACCATGAGCCAAGTTGTTGAGATCTTTGAGGCGGTGCAGAACATGCCTGAGTGCCAAGACATACTCCTCCAGAACAGTATCACAGGTGCTGTGACGCTCTACGAGGTCCCAAAGGAGCCTGCAGACAGAGTTGAGTTGGAGAAGGCCAAGCAGGAACCGGCAGTAAAGACTGCTGCAATGCCGCCTGTGAATGGAAAGCCAGTCCCCCAGAGCAGGCGAACACGGCCTGGGAATGGCCGGAGCAAGAGCGAGCCATCGTTGGAGTGTAAGATGTACATCCCGTCACCAGACTCTGACAGACAGCAGCTCGGCCTGGAGGCACTCGCATCCCCAAATGGAAGCATAAAGGACCCTCCTGATGAGGATTTGTACAAGATATAACACCAGAGCAGTTTTTTTCGACAACGTGAGCCCACGTTGCTCGCCTTTTGCGCCTGCACCCTTGTTCTCAAAGATAAGTCAATTATAATTTTTTCTCTGATGGCCACCGGCCACGCTTATTCTTCTGATTAGCAATTGTACGTAGAGGAGAGTTGTGATGGAAAGCATGTGTGAGTGCCTGCCAACCTGATACACTTCTTTCTGGGGAGATTTCCACTCCAAAAATGGAAGTGGAGAGATGTGTCCTGACAATTGGTGCCGTTACCCGTCTGTTGAGTTACTTGTAAAGATGCTTGTTCTTCGTTGTAATCTTGAACAGTCCTGCGGGAAATCAACACCACCATGGAAATTGATAGATTATTTACTGTGTTGTCAATTTGTTCAAATCTCCAAGAGCGGTAAGGTTTTTTTGTTCGGTGCACAGCCAGAGTGGTAAGCTCGTGAAATAAGGGGTGGTCCTTCCGAGGAGCAGGAGGCATCGTGGCTCTTTTAAAACGGCTCTTCTGACTCTTCTTCATTGTTTTCACTAAAACAGATGTTCGGAGCTTAAAAATGGATGTTGGTAGGGCTTCTTTGGAGTAGCTGGAGCCAGAGAGGAGTCTTATCAAACATAGCCCCAAGTGAAAACAAACAGGGTCTTTTGATTTTTCTTGTCATTTTGACTTTTTTTATTTGCTATGTATTTAGATATAGCGTATATAATATATCTAGAAAAGACAACGATTTATAATGGTGTTTTAGTTTTATTGTGTCGTTTTGGTTTTCTTTATTTGCTATGTATTCAGATATAGTATATATAATATGTATTTGAAAAAAAAATAAAACGGTTTATAATTTCAAACGAATGGAGTAGTTTTTTCTATTGAAGGATCAGAAACGGTGACCAGAGGGGGGGGTGAATGGGAGCCTCAAATTTCTCACGAAATATTTAGCCGCTGTCCCAACTTCACCACCAAACGCGCAAATAAATCACCATGATATCCACGACCCAAAAGATGTTCCCTAAAAACACAGCGGGACACCACAAAGTCAACGCAATAAACGGTAAACAATTTAGAGCTCAAACGAATAAATTGCGAAAGAAAAGCTAGCTGAAAATGGACCTAAAATTCTAGGCACTAGAGATAGTACAACAATTAGCAGTGGCTTTGCAAGTCGTGAGATGTACACCAAACAATTGCCACAATTTAATGCTCTAATGAGGAGCTCATGATTGCTTAGTTCATTTCACGGAAGCAAGAACAAGGCTAATGACCAATAAAAAAAATTAAGCATAAGGCGAAGCACTGGCTTTTGCACTTGCCGTTCAACACTAATTGCGAACTGCTTTGGTGATAAAAAATTCAGAGAATGAATCTGTCGGGTACCGTAAAAAGGGGTACCCTAAGCAAAAGCCCGAAAAAACTCATAAAACCCCCATGAGGCCTCCTTAGTCGAACTAAGAAAACAGTTCACGGTGACGTCCGAGGCCGGCTCGGCCGAATCCGGTCTCGGACCAAATCTCCGCCTCGCCCGAGGCCCTCGGTCAGGGTCTCGGAGGTCCCGATCCTGCTCCGCCTCGCCCGAGGCTGGGTTCGTCCCGTGTCCTCGTCGCCTCCGCCTCGACCGTCCCTCTGGCAGGCTGTCCCATCCATTTAATGCCCCTACGAGCACCCGTTGCGTCAGCCACGACCGGCAGGGTACAGCAACAGGGGCGATAGGACAACGGTCAAATCTCCTTTTTACCATCCCTTACTGACGGTGCAGGGGTTACCGTGCCCTGTGAACACACGTCCCGCACTATTCCACCTAAACCGAGTACGACGCTGATCGCCGAGGCCTCCATATCGCACGCGGGGCACGTCCAAGGCCTCAGATGGATAACTAGCTCTCCGCCTCGCCAGTGGCCTCAGAGGCCTCGGACAGAAAACCGATTCTCCGACTCGCCCGAGACCCCACCCAAAAGGCCTCGGGCGAGTTACCAACGCTCCACCTCGTTCAAGACGGGCTCGACAAACCACCCCATCGCCTCTGCCTCGACCAACTACTCCCACGGCGTCATCCGGATGACAGCTCGGTATGAGAGGAGTGGCCGACGAGACGCAAATCACATCGGCACCATGCCGACCGAAACAAGACAAGGCAGGAGTTACCGGCCACTGTGCGCAGCACTGTGCCCACAACTAAATGTCCATACCGCACTGTGCTGCCTAACTCTAACTACTCCGAGGACGACGCGGCATGGGGAGTTAAGCTCGGATCCTCAGTAGCCTCGTAATCGGTGTGTGGGGTCACCGCTCCACCCACGCCTGAACAATTTACCTCGTGGTCTCGACAACCTTGGGGTTCACACCGCCGAGCCCCCATGATGGCTCGGCCTCGGCACCGCTAAGCCTTCAAAGCTTCGTGCGGACAACACACTACGACCGACACGTCGCTCGTCAGGCCCTACATCAAGCTATTACGTCGCATAGGATCGGATGTGACCGGTGCGCTGCTCCGGCCAGGGGTAGAACCACTCCATCGACTATTCCGCCATAGCAACAGGCTATAGGTCTCGGACAGGCCGCCTCTGTTCACATGATGCCACGTAACTAGCGCATGTATCACCCCCATCCCCCCTTCTACTATAAAAGGGAGGGACCAGGCTGTTTCTAGGGACGAGGGACACGGGCATGAACTAGAACACACCTAGGCACATACGAACTCACGAGGTAGACGAACACAAGCTGTAGCACCCACACTTAGATCAACGTCTCGAGCAATTCGTCCCGTTCATCATAGAGACTTGGGGCTAGCTCCCTCTCTCACCCTGCTTATAACCCTCTACTACGAGCACTTCGGTGCAAGGAATACAAGATCGGTCTCCTAGACTGGACGTAGGGCACTGATTGCCTGAACCAGTATAAACCTTGTGTCTCTTTGCATCACCATCCGGAATTAGGGACACGCAGTACAAATTTATTAGTTGGTTGAGGACCCCCCGGTCCGAAACACCGACAGTTGGCGCGCCAGGTAGGGGACTCTGCGTGTCAACTTCGTCATCCCAACAAGTCCCGGATGGCAGACCCCATACGACCACTGCGTCTCGGTACGGTGATCTGGTTCGGGAGCCTAGAGTTCATGTCTCTAGGACGTGAGTACGATATGGTGCTCCTCACGCCCCGAGCCCCACCGACCGATGTCGGCATCACGCACTCGTAGTCCAGGCGCAGACGGCGCCCGGGCGGCCGCTCTCATCGCGCTCGCCAGACACGACGCGAGCGAGGCCACACCGACACCACGTGAGCTCATGGTGACGCACTGCGTTCTGCCGGCGCCCCATGTCTAGCTGTTGGCGCAAGATCCCTGATTGGGGACCTGACTTGCTTCGAGCTCGACGCGGGCGGCGCGCCGCGCGGCGTGACATCTGGCGACGCCCGTCATCCAAATTTCGCCTCTACCGCCTCGAGAGGATCGACTTTGGTAGAGCATAGCCTGGCAATGGCACCATCCCCGTACCCCTTCGGGTTGAGAAACGCCGCCGCCACCTATGCTTCCGCCTACGCCTCTGCTCACGCAGAGCCCTTAGAACGCCACCAACGCTTCGCCCTCGATTTCGACACCACGACTTCGAGCCATTCCCACGCTGACTCCTCGGAGGAGGACGAGGCGCGGGCCGGGGTAGACTTCTCCGGACTACGAGACCCTGAATCCATGCGTCGCTTCCTGGCCGCGAGCGACTACTGTTTCGGTTACTCCGACTCTAACGACGAGGGCGCCTACGACCCCACTCGCGAGTGCTTCCACGTCGAACTCAGGATGCCGAGGATGGGCGATGAGGACGCGGGGATGGGCAACCGTTCCCTGCCTCACCGGGGAACGGGCGACACCACACCTCCACGCTGAAAGCTCTAGTTTGGTTTTGGTTAATTGATGAAACCCTAAGTGCTAACCTAGTTTATCAAGATGATTATGAGATAGGTAGCACTACTCCAAGTGATGAAACAATGACGAAGATCATGACAATGGTGATAGCATGGTGATGATCAAATGCTTGAACTTGGAAAAGAAGAAAGAGAAAAACAAAAGGCTCAAGGCAAAGGTATAAAATGTAGGAGCCATTTTGTTTTAGTGATCAAGACACTTAGTGAGTGTGATCACATTTAGGATAGATAGCCATACTATTAAGAGGAGTGTAACTCGTATCGAAATGCGGTTATCAAAGTGCCACTAGATGCTCTAACTCATTGCATATGCATTTAGGATCTAGTGGAGTGCTAACACCCTTGAAAATATTTGTGAAAATATGCTAACACATGTGCACAAGGTGTTTGCAGGGTTGAGATTTGGAAAAATGAAATGTCTATTTTCTATTGCGCCGGATGCAAAATTCTTGATGGTTGGCACATTTGAGCAAGGGTGAAGAAGTTAGAGTTGAAATGGAGTTGGTCGAAATGATGTCAAGGCGTCGGTCTCATCGACCGGACGCTGGAGTCACTCAAATGACGGACGCTGAAAGGTCTGCGTCCGGTCGAAATGCCGACAACCTGATGGGTAGGGTTGAGCACCGGACGCTGGTCTCACGTCCGGTCAAGGTGGACGGACGCGTCCGGCCGAAAAAACATGCCTCGGGGAGTTCTTCGAAACGACCGGACGCTAGGGGGCTTCAGCGTCCGGCCGGTTTTTTGTTGAGCGTCCGGTCACCAGAGAGCCGTTGAAATCGACGAAACAAGTTTTTGAAGTCAGACGCGTGGCGTCCATCGGCGACCGGACGCCGAGGGCCAGCGTCCGGTCTATATGACCGGATCGTCCGGGCAGAGCGTGTTTTGCCTAGTGAAGGGGTACAACGGCTCTATTTGATGGGGGCTCTATTTATAGCCCCATGGCCGGCTCAAAGAAAAACTCTTGCACATTTTCATTGACATAGCAACCTTGTGAGCTTAGCCAAAGCCCTCCCACTCATCTCCATCATTGATCCATCATCATTGTGAGATTGGGAGAGAATCCAAGTGCATTGCTTGAGTGTAGGGGTGGATCCAGCAGTGGGGCGGGGGGGGGGGGCTCAAGCCCCCCTACCCATCCCAAAACAGTGCAAATTACTATAGAGCCCCTTTAAATTTTTAGGCAAAGTTCTATAGTGTAGGGGGGGCTGAGACTTAAGATCGAGCAGCAGTGTTGTTCAGCCCCCCCTAAAATATTTCCTGGATCCGCCGCTGCTTGAGTGATTGCATCTAGTGGCACTTGGTATTCGTGTTGCGCTGCGGATTTCGCTTGTTTCTCTTGGTGGTTGCCACCACCTAGACGGTTGGAGCAACGGTGAAGGATCGGCACGAGTTGGTGATTGTTCGTGGCCGCCTTCGGTGATTGTGATGGGAGTTGTACCTTCCCCGGCGGAGCGCCGAAAGGTAACTCTAGTAAATTGCTTGTGTCATTGAGTTATCTCACTTGTGGGTCGGTTCTTGCGGTGTCCAATCGTGTGGACGAGGTTTGTGAAACACCTCTTAGCCGCCGAACCACCAAGTGTTGGTCGACACAATGGGGACGTAGCGTGTTGGCAAGCACGTGAACCTCGGGAGAAAATCGATTGTCTCTCTTCTTTGTCATTCTCCCGGTGATTGGCTATATATTCATCTTGTGATTGATTCATCCCCTACACGTCGGTATAATCACTCTACTCACTCATTTACATTCTTGCAAACTAGTTGATACAAGCTCTTTAATGTAATTAGAATTGAGAGCTTGCTTTATTATTTACATTCATCTAGTTGAGCTCTTTAGAGTAGCAAGGTTGAGAGCTCTTAGTGAGTAATTACATAGCTAGTTTGTGTGCCTAAGTATTCATTGCAACTAGAATTGTTGGATAGGTGGCTTGCAACCCTTGTAGAGCTAGAGCAAGTTTGCATTACGCTATTTGTCATACTAATCAAATTGCTCTAGTTGATTTGTAGATTTTTAAATAGGCTATTCACCCCCCCTCTAGCCATATTAGGACCTTTCAAGTGGTATCGGAGCCGTGGTCACTGTTTGATTGAAGGCTTAACAACCTCGGTGTCAAATTATGGCTCAAGTTGTGTTCAACCATGTGGGGGGCAAACCACCATTCTTTGATGGCACAAGCTATGATTATTGGAAGAGAAAGATAAGTGTGTATCTTAGTTCAATCAATGATCAAGTATGGGATGTAACCGAGAATGATTATGCTATCATTAATCCCGACAATCCCACCAACCAAGATAAGTCTAACAAGCAATGCAATATAATGGCTCTCAACACCCTATACAATGCCCTTGATCCAAAGGTGTTTGAGCAAATCAAGGATTGTGAAAGAGCAAATAAAGTGTGGAGGAGATTGGAGGAAACCTATGAGGGCACACCGGAGGTGAAGAGTGCCAAGTTATATATTCTCAAGGACAAGTTGATAGGTTTCAAGATGAAAGATGATGAGAGCATACCGGAGATGTTCCATCGATTACAAGTCATTGTCAATGATTTGAAGGCTTTGGGAGAAAAGATCAAGAATGATGATGTCTCTCATCGGTTCTTGATGAGTCTACCTCCAAGGTTTGAAATGTTGAGAATGCTAATCATAAGAGGAGGATTAAAGGAGATCACCCCAACCAAGTACTAGGTGAAGTCATGACACAAGAGACATACCGTGTGGAAAGGGAGGGGATGACAAGGAGGACAAGAAGGAAGATGAGAGGACAAGAAGAAGAAGAGTGTAGCATTCAAGGCTAGCTCATCATCATCACACAAGAACAAGGGCAAGTCAAAGAAAGAGTCAAGTGATGATGAGGATCTTAGTGATATTGATGATGAAGCTATGGCTCTCTTTGTGCAAGAAGATGGGCAAGTTCATGAAGAAGAAAGGCTATGGTGCAAGAAAAAGAAGAGATCATACCAAGAGCAAAGAATATGTGAGAAGATGCTATAATTGCAAGAGTCCCGATCATGTGGTAGCCAATTGTCCTTACAATAGTGACAATGATGAAGATGAGAAGAACAAACACAAGAAGGACAAGAAAGAAAAGAAGGAGAAGAGGGAGAAGAGGATGACCTTTCAAAAGAAGAAGGGTGGAGGCTATGTGGTCACTTGGGATAGTGATGGCTCATCGGATAGTGATGACTCTAGTGATGATGGCAAGAAATCAATCAAGAAAGCACTAGCAAGCATCGCCATCAACGACAAGCCCTCCATCTTCGACACTCCATCAACATGCCTCATGGCTAAGCCTACCAAGGTAAAATATGATGAGAGTGATGATGATGAAAGTGATTCTTGTAGGAGTGATGATGAAGATGAGGAGTACTCCAAGGAGGAGCTCATGGACATGTGTGAGCAAGTGCACGCTTGCAATGAGATGAAGAGAAAGGAGTGCAAAGAATTGCGCAAGAGAGTAAAATTTCTTGAGCAATCCTTTGATGAGCTCAATGCCACTCATGAGGGGCTAGTGGATGCCCATGAGAAGCTTGGCAAAGCTCACTCTAAGCTTGAAAAGGCTCACTCCTCTCTCATTGAGCAAGTCAAGAAGGAGGAAGCCAAGGAGGAGCAAGTGATAGTTACATGTGATGTGGGACTAACATGTGATCTTATTAATGAATCTACTTATAAGCCTATTGCTATTGCTCCCACTAACACCTCTTGTAGCACAACCATTACCACTCCACCTATGAATGATACATCACTAATGGTGGAAAATGAAACCCTCAAGAAGGAGGTGAATGAGCTCACTCGTGCCTTAGGCAATGCCTATGGTGGAGATGCCCGCTTGCTAAAGTGCTTGGGTAGCCAAAGGTTTTCTCTCAACAAAGAGGGATTAGGCTATACCCCCAAGAAAGGCAAGACGGCCTTTGTCACTCCCAAAGCTAGCTTTGTGAAGGGCGATAGTCGGTTTTGCAATAGATGCAAGCAAGTTGGGCATATAGAGCAATATTGCAAGATTAACAAGAACAAGCTACCTAATGTATCCTCAATTAAATTTGATTCTTGTTACATGCTTTATAAGGGTGCCAATGGTGTGAAGGCTAAGTTCATTGGTATACCAATTGTGGGCCCAAAGAAGAAGGCCATTTGGGTACCAAAGACCTTGGTGACTAACCTACAAGGACCCAAGCAAGTTTGGGTACCTAAAAAGAATTGATCTTCTTTTGTAGGTAAATTATAAAGCCGGAGGAAGGCATTGGGCGCTTGATAGTGGGTGCACACAACACATGACCGGTGATTCAAGAATGTTCAATTCAATCAATGAAAGCAAGAGCAATGGGATTGATAGTATCACATTTGGTGACAATGGCAAAGGCAAAGTCAAGGGACTTGGTAAGATTGCAATATCCAATGACTTGAGCATTTCCAATGTGCTACTAGTAGAGAGCTTGAACTTCAACCTATTGTCGGTAGCCCAATTGTGTGATCTTGGTTTCAAGTGCATATTTGGTGTGGATGATGTAGAGATCATAAGTGTAGATGGCTCTAACTTGATATTCAAAGGATTTAGATATGAGAATCTATACTTAGTTGATTTCAATGCTAGAGAAGCTCAATTGTCAATATGTTTGATCACTAAGTCTAGCATGGGTTGGTTATGGCATAGAAGGCTTGGTCATGTTGGAATGAAACAATTGAACAAATTGATTAAGCATGACTTAGTTAGAGGCTTGAAAGATGTCACATTTAAGAAGGATAAGCTATGTAGTGCATGTCAAGCCGGAAAGCAAGTTGGTAATACACATCCTAAGAAGAGCATAATGAGCACATCTAAGGCATTTGAGTTGATGCACATGGACTTGTTTGGACCAACCACATACACTAGCATTGGTGGAAACAAGTATGAATTTGTGATTGTGGATGATTTCACTAGATACACATGGGTGTTCTTTCTTGGTGACAAGAGTGATGTGTTTGCAATATTCAAATCATTTGTCAAGGGCATTCACAATGAGTTTGAAACAACCATCAAGAAAGTTAGAAGTGACAATGTTAGTGAATTCAAGAACACTAGAATTGATGAGTTGTGTGATGAATTTGGAATTAGACATCAATTCTCGGCCAAGTATACTCCTCAATCAAATGGGCTAGTTGAAAGAAAGAATAGAACCTTAATTGATATGGCAAGATCAATGTTGAGTGAGTACAATGTGAGTCATTCATTTTGGGCTGAAGCAATCAACACGGCTTGCTATTATAGCAACCGACTCTATTGTCACCCCATGATGGAGAAGACACCCTATGAGCTATTAAATGGAAGAAAGCCCAACATAGCATACTTTTGGGTTTTTGGATGTAAATGCTATATATTGAAGAAAGACACTAGATTGAGCAAGTTTGAAAAGAAATGTGATGAAGGGTTCTTGCTTGGTTACTCCACTACTAGCAAGGCTTATAGAGTTTGGAATTTGGCTAGTGGTACTCTTGAGGAGGTTCATGATGTGGAATTTGATGAAACAAATGGTTCCCAAGAGGAAGATGAGAATCTAGATGATGTGAAAGGCACTCCATTGATCAATGCAATGAAGCACATGGACATTGGTGATATAAGGACTAGAGAGGTGATTGATGTTGAAGATAACAAGAATCAAGTGCTCTCTAACTCAAATGTGCAAGCTAGTGGTTCTCATGATCAAAGTCAAGCAAATACTAGTGATGACAATGTGCAAGATCAACAAGTGGCTAGTTCATCATCTCAACCAAATGCTAGAAATCAAGTGCAAGTGCTTCAACCAACCAATGTTGCAAGAGATCATCCATTGGACACTATCATTGGTGATATTTCAAGAGGTGTGCAAACTAGATCAAGATTGGCATCATTTTGTGAGCACTTCTCATTTGTGTCATCCATTGAGCCTAAGAAGATAGATGAAGCTTTGAATGATGTTGATTGGGTCAATGCTATGCATGAAGAGCTAAACAACTTCACAAGAAACCAAGTATGGGAGCTAGTTGAGAGGCCTAAAGGTCATAATGTGATTGGAACGAAGTGGGTCTTTCGGAACAAGCAAGATCAAGATGGGATAGTGATAAGGAACAAAGCAAGATTAGTGGCTCAAGGTTATACTCAAGTTGAAGGTCTTGACTTTGGAGAAACATATGCCCCGGTTGCAAGATTGGAAGCAATTAGGATCTTGCTAGCTTATGCTTGTGCCCACAACATCAAGCTATATCAAATGGATGTGAAGAGTGCATTTCTCAATGGGTACATCAATGAGCTTGTGTATGTTGAGCAACCTCCCAGTTTTGAAGATGAAAAGAAACCCAACCATGTTTACAAGTTGAGCAAGGCTTTGTATGGATTGAAACAAGCACCTAGAGCATGGTATGAGAGATTGAGGGATTTCCTACTCTCTAAGGGATTTAAGATGGGAAAGGTTGACACCACTCTCTTCACCAAAAGGCTTGGAAATGACTTGTTTGTAATGCAAATCTATGTTGATGATATCATCTTTGGATCAACAAATCAAGAATTTTGTGACGAGTTTGGCAAGATGATGGCAAGTGAGTTTGAGATGTCTATGATTGGAGAACTTAGTTACTTCCTTGGTCTTAAAATCAAGCAAATGGAGAATGGCACATTTGTGAGTCAAGGCAAGTATATCAAGGACATGCTCAAGAAGTTTGAAATGGATGAGAGTAAAGCTATTAGTACACCAATGGGGACAAGTGGAAGCTTGGATAGTGATGCTAGTGGCAACATGGTGGATCAAAAGATGTATCGGTCTATGATTGGAAGTCTACTCTATGTGACCGCATCAAGACCGGATGTGATGTTTAGTGTATGCATGTGTGCTAGATTTCAAGCCTCACCAAGGGAAAGTCATTTGAAGGCAACAAAGAGAATATTGAGGTACTTGAAGCATACACAACATGTTGGATTATGGTATCCCAAATGAGCAAAATTTGAGTTGATTGGATATTCGGATTCCGATTATGCGGGATGCAAAGTTGAGAGAAAGAGCACATCGGGCACATGTCAACTATTGGGAAGATCACTTGTATCTTGGTCATCAAAGAAGCAAAATAGTGTAGCACTTTCAACCACCGAAGCGGAGTACATTTCGGCCGGTAGTTGTTGTGCACAATTACTTTGGATGAAGGCCACTTTGAGTGACTTTGAAATCAAGTTCAAGCAAGTGCCATTACTATGTGACAATGAAAGTGCCGTCAAGCTCACCAACAACCCGGTTCAACACTCAAGAACAAAGCATATTGATGTCCGCCGTCATTTCATAAGAGATCACCAACAAAAAGGGGACATTTGCATAGAGAGTGTGGGCACCGAAGATCAACTTGCCGACATATTCACCAAGCCACTTGATGAGAAGAGGTTTTGCAAGCTAAGGAATGAATTGAACATACTTGACTTCTCCAATATGTGTTGATGCACCCCCATTATATGACATGCCTCTCCTTCGAGCAAAGCAAGGTAAAGTTGATTGACATGTCATCCATTCATCACTAAGGACTTGTTTAGAGCATCTTGTCATTCCTATCATGTCCTAGGCTCATTCATGAAAATCAAATGAATTTGATGCTTGTATGGTACCACTATTGCTTGTATGGTTGAAATGATCTAGTGGTAGCATATGACATGTTTGTGAGCTTGTAAACCTAGTGTTTGATTTAGAAAATGAGCTATAAGTGTTTAACTCAACATGGTACAAGATAACCCTTATTTGGAGGTGTGAAGAAGCTTGTCCTTGGATCAAACCGAGTTAAATATCTTTTGCAAGTAATCTAGATTGAACCAAAATTGAGAAAATGATCCTTATTTCACATGGTTTCACCCCAACCTATCCATAATTTAAGCTCACCTTTTGTGCTAATTGTTGACAAAGGGGGAGAGAAACAAAGATATGAGTGATAGGGGAGCATTGGACATAAGGGGAGAGATATGCTAAAGGAAAGGGACCAATTAAAATTTTGAGCACACAAGTAGGGGGAGCAAGCTCATAAACTTGTATGATGCATTTGAATGAACATTTCATATATTTGCTCGCATGGTACAAATTCCAAGTTTCAACATTCATGCTTGTGTGGTGTATGCTAGTTATAGGTTTGAATGATGAAATGAAAAACTAGCATGCATAGGCTAAAAGTAACTAGACTCATGCTCACATTATGAAAACTAGACCCTTGCTTTTAATGTTGATCTCATGGGGTATTCTAGTTTTTGTGTATGTCTAGTTACTAATGGTGCTAAGGATGGTATATTGGTGCACTCTGATTGGTATCACGCTTCAAAGGTCCATCTCTTATACCTTAGCATCATTTGGTAGAAATTGACTCCTATATTTCCTATCTAAGCATATGTGCAAGCTACAATCCAAACTCTTAGCACATATGTAGGGGGAGCAATTACTACCATATGGAGTTCATGAAACTTGCCTATACCCTTTACACATGGTAAATAAGCTTGGGCAAGCAACATGGATTCAAATGAACTTTAATTCATATCTTTGTATAAGGGTTGTCATCAATTACCAAAAAGGGGGAGATTGAAAGCTCTAGTTTGGTTTTGGTTAATTGATGAAACCCTAAGTGCTAACCTAGTTTATCAAGATGATTATGAGATAGGTAGCACTACTCCAAGTGATGAAATAATGACGAAGATCATGACAATGGTGATAGCATGGTGATGATCAAATGCTTGAACTTAGAAAAGAAGAAAGAGAAAAACAAAAGGCTCAAGGCAAAGGTATAAAATGTAGGAGCCATTTTGTTTTAGTGATCAAGACACTTAGTGAGTGTGATCACATTTAGGATAGATAGCCATACTATTAAGAGGAGTGTAACTCGTATCGAAATGCGGTTATCAAAGTGCCACTAGATGCTCTAACTCATTGCATATGCATTTAGGATCTAGTGGAGTGCTAACACCCTTGAAAATATTTGTGAAAATATGCTAACACATGTGCACAAGGTGTTTGCAGGGTTGAGATTTGGAAAAATGAAATGTCTATTTTCTATTGCGCCGGATGCAAAATTCTTGGTGGTTGGCACATTTGAGCAAGGGTGAAGAAGTTAGAGTTGAAATGGAGTTGGTCGAAATGATGCTGGCGTCGGTCTACTGACCGGACGCTGGGTCACTCAGCGACTGGACGCTGAAAGGCTGCGTCCGGTCGAGCTGTCAGACGGCACAGTGGGTAAGGTTGAGCACCGGACGCTGGTCTGCGTCCGGTCAAGGTGGACCGGACGCGTTCGGTCGAAAAAACATGCCTCGGGGAGCTTACTGGAAACGACCGGACGCTGGGGCTTCAGCGTCCGGTCAGTTTTGCCGGAGCATCCGGTCAGCTTCGTAGCCGTTGAAATCTGACGAACAGCGTTTGAAGCTGGTGACGCGTGGCGTCCATCGGGCGACCGGACGCTGAGGGCTAGCGTCCGGTCGGTATGACCGGAGCGTCCGGTCAGAGCGTGTTTTGCCCAGTGAAGGGGTACAACGGCTCTATTTGATGGGGGCTCTATTTATAGCCCCATGGTCGGCTCAAAGAAAAACTCTTGCACATTTTCATTGACATAGCAACCTTGTGAGCTTAGCCAAAGCCCTCCCACTCATCTCCATCATTGATCCATCATCATTGTGAGATTGGGAGAGAATCCAAGTGCATTGCTTGAGTGATTGCATCTAGTGGCACTTGGTATTCGTGTTGCGCTGCGGATTTCGCTTGTTTCTCTTGGTGGTTGCCACCACCTAGACGGTTGGAGCAACGGTGAAGGATCGGCACGAGTTGGTGATTGTTCGTGGCCGCCTTCGGTGATTGTGATGGGAGTTGTACCTTCCCCGGCGGAGCGCCGAAAGGTAACTCTAGTAAATTGCTTGTGTCATTGAGTTATCTCACTTGTGGGTCGGTTCTTGCGGTGTCCAATCGTGTGGACGAGGTTTGTGAAACACCTCTTAGCACCGAACCACCAAGTGTTGGTCGACACAATGGGGGACGAAGCGTGTTGGCAAGCACGTGAACCTCGGGAGAAAATCGATTGTCTCTCTTCTTTGTCATTCTCCGGTGATTGGCTATATATTCATCTTGTGATTGATTCATCCCCTACGCCGGTATAATCACTCTACTCACTCATTTACATTCTTGCAAACTAGTTGATACAAGCTCTTTAATGTAATTAGAATTGAGAGCTTGCTTTATTATTTACATTCATCTAGTTGAGCTCTTTAGAGTAGCAAGGTTGAGAGCTCTTAGTGAGTAATTACATAGCTAGTTTGTGTGCCTAAGTATTCATTGCAACTAGAATTGTTGGATAGGTGGCTTGCAACCCTTGTAGAGCTAGAGCAAGTTTGCATTACGCTATTTGTCATACTAATCAAATTGCTCTAGTTGATTTGTAGATTTTTAAATAGGCTATTCACCCCCCTCTAGCCATATTAGGACCTTTCACACGCGTTGTCCCGCCGATAGCACGGAACGAGAATCCCGCCCCCGCATAACTTCGACGCCTGGACCTGGAGCAGCTCCGTGAACTTCAGGCCAAGGTCGAACAGGACCGACTCCTCCTACAACAGCTTTAAGACACTCTCGAGCAGGAGCAGCAAGGTCGCGGTGATGGCGGAGGAGCCCGGCGGAGGGCCCGTAATGTTCACCACCGCATCAACGACGATGGCGGGGGTGAGCAGCCCCCAATCTTTAATCGCGTTAGCTAGAACGTCGCGGCTGCGGCGATGCTAGTCCGAACAATGCCCGAGCCCTCTACCACGGAGGGGCGACGGGTCCACGGTGAGCTCCAGGATCTCCTCGAGACCGCTGCGGTGCAGCAGGCCAAAAGTTCCGCCTCTCGGCGGTGCGGTGGCGCCTCGGAACTTCTCACAGCACCGCCTCGGTAGGATAGGGAGGCCTCAGTTCATCCCAAGCCCGCTCGGGCGCCGACACTCAACAGGGTCCCCTTGCTACGCAACCGACGCGAGGCGCAGGACGAGCATGAGGTAGCCGGCAGGCGACGACGCCATGACAACGAGGGGCCCGCCCGAGGCTACCATGTGCACCGAGGTGGCCGCTACGCCAGCGAGGAGGACCACAGTCCTTCTCCTAAGCCACCCGGCCCCTGAGCCTTTAGCAGAGCTATCCGTGTCACCCATTTCCTAACCCGGTTTTGGAAACCGGTCAACCTCACAAAATACAGCGGCGAAACCAATCTCGAACTTTGGTTGGCCGACTACCGCCTAGCTTGTCAGCTAGGTGGCGCGGACGATGACCGTCTCATCATCCGCAACCTCCCGTTGTTCCTGTCAGACTCGGCGCGAGCCTGGCTCGAACACCTCCCTGCCTCGCAGATCCACGACTGGCGCGACTTGGTCAGGGTCTTTGTCGGGAATTTTCAGGGCACATACGTGCGCCCAGGGAACTCTTGGGACCTCAAAAGTTGTCGCCAGGCACCGGACGAGTCTCTCCGAGACTTCATCCGACGCTTTTCCAAGAAATGCACCGAGCTGCCAAGCGTCGGTGACTCAAAAATTGTCCAAGCCTTCCTTTCTGGTACCACCTGCCGAGACCTGGTCTGAGAGTTGGGCCAGAATGTGCCAACCTCGGTGGCCGTACTGCTCGACATCGCCACCAACTTCGCCTCAGGTGAAGAGGCTGTTGGGGCCATCTTCCCCGACAACGACACCAAGGGGAAGCGGAAGGACGAGGCCTTCGGGGCCTCGGCTTCCTACCTCCCCAAGAAGAAGAAGAAAGACCGTCAGGGGAACCAGGGGGTCCTCGGGGCCGGTCTGGTCGCGGCCACAGAACGCAAGAATCCCCGAGGCCCCAGGGGCCCCGGGCTCTTCGATGACATGCTTAAGAAACCTTGCCCATACCACCAGTTCCTGGTGAAGCATGCCCTCGAAGAGTGCACCATGCTCTGGCGCTACTACGCCAAGCTCGGGCTCCCTGACGATGACGCCAAGAGAAAGGGTGCCGACAACAAGGACGACGGGTTCCCCGAGGTGCGCAACGCCTACATGATCTTCGGCGGGCCTTCGGCGTGTCTCTCAGCACGCCAACGAAAGAGGGAGCGCCGGGAGGTCTTATCGGTAAAGGTGGCCGCTCCCCGGTACCTTAACTGGTCTCGGGAGGCGATCACCTTCGACCGGGACGACCATCCCGATTATGTCCCAAACCCCAGGCAATACCCGCTTGTCGTCAACCCCATCATCGGTAACACCCGGCTCACCAAAGTACTGTTGGACGGGGACAGCGGCCTCAACATCCTATACGCCAACACCCTGGAGCTCCTAGAGCTCGACCAGTCATAGCTCCGGGGTGATGTCGTGCCTTTCCATGGCATTGTGCTGGGAAAGCATACATGGCCCCTCGGGTGCATCGACCTGCCCGTCTGCTTCGGTACTCCCTCCAACTACAGCAAGGAGGTGCTCACCTTCGAGGTGGTTGGGTTCAAGGGAACCTACCACGCCATCTTGGGGCAGCCGTGCTATGCCAAGTTTATGACGGTCCCCAACTACACATACCTCAAGCTCAAGATGCTGGGCCCCAACGACGTCATCACTATCGAGTCGACGTACGAACATGCATACGACTGCGACGTCGAGTGCATCGAGTATGCCGAGGCTATCGTAGAGGCCGAGACCCTCATCATCAACCTCGACCAACTCGGTAGCGAGGTACCCGACTCCAAGCGTCATGCCGGGACTTTCGATCCCGCGGAGGCCATCAAACTCATACCAGTCGACCCAGCCTGCCCTGACGACCGGGCACTGAGGATCAGCGCCACCCTGGACATCAAATAGGAAGCCTTGCTCGTCGACTTTCTTCGCGCAAATGTCGACATATTCGCGTGGAGCCCCTCGGACATGCCGGGCATACCGAGGGAGGTCGCCAAGCACACCTTAGATGTCCGAGCCGGCTCTAGGCCGGTGAAACAGCGCCTGCGTAGACTCAACGAGGAAAAGCGTAGGACCATCAGTGAGGAGGTACAGAAGCTTTTGGCGGCTAGGTTCATCAAAGAAGTGTCCCATCTAGAGTATTTAGCTAATCCTGTATTAGTTAGGAAGAAAAATGGGAAATGGAGAATGTGTGTAGACTACACCGGTCTGAACAAAGCATGTCCAAAAGTCCCTTTCCCATTACCCCGAATCGACCAAATCGTTGACTCCACTGCAGGATGTGAGACCTTATCCTTCCTTGATGCGTACTCCGGTTACCATCAGATCAAGATGAAAGAGTCCGACCAGCTCGTGACCTCTTTCATCACACCATTCAGCATGTACTGCTACGTGACGATGCTGTTTGGCCTCAGAAATGCAGGGGCCACATACCAGCGATGCATGACCCATGTGTTTGGCAAGCACATCGGGCAAACCGTCGAGGCCTACATAGACGACATCGTGGTCAAGTCCATGAAGGCTAGTGATCTCGTTAGCGACTTGGAAATAGCCTTTGGGTGCCTCAAAGAAAAGAGCATCAGGCTTAATCCCGAGAAGTGTGTCTTCGGGGTCCCCCGAGGCATGCTCTTAGGATTCATAGTTTCGGAATGCGGCATCGAAGCCAATCCGGAGAAGGTCTTGGCCGTAACCAACATGGGGCCAATCCGAGACCTCAAGAGTGTACAGAAGGTTATGGGATGCCTTGTGGCTTTGAGCCGCTTCATCTCGCGCCTTGGCGAAAAAGGCTTGCCCCTGTACCACCTCTTGAGGAAATCGGAACGCTTTTCTTGGACCCCCGAGGCCGAAGAAGCCCTCGCCAAGCTCAAAGCACTGCTCACCCATGCTCCCGTCCTGGTATCGCCAGCCGGGGACGAGGCCCTCTTTTTCTACGTCGCCGCAACGACCCAGGTGGTCAGCGCGGCCGTGGTAGTGGAGAGGAAGGAAGGGGGGCACGCTCTACCCATCCAATGACCTGTTTACTTCATCAGCGAAGTACTTTCCGAGACCAAAATGCGCTACCCCCACATCCAGAAGCTGATCTACGCCGTAGTCTTGGCTCGGCGCAAGCTACACCACTACTTCGAGTCCCACCTAGTAACCGTGGTGTCATCTTTTCTCTTGGGAGAGATAATCCATAATCGGGAGGCCTCGGGTAGGATAGCCAAGTGGGCCGTCGAACTCATGGGGGAAGCCTTGACTTTCGCGCCTCGGAAGGCGATCAAGTCTCAGGTCTTGGCCGATTTTATGGCTGAGTGGACCGACACCCAACTGTCGCCCGCTCAAATTCAGACGGACTGCTGGATCATGTACTTCGATGGGTCCTTGATGAAGACCGGGGCAGGCGTGGGTCTGCTCTTCATCTCCCCCCTTGGGGTACACATGCGCTACATGGTTCGGCTCCACTTCCCTGCCTCCAACGATGCAGCCGACTACGAAGCTCTCGTCAACGGCTTGCAAATCGCCATCGAACTTGGAGCACGACGTCTCGACATCCGAGGCGATTCGTAGCTTGTCATCGATCAAGTCATGAAGGAGTCAAACTGCCTCGACCCCAAAATGGAGGCGTACTGCAAACTGGTACGTCGCCTAGAAGACAAGTTCGACGGTCTCAAACTCAACCACGTCGCACATAAATTCAACGAGGCCGCGGACGAACTGGCAAAGATGGCGTCGGCACGGGCCCTGGTCCCCCCGAACGTCTTCGCCAGAGACCTCCACAAGCCTTCCATCAACCATGCCTCGGTAGCAGAAGAGGGCCCACCGGTCAAGCCCGCCGCAGGGCTCGAGGCCCCCTCTGTCGCTGAGGCTCATTCGACCGAGCCCGAGGTCATGGAAGTCAACCCAGAACCTCCCGAGGCCAACCAGGACACGGACTGGCGAGTCCCATTCCTTGATTGCCTCATTCGAGGACAGCTTCCCGCTGACAGGACCAAAGCTCGACGGCTTGCTCGGTGAGCCAAGACTTACGTTCTCAGCGACGGCGAGTTATACAGGCGAAGCCCATCTGGCATCCTCCAACGATGCATCACCACCAAGGCAGGTCAAGCCCTACTCTGGGACTTGCACGCGGCAGCCTGCGGTCACCACGCAGCACCTCGGACGCTCGTTGGAAATGCCTTCCGCCAAGGGTTCTACTGGCCAACAGCAGTTGCTGACGCCACTAAGCTCGTACGCTCCTATGAGGGATGCCAGTACTACGCACGACGCAGGCGCACCTCCCGGCCCAAGCCCTCCAAACCATCCCTATCACATGGCCGTTTGCCATATGGGGGCTCGACATGGTCGGGCCTCTGCAGAAGGCCCCCGGGGGCTACACCCATCTGCTGGTGGCGATCGATAAGTTCTCCAAATGGATCGAGGCTTGCCCGATCAATCAAATCAAATCCGAGCAAGCGGTGCTGTTCTTCACGGACATCGTCCACAGGTTCGGGGTTCCAAACACCATCATCACCGACAACGGGACATAGTTCACCGGTCGTAAATTCTTGACATTCTACGACGACCACCACATCTGTGTGCCCTGGTCAGCCGTAGGACACCCAAGGACAAACGACCAAGTAGAACGTGCTAACGGCATGATCCTACAAGGCCTCAAGTCAAGAATTTACAACCGGTTGAAGAAGTTTGGCAAGAAATGGCTCGCCGAACTCCCGGCGGTCATCTAGAGCCTGAGGAACACCCCAAGCCGAGCCACGGGGTTCACACCTTTCTTCTTGGTCTATGGAGCTGAGGCTATCCTCCCCCACTGACTTGGAATATGGTTCCCCGAGGCTACAGGCCTACAACGAGCAAAGCAACCGCACCACCCGCGAGGACGCCCTCGACCAACTGGAGGAAGCCTGAGATGTGGCACTACTACATTCGGCCAAGTACCAGCAAGCCCTACGGCACTTTCAGGCCCCGCGCATTCGAAGCCGAGACCTGAAGGTAGGCGACCTGGTGTTGAGGCTGAGGCAGAACAACAAGGGCCGCCACAAGCTGACCCCACCATGGGAAGGACCGTACATCGTCGCCAAGGTGCTCAAGCCCAGGACCTACAAGCAGGCCAACGAGAAGGGCAAAATCCTCAACAACGCTTGGAACATAGAACAGCTACGTCATTTCTACCCTTAGAATTTACAAGCATTGTATACATTATTTCTCGGAATACAATTAAGAAGCGTTCTTTAGTTGTTCTAAATTTTCTAGAAACCCGCCGAGCCCATCGCGGGCCTCGGCATTACGATAACACCATAAGGAAGGCTCTGCTCTGTCTCTACAGAACCGAGCCTCCCTCGGGGGCTAGAAGGAGGGACTCCCCCCTAAGTCCCACGCACCGTTCTTTAGTCGTTTTTCAAAAAAATTCCTACGCCAAACTCTCTAGCGTGCTCTAACAAATCGATTGTGAAAAAACCTAAGGACCAAAAGACTGTCTCAAGGTCAGAAGACCGGCTCAGTCACGAGACGGCCTACGCCTTCGGGCTACGGCACTCCCTCACCACCTTCTGCCCAAGGGGCAGCTTAGGCTCTGAGGAAGTTTTTTGCAAGAGATACGTTCAGAAACAAGACAGAGGGCAGAGGCTCAGAAATACAATAAGGAAAAACGATTAAAAAAACATCGGCGCACGATCACTTTAAAAAGGCCTCAACGGCCACCAACGTTATGGTAGGGCAACATATCCCTAATCTAATTACATGGCCTCTTGGGCCCAGGTCACGGCGCAGGGTCTCCAGCATCGGCGGACGGCGGAGGAGGAACAACCTCCTCATCGAACAGCCCAGCCAGCGCCGCGCTAGGACCCTCCGCCGCCTCCATCAGCTTCGTCACTGCCTCGTTGGCCTCCTCGTCATCATCGGGCAGGACGTAGCCGTCGCTGATGGCTTGGAGGTCAACGCCGATGTAGTGCGAGGCGATGATGGCCAGTGCGCGCTTGACGCCCGTATGCAGCGCCCCTCGGAGTCGCTTGCTTACTTGGCCACTCAACGCAACTAGGTGGCTCCTGAGAGAGCTTCCTGACTGGACCCCCTCGACTTCCAGGGATTCGCAGGCGGTACGGGCGGCGCTCTTCAGCGCATCGTGCTCCCTGATCTCGGTTTCAAGCACCGCCTGCACTACGGCGGAGGCCTCAGCTACCTGGGTGACCTCTTTCTCTAGCTCTATGCCAAACACAACAGAACAAGGTTGAGCGGAAAGGAGTACAAGCCAGAGCAAGGGCGGAAGTCTATGGAACTCACCCTCGGCCTTCTGCCCCCAGCGTCGGGCCTTGACCTGAGAGGCCTTGGCTTTCTCCTTCCAACACTAGGCCTCAACCCGAGATGCCTCGACCTTCTCCTTCAGGTGCTGGGCCTTGACCCGAGCAGCCTCGGCCGCCCTGGGAGCCTCCCCCGCTAGCTCTATATCGCACCAAGGAGTTAGGGGCCGAACACAAGAAAAACGAATTAAATAAAGGGAACAGGACCCACCTTCGGCCTTTCCCCTCCAGATCACAGCCTCGGTCTGGGAGGCCTCAGCCATCATAAGGGCCTCATCCAAGGCGCCTTTCGTCAGCTGGTGCGCACTTTGCTCCGCCCCCAGCTGCCCAGCAAGGACTTTGCCCGAGGCCGTGGCTTCTCTAGCCCGGGACCTAAAGGCGTCCCGCTCCCCGGCCACGCGGATCAGATCCTCCTCCAACTCCTTGACCCACGCCGCTAGAGGGGCGACCTGCTCCCAGGCCGTGATCGCCTCGACCTTTGCATCGGCACAATGAAGGCGGAGGTTCTCCACCTCTGCGCTCCGTGTCGACAAGAGCTCGTTGGCGCCGGCAAGAAGGCCCTTTTGCCGCTGAAGATGGTCCCAGACGTCCCTCTCCCACCGGAGAAAGACCGACTTCCCGAGGGACCGGGTCTCGAGCTCCTGGGGGAAACAGAGCAGGGGTCAATCCCTACAAAGAAAACTTAGAAAAAGACCACCGCGTGAGGAAAGAAAGTGTGAACCTGGGCGACTCTGGGTAGATCATCGGCCACCATGGACAGCGCCGTCCGAGAAGTGACCGCTCCACCAGCTGGCGGTACTACTCGAACGTGTCCCAGCGCCCGCCCTCGGCCGCGTCCTCGAGGGCAAACAGAGGCTCCGCCTCAGGGTCGTCTCGGCTCTGCCACAGCACACGCGGGTGGTCCCACCCACGGGGCTCGGGTCGTACCCGCGCGAGGGCCGAGCTTCCCTCGCCCGGGGTCGGAACCGACTGTTCCATTGCACCGGCCACCTCGCCGTCGCCATCTCCCACGCCCGGGAAACATCGTCGGAAGAGATCGGAAGGACCTCTACCTCCTGGACGCTCTCCCGCAACGACGGTGGGCCTTGAACCAGGGGTGCCACCGAGGCTTCCGCTGCCTTCATCTCCACTTCCTGGGCCAATGGCCTCGCCGCCACTACGCCGGCCTTGGTGGTCCCGGGGGCTTCGGCCCCCGCCATCATGGCCTCGGTGGTCCCGGGGGCTCCGGCCCCCGCAATCATGGCCTCGATGGTCGCGGGGGCTTCGACCTCCGCTGCTGCGGCCTCGGTGATTGCCTCGGCCTCGGAGACCCCGAGGGCCTCGACCTCGGTGGCCTCGGCAACTAAGGACACCTCGGCCCCATCCGACTCACGGCCCTCGCCTTCGTGGGGCGGAGGCGCCCCCTCCCCCATCGGTGTCGGGGTAGCCTCGACAGCCCCTCCTTGGGGGACCGACTCCATCAGGCCGGCTCTCGCCGATGCCGCGCCATGTCATATGGCGGCTTGTGCCCCCGCCACCCAGTGGGCGGTGGAGCCAGCGGTCACCTTGAGCGCTTTAAGGGGCGCCAACGAAGGAATGAACAAAAAACGCTACGGCGCCACCTAAAGTACGCTTACCTCAACCGGGGCAGCAACCGCTTTGGCACGGCGACCCTCGTCTGCAAAGGCGGAGGAGGTGGCTGAAGCATGGCCTCTGTATCCGTCGGCGCCGGTCGGTCCTTGACGGACCCCGGTGCCCCCTCGGTGCTCTGCGGGAGCAGTTGCGTCAGCTGCGTCGCCCCTTGCACCACCACTGCCACCGAAACCACTGGGTTGACGGCACGCTTGCCCAACGCCCGCTCTTCGGGCGTATCGGCCTCGGCCCCGAGGCAGGCAATCGCCGACCCCGGGTCAGCTCCTCCTCCCGGGAGCACCGGGCTGCTTGCCAACGCCCTGGGCGCTGTCTCCTCAACGTCAGGGAGATGGTCCAGGGGACCCCGCCCCATCTTGCCTTCGTCATCTCCGTC
This sequence comes from Miscanthus lutarioriparius, assembly GCA_904845875.1. Lineage (NCBI taxonomy): Eukaryota > Viridiplantae > Streptophyta > Magnoliopsida > Poales > Poaceae > Miscanthus > Miscanthus lutarioriparius. The sequence continues at coordinate 14,171,252 of CAJGYO010000019.1, forward strand.
CGAGGCATCCATCGATAGCGATGGCGATAGGGACTCCTCCAACGGGAGGCCATCCTTCCTTTGCTACCGATGACGCTCGTCTAGTTTCTCGTGTGCAAGAATCTGCTTCTTGCGCTTCGCCGCCTTGGCGTCCTTCCATTTTTTTTGCACCTCGGCGTGCGCCCGGTTGATCGCCTGCTGCCTCGCGTCCTCGGGAACAAGCGGCAGGGAGGCTCGCATGTCCCTCATCCCCTGACAGAACGGTGAACGCGCATAAGGGAATGAGAAATAATGAGAAATGGAGAGAGCTCGGGGGCTGCAGCGGCGCGCGACTTACCAACGAGAGTGTACGCCGCCGACGGACCGCATCGCGAGGGTGGTCAGACCACCATTCCACAACTTCGCGTCCACCGTCTCCCTCACCCGGCGAAGAATCTCCTCATCAAAGAGCACGGAGGCAGACAGCCGGATGCCCATGATCGGCTCGTCCGGCCTCATCTCGAACAGGCGCCGCCGCCGAGCCATCAGCGGCAGCACCCTCCGGCTGTGGAAGGCGGCCATGACCACAGCCGCAGTAAGGTGGTGGTCCCATAGCATTTGCAGCCCCTCTAGGAGCGCCTACAGCAGCTTGGGCTGATCCTCCTCCTCGGGACGCCATACTTCCACCTCTCCGAGCAGCTCCCCACAAAACGCCCAGTGTAGGGGGGAAGTCCATCGTCATTGTTGCAAAGATAGAACCAGCTCATGTACCATCGACGGTTGGTTGACGTGAGCTGGGCCGGGATATAGAGGTGCTAGCGATCCTGGCGCACTTGGAGAGTGCAGCCGTAGGCCCTCACCGCCTTCCTCGTGCCCGGCGTGCCCGCCGGCTTGGTGGTATGCCCCGCCCGGAAGAGATGGAGCCACAACTCCTAGTGGGGAGCAATCCCCAAATACCCCTCGCAGACAGCGACGAAGATGGTCGCCTGAGCGATAGAATTGGGATTGAAGTTGTGGAGCTCCACGCCATAGTAGTGTGGGAGCGCCCACATGAATCGGTCCGCCGGGACGCCGAGGCCACGCTCGTGAAAGGACACGAAGCTCACGACGTAACCGTCGCGAGGCCTCGGCTCCGGCTCGCCTGACGGAGCGATCCACTCCGGCCTATTGGGGTTGATCACCGAACGAAGGAGCCCGCCGTCGACGAGCAACTAAACCATCTCCATGGTGACGTCGGATGGATCCCAAGGGTTCGCCTCGATGACAACAATGTCACCGGCCATGAGTGTGGTGGAGGGCTCGACTACGGCGGCGAGTCTCTCTCTCTCTCTCTCTCTGCCTCGCCTCTTTCCCTTCTTCCTCCCGGGGCTCTCTGCTCTAGCGACGGCTCAAAGATGGCAAAGCTAATGTGGGCAAGGTAAGGAGGGGAGGAGCGAGGCTCGTTGCGTATTTATGCAGGGTGAAGGCGAAACGGACGGGCGATGAAATCGGGGAAGTTTCCCTCAGATCCAGCGCCGTTAATCCTGATCCGATTTTACCACCCGTATGTCCACCTTTTCCTCATTAATAGCAGGAACACTTACGTCCCATCCACTGACACCATGTCACGACCGATCGCAACAGCAGCAAGCGTCGTTCCGCCTCCCCGAGGAAATCGCCTCAAAAGGCATGCCGGCCGTTGTCGAACCGATGGGGGAGATATCCCCCCCACCCTATTCCTTTCAGGTGAAGGAACCGAGCGCCGAGCCCATTACGGTCCAGGGGTTCGAAGGCTGGGCCCCTAAGGGTTTTGATAGCCGCCCCAGGGCAACAGAGTCAGGGGCGACCGCGGGCGAGCCTGTACGGGGCCGAGACCCAAGCAAGCGAAATGCTTGGGATGCCCAAAGTCACGTCCGAGACCGGCAGGGAAGTCTCCGAATGGGATCCCACCGTAGGGAGGCACCGAGCCACCGGGGCCCAGTGAACGGCCCCGGCACCCACTAGAGAAACCCTCTGGTACTCTTGGAGTGCGTCCATGGACCGCTAGCCGACCCCTAACGAACGGGGCTCGGGCCTCCACTCGGACTTACCCGATAACAGCTCACCGGAAATGCCAACGCTCGCGCCCATCGAGGGTAGCCTGGCATATTCCACCCCTTCTTCCGAATGAAAAGGAAGCGCGAGGGTCATATAAAAAAGCCAGGGGGAACCCCTGACGGACCTCCCATAGAGGCTAAGGGGCTCTCCCTGCAACTTTGCCGAGACCCAGCGACCCAGGTTCGCACTCGAGGGGCCTTGGCAAACAAACCCCTCCTTCCGAACGAAAAGGTTGCGCGAGGGTCATACAAAAAGCCAGGGGAACTCCTGACGGCCCTCTTGCTTCGGGCAGAGGCTAGGGAGCTCTTCCTGTAGATATGCTGAGACCCCGAGACCTAGGCTCGCACCCGAGGGGGTCTCAGCAAACAAACCCTCACGCTCGAGGGGCGTATAAAAAGCCAGGAGAGCACCTAATGGCCCTCTCGCTCCATGTAGAGGCTAGGGGGCTCTTCTTGCAAGTTTGCCGAGACCCAGCGACCCAGGTTCGCACACGAGTGGGCTCGGCAAACAACCCCTCCGTCCAAACGAAAAGGATATGCGAGGGTTGAACAAAAAAGTCAGGGGGACCCCTGACCGCCCTCTCGCTCCGTGCGGAGTCTCGGGGGCTCCTCCTGCACCCAAGACGAGGACAAGCGACCCAAGCCCGCACCTGAAGACTCGAAAAAACGCGATAAAAAGGCACCGAGACCGTTACGGTCTAGGGGTTCGAAGGCTGGGCCCCAAGGGTTTCGACAGCCGCCCTAGGGCAACAGAGTCAGGGACGACTATGGGCGAGCCCGCGCTTGGCCGAGACCCGAGCAGGCGACTGCTCAGGACGCTCTAAGTCGTGTCCGAGACCAGTAGGGAGGTCTCCGAATGGGATCCCACCGTAGGGAGGCACCGAGCCACCGGGGCCCAGTGAACGGCCCCGGCACCCACTAGAGAAACCCTCTGGTACTCTTGGAGTGCGTCCATGGACCGTTAGCCGACCCCTAACGAACGGGGCTCGGGCCTCCACTCGGACTTACCCGATAACAGCTCACCGGAAATGCCATCGCTCGCGCCCATCGAGGGTAGCCTAGCATATTTCACCCCTCCTTCCGAACAAAAAGAAAGCGCGAGGGTCACATAAAAAGCCAGGGGAACCCCTGATGGACCTCTCGCAAAGGCTAAGGGGCTCTCCCTACAACTTTGTCGAGACCCAGTGACCTAGGCTCGCACTCGAGGGGCCTCGGCAAAGCAAACCCCTCCTTCCAAACGGAACGGGTGCATGAGGGCCATGCAAGAAGACAGGGAAACCCCTGGTAGTCCTCTTGCTCCGAGCAGAGGCTTGGGGGTTCTTCCTACAACTAAACCGAGGCTCAGCAACCCGAACTCGCATTCATGGGCTCGGCTAGCGCAATAAAAATTCGTCGCACGACGTAAGGAAAGCCCCTGGAGGAGTCAAATCCACTCCTCTAGGGCCTCGGGGGCTACACCTGGAGGGTGCGCTCGCACACACCCACCGAGGCCTCGAGTACGAAACGCAAATCTTGACAAGAGCCGCCGCAAGCCGAGTCTCAAACCTCCGAGAGGGCTCACACACTCTCTCAGAGGCTCGGGGGCTACTGTCGGGTACCGTAAAAAGGGGTACCCTAAGCAAAAGCCAAAAAAACTCATAAACCCCCCATGAGGCCTCCTTAGTCAAACTAAGAAAACAGTTCACGGTGACGTCCGAGGCCGGCTCGGCTGAATCCAGTCTCGGACCAAATCTCCGCCTCGCCCGAGGCCCCCGGTCAGGGTCTCGGAGGTCCCAATCCCGCTCCGCCTCGCCCGAGGCCGGGTTCGTCCCGTGTCCTCGTCGCCTCTGCCTCGACCGTCCCTCTGGCAGGCTATCCCATCCATTTAATGCCCATACGAGCACCCGTTGTGTTAGCCACGACCGGCAGGGTACAGCAACAGGGGCGATAGGACAACGGTCAAATCTCCTTTTTACCATCCCTTACTAACGGTGCAGGGGTTACCGTGCCCTGTGGACACACGTCCCGCACTATTCCACCTAAACCGAGTACGACACTGATCGTCGAGGCCCCCGTATCGCACGCGGGGCATGTCCAAGGCCTCGAATGGATAACTAGCTCTCCGCCTCACTAGTGGCCTTCAGAGGCCTCGGACAAAAAACCGATTCTCCGACTCGCCCGAGACCCCGCCCAAAAGGCCTCGGGCGAGTTACCAACGCTCCACCTCGTTCAAGACGGGCTCGACAAACCACCCCATCGCCTCCGCCTCGACCAACCACTCCCACGGCGTCATCCGGATGACAGCTCGGTACAAGAGGAATGGCTGACGAGACACAAATCACATCGGCACCATGCCGACCGAAACAAGACAAGGCAGGAGTTACCGGCCACTGTGCGCAGCACTGTGACCATGACTAAATGTCCATACCGCACTGTGCTGCCTAACTCTAACTACTCCGAGGATGACGCGGCATGGGGAGTTAAGCTCGGATCCCTGTAGCCTCGGAATTAGTGTGCAGGGTCAGCCACTCCACCCACGCCTCGACAATTTACCTCAGGGTCTCAACAACCTTGGGGTTCACACCTGCCGAGCCCCCCCCCCATGATGGCTCGGCCTCGGCACCGGCTAAGCCTCAGCACTTCATGCGGACAACACACTACGACCGGCATGTCGCTCGTCAGGCCCTACATCAAGCTATTATGTCGCACATGATTGGATGTGACCAGTGCGCTGCTCCGGCCAGGGGCAGAACCACTCCATCGACTATTCCACCACAGCAACAGGCTACAGGTCTCAGATAGGCCGCCTCTGTTCACACGACGCCACGTAACTAGCGCATGTATCACCCCCATCCCCCTTCTACTATAAAAGGGAGGGACCGGGGCTGTTTCTAGGGACGAGGGACACGGGCATGAACTAGAACACACTTAGGCACATACGAACTCACGAGGTAGATGAACAAAGGCTGTAGCACCCACACTTAGATCAACGTCTCGAGCAATTCGTCCCGTTCATCATAGAGACTTGGGGCTAGCTCCCTCTCTCGCCCTACTTGTAACCCCCTACTACGAGCACTTCGGTGCAAGAAATACAAGATCGGTCTCCTAGACTGGACGTAGGGCACTGATTGCCTGAACCAGTATAAATCTTCTGTCTCTTTGCATCACCATCCGGGATTAGGGGCACGCAGTACAAATTTACTAGTTGGTTGAGGACCCCCGGTCCGAAACACCGACAGAATCACTGTTAAGAGAGATCAGGCACTGAACAGCAATCTCACATCCATGAATACTTTCCAAGGGAAAATAGATATTCCAGAGATTAGCTCATAAATGTTGGCTAGAATTCACGGATGCAAGAAAATGAATTTACGTACTGAAGCTTGTTTTCCTGGACAAGAGCTCCAGGATGAACTGACCTCCTGCTGGTGGTGACCGGTGAGGGATCCGGTAGTCTCGATCTGGAGGCCTGATGCACCACGACAGCTGAGAGCTGGACCTAACCGAGCAAAATCAAATCACCGGAACAGTAAAGAACGAACAGAACCTGAGCAAACGAACAGAGAAAGAACGTAGTACACAGACTGAAAGAGACGTCCATGAAAACGACCTGAACTCGAATGAAACTGAACGAGTCGCTCTCAAATCTTGCAGAGAGGATCACAACTGAGTTGAGAAGCTATCCCGAAAAAATTATTGCCCAATTCCAACTCAAATTCTAGGAAATCCCCATCTCATGCAAGAACATAGCTTTTCCCCTAAAAACGAAATCTGCTTGAAATTTGATGCACGAGTGGAATTGATGAATTTCAATTGGTAGGATTGTTCATCACTCGTCAGAGCATCGGTCAAGCCAAACAAAAATGCTCCAAAGCATCAGAACCAATAGATCGAACATACGAGCAAAAAAAAAAGAAAACCAGGAGAACAAACACAGGAACACGAGCACACCAAAAATGATTCAAACTTCCAAAGCCCGGAGGTCACGGTGAGGTTAGGGCCTCACTTCCCAACCAAAAACTCAGATTACATTGATCAATTCGTGGTTCATCTGTGGACCTCTCACTCAAGAACAACAAAGAGAAGGAAACCCTAGCTAGAAGGGGAAAACGAAAAATGGGAGAGGTGAGGGAGATGGGGGCTCCCTCATCCTATTTAACAGTATATTACACATTCCCGCTTTGTCCTCGAATACAAATGAGTTGAACCGCTAAGCCCAATGGAGTTGTTGTCCAACCCAGTATAATCTTGATCCGACGGCCACCGCGCCTACTCACCGGTAGCTTCGCCTCGACGCGAACTCCCCGATGCCGCCACGCGTCGTCTCCGTCCCTCCTCGAACCTCCGCCTGTGTTTTGAGGCCCAAACCCAGAACGGTCCATCCGAAGGTTTTGAGACCCAAACCATCAAACCGTCCGCGGGTAGCGTACTCCATCTGGCGTCCCCGCCATCCGATGCGTCACCGCCGCCCTCGATCGGCGGGCAACCGCCAAGTCCTCCCCGACCTCGCTCGACTCACGCGTCCACCGTCTTGACCCGGTCAACACCGTCACTCCATGTCTTCTTGCACTTGTCGATGTCCCAAATGTCAGCCACCGTGGCTAGTCACCTAGCCTCTGGGTCCCTCGGTCCAAGCCTCACATCCGTCCTTCACCGCTCCCGGTCTGTCGGCACGACACGTCCTCCTTGACCTTCACCTCACCATCGACCACCGTATCCGAGCTCCACACCTGCACAACACAAGCCAAAAGACATGTCGCACACATAGCTTTCGCCATGGTAGGGTTAGTCACCACTCAACCCACTTCGTGGATCACATTGACAATCACTCATCACAAAACGAACACACAAGGGTACTTGTCAACCTTGTGTTCGCAATCTCCCCCTTGATGAGTGCATTGTCAACACCAATAACTACCGAACAAGCAGCAAAAGAAAAGAAGAAGAAGAAGAGAAACAAAGAACTCACCCAAATGACCAAAAGCCAAAGAAAAGCCAAGAACCGGGTCATTTGAAAATGAGCAAAACTTGGTCCCCAAAGACATGGGCAACGGCTCGACGCAACCAAGTAAAACAAAGCTAGCCCTCAAGAAGAGGCAACGGGCTCAACACCATTAGCAAAGCTCGAAAAGCCAAAAAACTGCTAGACCCTCCAGAAGAGGCAAAGGCTCAACACATCTAGCAAAACACCTCAAATGCAACTCCCCCTGAACAAGTGCAATCTCTCTCAAATGAATGCATATCTCTCAACTTTAGGTGGAATTGGAAGTTTCTTCCCCTTTTCTGAATATTTCTCCCCTTGTGTCCCCTTGTGACATTGTGAGTGTGGAAACTTCTCCCCCTTGTTGACACATGCACTTATCAAGCTAGAGCCCAAGGATTGCAACTCCCCCTCAAAACAAGCTATGAATGCAGAAATGCACGAATGCAGAAGCTTCAAGATTATAGCAAGTAGATTGAAAGGATGCTCTAGTGGATGCTGTCATGTATATATAGCAACACATACAAGTGCTAGCAAATGCTCAAGGTGACCAAATGAGACGAAATATGGCATTTAAGCAAGTTTGATCAAGTTTGAGCAATTTTAAAAGAGGGTTCACCACCAAAGGAGCACATAGCAAAAATAGACAGGAGATCGACCTTGTGCTACACATGTATGCAAAGTGAACTACCCCAAACAAAGTTCACAAATCATGTCATGAGACAAACTTGTGGTTTGATCAAATTTTAGATACCAATTGAAATTTATCGGAGTTATGCAGCTTATTACCAAAGTTTGTCAGACAAGTGTGTGTGGGAGGTTATTTGTGCCATCAAAACCTGACTTAGCGACCATGTCAAGCCTATACCAAAGGCAATCAGAAGCTTAAGACAATGATCTCGGTATCGATTACAAAGCTCAAGTTCACCAATAAGTGCAATTTGGAGCTGTCTCAATACTCTAACATAGGATAGTACAGACCCATCCTAATCTTTTCAAATCACTTAGTTTGATTTTCAAGTTTTAGCACAAATTCAAGTTTCTCAAGCAAGTGTGTAACTCAAGGTATGAGTCGTAGCAACTAAGCATATATATGAAGCAAGAAAAAGATCTCGACACATTCTACACATGCTAGTGCCACAAGTAGTGGTGAACACATTTCATGTTTCAACAAGTTTTAATCAAGTTCACAGTTTGGAAAACAAGCTTAGCTCATAACATGCATCAATTGATCAAAAGGAGCCTAAGCCAAAAGCACATCATGTATATCCATAACATCCCCAACAAGAGGATAGTGTCAATCTAGCTACTATAAGGATGAAGCTCAGGATGCAATATGATACATGATGATATGATATGCAAGTATGATATAAAAACAAAAAACAAAGGCTAAACTACAAAGAAAAGCAAAACTAGACTACAACAACCAAAGTTCCCCTCCTCTAAAAAGGGAAACAAACTCCAAGCTCCCCTCGCAAGCGAGCAAACTGGGCTTGGTCAAGTGGTTTGGTGAAGATATCTATGAGCTGGTTTTGGGTATCAATGTGGTGCAGATCGATATCACCTTTCTCATAGTGGTCACGCAAGAAGTGAAAGCGGACTTCTATGTGCTTTGTCTTTGAGTGAAGGACTAGGTTTTTGGCTACACTTATGGCACTGGTGCTGTCACAAAACAAAGGCACTCGCCTAAACTCTAACCCAAAGTCTCTCAGAGTAGCTATCATGCAAAGCAACTGGGAACAACAAGCAGCAACAGCAACATACTTAGCTTCTATGGTGGATTGGGCGACGCTAGACTGCTTGCGAGAAGACCAAGACACAAGAGAAGATCCAAGAAACTGACAAGTCCCCAAAGTGGACTTCCTCTCAACACGACGACCAGCATAATCCACATCAGAATACCCGCAAAGAGAAAGAGAGGAGGAGGCTGAAAACCAAAGACCAAACTCGGGTGTGAAACGAAGGTACCTGAGGATCCGCTTGATGGCTTGACGATGAGACGTGCGCGGTGAAGACTGAAAATGCGCGCACAAGCAGACTGCGAACTGGATGTCCGGTCTCATCACCGTTAGGTACAGCAGGGACCCGATCATGCTTCGGTATTCCTTCTGGTCCATGGCTTCTCCCTCCTTGTCCTCATCCAGGGCCGTCGTGGTTGACATGGGCGTCGAAAGAGGCTTGGCCTCACCCATATCAAATTTCTTGAGCATGTCCTTGGTGTACTTGCCTTGATGCACGAACGTCCCCTCACGAGTTTGCTTGATTTGCAGCCTAAGGAAGAAAGTAAATTCGCCCATCATGCTCATCTCAAATTCCCTGCTCATAGTATCTGAAAACTTGGCAACAAGAGCAAGAGAAGAGCCACCAAAGATTATACCATCCACGTATATCTGCACCAAAAGGATGTCTATGCCTTGCTTGAGGAGGAACAAAGTCTTATCTATGGAACCCATCCTAAGACCCTTATCAAGCAAGAAAGCTTTCAAATGCTCATACCAGGCTCTCGGGGCTTGTTTCAAACCATACAAGGCTTTGTGGAGTTTAAAAACATGGTTGGGGTACTTTGAATTTTCAAAGCCAGGGGGTTGCCTCACATAAACTTCTTCCTCTATGTACCCATTCAAGAAGGCACTCTTCACATCCATCTGATACAGCTTGAATCCTTTTGAAGCTGCAAATGCTAAAAGAATCATAATGGCTTCTAGACGGGCAACAGGAGCAAAGGTTTCTTCATAGTCTATTCCCTCTTTTTGACAAAAACCCTGAGCCACTAATCTCGCCTTGTTTCTCACCACCACCCCATCCTCACTCTGCTTGTTCTTGTAAACCCACTTTGTACCTATGGGGTGGCACTCTGGTGGAGGTGGAACTAAAACCCACACTTGGTTCCGCTCAAAGTTCTCTAACTCCTCGTGCATAGCATTAACCCAATCGGCATTAGATAGTGCGTGTCCAATATCTCGAGGCTCAAAAGAAGCTACAAAAGCAGAATGAGCGAAATGGGAAATATGATAAGACTTGGAACGCGTTACCCTTTCATCGATGTCGCCAATCATGGTCTGAGGAGGATGGCATCACTAGATGTGTCGAGGTGCACCCAAAGACGAAGTCGCCTCCCCCTCATCCACAGCTGGGGCCTCCTCAGTCGATTGAGGAAGCGGCTCGCATGGACCCCATGAAGTAGAGGTGGAGGGCTCGGGGCCATGAGCCGAGGTGGTCGAAGCTGGCTCGATCAGGGCAGCCGGTTGAGATGGCTTGGGATCATCCCAATCGGCGTCGTCGTCGTCCTCAACGAAAATGTTGTCACCCATTTCTTGATCACCTACACGTTCAAAGATAGAAATAGAAGATGGCATGGTTTCGTCGAAGGTGACTTCACAAGTCTCCATGACACGGTTAGTCTCAAGATTAAGCACACGGTACGCATGTGAATGAGAAGCGTAACCGAGAAATATACCGTCCAAAGATCTAGATTCAAACTTGTCAAGATTACCTTGCTTAAGAATGAAGCACCTGCAACCAAAGACTCGAAAATGACTCACCTTGGGTGGACGCCCAAACCGCAACTCGTAGGATGTCTTCTTCAAGAAAGCACGAAGGAAAATGCGGTTTGAAACATGGCAGGCGGTGTTGATGGCTTTGGCCCAGTAACGCCTAGGAGTCCTATGCTCATCGAGCATCGTCCTAGACATTTCAACCAAAGTCTGATTTTTGCGCTCAACAACACCATTCTGCTGAGGGACATAGGGCAAAGAAAACTGATGTTCAAGACCCAAAGAAGCACAAAAGGTGTCAAACTATGAGTTTTTGAACTCAGTGCCATTGTCACTGCGGATAGCTCGTATGTCATTCTTTGGTAACTTAGTTTGCAACCTCAAGATCAAGTCACGAGCATGAGAAAACGCTTCGTCCTTGCCCTCCATGAAAAACACCCAAGAATAGCGAGAAAATCATCCATGATCACAAGAACGTACCACTTCCCTCCCTCTGACCGAACCCGAGCCGGACCAACAGTGTCCATATGGAGTAGCTCACCGGGTCTCGTGGTCATGACCTGAGTCACTGGAGGATGGGAAGCAACCACCATCTTCCCGTGGCGATAGGGATGGCATACCAGATCCTTCTCAAACTTAAGTTTGGGCAATCCTCAGATCATGTCAAGAGAACTCAACCTCACTAGGAGATCAAAGCTCAAGTGACCAAGTCTCCTATGCCACTTCCACAAATCAGAAGAAGATCCGGCAACCAAACAGCGAGAAGAACCGAAAGACTAAGAAAAATCAGCTCTAAAAACTCAGCCAAAAGGAACGATATGACAAACTAGATGTCCCTGAGAATCAAGCACACGAGAAAGTCCAGTCTTAAAGCGCACCTCAAACCCATCTTGAAGGAGTTGCGAAACAGAGAGCAAATTGAAATGCAGGCTTGAAACCAAAGCAACGTCCTTCAAGATAAAAGACTCGTTGACCCGAATGGTCCCACGAGATAGAACCTTACCTTTGCTATTGTCCCCAAATGTGATGTACTCCTTGTATTGCATGGGGTCGAGGCTGGAGAACCATTGGGAACTTCCGGTCATGTGGCGCGAACAGCCAAAATCAACAAGCCACGTGTTCTCCAGGCCTCCGCTCTGCATCAATAGAAAGACAGGGGGTGAGCAAATGGCACAACACTGGGGTTAGTGAAATGAGGAGAATACCAGTGTTGAGTCATTTGCCCTAGAAAAGTGTTAGGAAAAACACCATACATGCCATGTCCCATTGGAGAGAAGCGATCACCACGTGGGGGAAAATGTGGTCCGCTAGGACTGTGGGATTGAAAGCCACCATCACGAGGTCCAGAGTCATATTGATCATGACTTGGGCCACGCCGGGCACGACCACCTCATGGTCTCGCCACCTGAGGCCTAGCACCTTGAGGCATTGCACCTCTAGGCCTAATGTTGTGCCTCTGAACAGGCGGTACATGTACGCCATGGGGAGGACGGTACATGTTCCGGTTGTCCAACTCGTACTCACGCCGCTCATCTCTCTTCCTCCTAAAGCAAAACTCAGCCAAATGACCATCTCTATGGCAATAGTTACAGTGGTACCTCACCTCTCTCTTGGGTGGTGGTTGACTCACTCTCTTGTGGGTGTGGTTCACTCTCTGAGGCTTTTTGGCTTTAGGAAGGGGTGCACTAGAGATGTTGGGTAGAGTATCAAGTGAGTTTCGAAAGTGGTTCGGTTTGGGAACCCAAACTTGCTTGGATGGTGGAGCTTTTGGTGGTTCTTCAAACACACCATCTTTGATCATAGGCTTGGTAGGCTCTGGTGGAGGGATCTTGATCAATTGGGGAGTGTTGGTGGGTTTCTCACTTGGGTTCAAACCACTATGTTCACCAACCTTGCCATAGACATTCTCACCCTTCCCACCTATAGCAAAGCCTACTCCCGATGAGTCAGTTCCCCGCCTGAACTGGCTCACCATCATGCCCAACTGGGGCTCACTACACGACACCCAGCTCAAGATGGACCAAAGTTGTGTGTTTTCTTCCTCGGTTCCCATCTTGTCATGCTTGCAGGACTCAAGCTCCAACATCAAAGCTTCACATCGAACACATGTAGTGGTGGTGCTATCTGAGTTGGCCTTCTCAAGCTCAGCAAGTTTGGCAACCTTCTCTGCCAACTCAGATTGCAAGCCTGAGCAGGACTTGCACGCACTAAGCAACCCAGAACGAGACTTCAGCTCATCACATTCATCAAGCAAAACATCATACTTGGATTGCAAGTCAGAGAGGTTAGACATGTGTATAGCGCACTCATCGCACTCCTCCTCCTCTGACACCACTACACCACTCTTGGCAAGCTCCAACTCCTTCAAAGCAACCTCTAGCTGGTCCTTAAACTCTTTTCTCTCGCGGGTAGCACGCTTAAGCAACTTATCTTGACTCATCAATGTATCATTCATAGTATCAAGCTCAAGCATAAGTGAGTCAAGTGTGGGCGGTACCTCATTTTCGTCGTCGTCGTCGTCGACGTCCTTTTTGAGCTTTGCTCCACCGTCAACCGCCATAGTGCAAAACCCACCACGGTTTGCACCGGCGACAAAGCAAAGACCATTGAGCTTGTCCTCACGCTTCTTCTCGGACTCATCGTCGGTCGAGGGAGAAGAAGAGCGATCATCGTCGGAGTCATCGTCGAGGTCGCTGAGGGAGGCGAGGAAGGCACGTTCTTGAGCTTTGGCCTTCCTGCGGCATGCCTTCTTGATCGCCTCCTTGTCAAAGCCGCCCTTGGCCTTGTGCTTGCCGGAGGTGTAGTCGCGCTTATCCTTGCACTTGCCGGAGTCGTACTTGTTGGTGAAGGGCTTCTTCTTGGGGCAGCGCGCGACGAAGTGGTCTAGATCTCCACATCCATAGCATCCCTCCTTCGGGTCACCACTGCGTCGGTGGTTCAAACGGTTGTTGTGAAACCGAGAGAACCGACTAATGAGGAGTGCCAACTCATCATCCCCAAGAGACTCCAGCTGCTCCTCTGTGACTGACATCAAGCACGACAAAGAGAAAGAAGCTTGTGAAGGGTTAGTCAATGAACTTGAACCACTACCTGAGACCAAAGCCATGGTTGGTGCAGAAGGATTCTTGAGCTTGGCTTGGGTTTCGTAGTCGATCTCTATGGACTTGAGCTTGCTGAAAAGCTCGTCGACGGTGAGGGTGTCGTAGTTGGCCAACTCGATGATCGCCGACACCTTCACATCCCATACCTTTCGATCAAGGGCATAGAGAAGCTTGAGCGCCCTCTCATGATCACTATAAGGTAGGTTGGCCTTGTTCGCTTTCATTTTGTTGACGATAGTCTGAAAGCGGGAAAACATGGCATCGATGGACTCGCCATCAAGCTGAGAGAAGTTCTCATACTCGCGCTTGTATGTCTCGTAGAGTCTGGTCTTGACCTGTGCGGTCTCCTCGTGATAGCTTTGAAGCCTCACCTAGATCTCTCGAGCTGTAGTACAATCGGAGACACGCTCAAACTCAGAAAGCGAAAGACTCGAGAAAAGCACACTGCGAGCTTTGCTATTTGCGTTGTGCCGATCCTTGTGATCCTGGGTGGTACGGGCTGCGACAGGGAGCACAACGTAAGTAGCATCCTCGCAAATTTCCTAGATGAACCAATCAATCCCCTGGAGATGCGCAGACATGCGGATCTTCCAATAAGGATAGTTGGACCCATCGAAGTGCGGTGGTTTGCCAGAACCACGCTCCATGTCGCCTTGGTGGATCACGGACCGATTAAGGTGGAATGATCTTTAACCGGCTCTGATACCAATTGAAGGACCAGAAATGGCGACCAGAGAGGGGGGTGAATGAGAGCCTCAAATTTCTCGCAAAATATTTGGCCGCCGGTCCCAACTTCACCACCAAACTCGCAAATAAATCACCATGATGTCCACGACCCAAAATATTAGGTGGAGGTTCCCTAGGAACACAGCGGGACACCACAAAATCAACGCAATAAACGATAGACAATTTAGAGCTCAAACGAATAAATTGCGAACGAAAAGCTAGCTGAAAATGGACCTAAAATTCTAGGCACTGGAGATAGTACAGCAACTAGCAGTGGCTTTGCAAGTCGTGAGATGTACACCAAACACCAAACAATTGCCACAATTTAATGCTCTAATGAGGAGCTCATGATTGCTTAGTTCATTTCACGGAAGCAAGAACAAGGCTAATGACCAATAAAAAAATTAAGCATAAGGCGAAGCACAAATTCACTTGCACTTGCCGTTCAACACTAATTGCGAACTGCTTTGGTGATAAAAAATTCAGAGAATGAATCACTTGAGAGAGAGATCGAGCATCTTTGAACAACAATCTCACATCCATGAATACTTTCCAAGGAAAATAGATATTCCGAGATTAGCTCATAAATGTTGGCTATAATTCACGGATGCAAGAAAATGAATTTACGTCTTTGAAGCTTGTTTTCTGGACAAGAGCTCCAGGCTGAACTGACCTCCTGCTGGTGGTGACCGGTGAGGGATCCGGTAGTCTCGATCTGGAGGCCTAATGCACCACGACGACACCTGAGAGCTGGACCTGACCGAGCAAAATCAAATCACCGGAACAGTGAAGAACGAACAGGAACCTGAGCAAACGAACAGAGAAAGAACGTAGTACACAGACTGAAAGAGACGGCCACGAAAACGACCCGAACTCGAATGAAACTGAACGAGTCGCTCTCAAATCTTGCAGAGAGGATCACAACTGAGTTGAGAAGCTATCCCGAAAAAATTATTGCCCAATTCCAACTCAAATTCTGGGAAATCCCCATCTCGTGCAAGAACACAGCTTTTCCCCTAAAAACGAAATCTGCTTGAAATTTGATGCACGAGTGGAATTGATGAATTTCAATTGGTAGGATTGTTCATCACTCGTCAGAGCATCGGTCAAGCCAAACAAAAATGCTCCAAAGCATTAGAACCAACAGATCGAACATACGAGCAAAAAAAAAGAAAACCAGGAGAACATACACAGGAACACGAGCACACCAAAAATGATTCAAACTTTCAAAGCTCTGATTACATTGATCAATTCGTGGTTCATCTGTGGACCTCTCACTCAAGAACAACAAAGAGAAGGAAACCCTAGCTAGAAGGGGAAAACGAAAAATGGGAGAGGTGAGGGAGATGGGGGCTCCCTCATCCTATTTAACAGGGCTATTACACATTCCCAGTTTTGCCCCTGAATACAAATGAGTTGAACCGCTAAGCCCAATGGCGTTGTTGTCCAACCCAGTATAATCTTGATCCGACGGCCACCGCGCCTACTCACCGGTAGCTTCGCCTCGACGCGAACTCCCCGATGCCGCCACGTGCCGTCCGTCCCTCCTCAGAACCTCCGCCCGGGTTTTGAGGCCCAAACCCGTAAACGGTCCATCCGATAGTTTTGAGACCCAAACCATCAAACCGTCCGCGGGTAGCGTACTCCATACGCGTCCCCCGCCATCCGACGCGTGTCACTGCCGTCCTCGACCGGCCGGCCCGCCAAGTCCTCCTGAACCTCGCTCGACTCACGCGTCCGCCGTCTTGACCCGATCAACACCGTCACTCCATGTCTTCTTGCACTTGTCGATGTCCCAAATGTCAGCCACCGCGGCTAGTCACCCGGCCTCTGGGTCCCTCGGTCCAAGTCTCACGTCCGTCCTTCACCGCTCCCGGTCTGTCGACATGGCACGTCCTCCTTGACCTTCACCTCGCCGTCGACCACCGCATCCGAGCTCCACACCTGCACAACACAAGCTAAAAGACATGTTGCACACATAGCTTTCGTCATGGTAGGGTTAGTCACCACTCAACCCATTTCGTGGATCACATTGACAATCACTCATCACAAAACGAACACATAATGGTACTTGTCAACCTTGTGTTCACATCTATTTCTTCTTTAAAATCATAGTACAAATGTAAATGACCATATACATGCAAGCATACTTCTAGTTCTATGAACATACGCACATATTCTAATCTCGAGATTGATATACATACATGAACACGCATACTTACTTTTATAAATACACGGACGCTGACTGGACACACTACCCTAGGAGAAATATCTAAAAAACAAAGTTGATAGATCTTGAAATTAACAAAATCACTACAACCTTTACGATCGCTGCGCATGTCGAGCAGGTCGAGTACCAAAAAATACCCTCGTTGGCTCATGAAATAAATCATAAAAAATATAAGCGTCCGTGTAAGTCGATGCATTAACCTAGACAAGCAATTACATAAAAAATGACCTGATCAGCTGATTAGGTTATTTAGCCAATAATAATTAACTAGCTAATAACACATAGCTAATATTAGTTAGCTAACTATTGACTAGCTACATATTATCTATAGCTATTTGATCCAAAAGAAATGATTATTATCAGTTAGCTACTATCTACGGAGAATTTGGATTCATTTTTGCTAATATCTAGCTAGCTAATAGTTCATATCTAATATTAACTAGCTATCTATTAGCTTGCTAATAGCTCAATATTAGCTAGCTGAAGGGTGTTTGGATGCATAAATAATAAAAAATGATACTAAGATAACTAATAGCTACTATTATCTTAATTGATTTAACTAGTGAGATAGTTATTATCTAGAGGTTCAATTAATAATTAGCTACATGTTTTGACACAAAAGAGATAGCTATTAGTAAATATCTATTATCCTTAGGGATCCAAAGACCAGGACCTTTAGATGAGTGAGCTGCGATTTTATTGATGGATTTTGAAAACTGTAAAAGAACTCAAGTTTTCTGCGATTCTTCTTTTGTCCTATTTTGGCGTGGTAGGAAAAGTGAAAAAAAAAACACTGGCATGTGGGCCATTTTGCGAGAGGAAAGAACACATCTGCTCAAACTTTCAGCACATGCTCGCCAAGTTCCGTCCCCTCATGGCGACGGCGGCGAAGGCAAGGGCGCCGCCGGCCGTGACGGCTTCCACAGCGGCGGCGGCAGCGGTGGAGCGGGAGGAGCACGTGCACTACAAGCACACTGATGCGTGCCACCAACTCCGGTGGACAGCCAAGTAACGGCCCCCTACTTTCTCCTTTCTCTTTTCTTCTTGCATCTCGCCTCGTTTTCTCCTCTAGCGCTTAGGGCTTTGAGCCTGATCCATAAAGCTTTGTTGGTTGATGGGTTTGGCAGGGAAAGCTATGAGTACATGTACGCGCGGCCGTGGAGCCGGGTGGTCGACTTTTATGCCGAGCTCGTGCGCGCCGGCGCCGGCGCCGCGGGGCTCGCCAAGCTATTTGGGAAAGATGAGGTAAGAACAAACATTTTGCCATTGCCACCAGCCACGCTATGATAGACAGGTTGTGATTTTTCTTACTTTCTCGATAGGGACGAAGGAAGAGAATATCGTTTTTTTTTCCTGACAATTGTCTATATTGTGCCGAATTGTAATGTCGTCCAGTAAATAGATCTTCTTTTATAGGCAGACTGATGATTGAATCAAGCCATACCAGTATTGCACGATTAAAATTTACTCTAGAAGTGCCTAACTGCCTATACTGGAATAGCTAAAGAAGCTCCAGGATCAACTGGGATTTAGATTGATGTGTAGGCCAGATTTTTCTAGAAAAAAATGTTAGAACTGGCCTATTATTCACATATTTCGATTCTGAGAAACTCATTTAGATTTTACTTCACAGAAAGATTACACCCGTTATACTGCTGGAGAAAATTATCTAACACCATCAGAAAAATCAACGGCAACTACTTCCTCCAAAGACCGTGGAGGAAGATGGGAGAGAGTAACATTTAAAGTTGTTATTTCGTACCATGGGAGGTCGTTTGATGGCTGGCAGAAACAGCCGGGCCTCAATACTGTTCAAGGGTAATTTTGTTCGACCTATTACTCTTCACTCCATTCACATGTAGTAATGGAAAACAATCACTGGGTACTGTTTTTTAAACTTCTTATTGATTTGCAGGTTAGTGGAGAAACATCTTGGACAATTTGTTGATGAGCGAAAAGCTAAACAACTTGAAGCAAGATCTTTGCCAATAGAAGGCTGTGCAGTTGTTGCTGGGCGCACTGACAAAGGGGTGACTGCTCTTCAGCAAGTTTGCTCATTTTGTTAGTTAACCTTGAGAATACACATATTGTCACTATCATTGTTGTTTTTCCTAATTCTGTTCTGTCACATTTGGTGCAGCATATCAACATCTATGGGCTGACATTTCTTTATTCGGCACTTTTTTTTGTTTTTAAAAATTAGATACATGGAGAAAGGATGTGAAATCCGGAGATCTAAAAGGTGCAATAAATGAGGCTGCTCCAGATAAACTAAAACCTTTGCATGTGTCAGAGGTATATTTTTCATGTTTTGCCGAATATACCAATGCACTTAATATTGATGCTGCTAGTGATGCCTCCTATCATGTCATTTAATCATACAACAGTCTTAGAGCAGTTTATTTTTGTTCATGAAATTTCTGAGAATGCCAGGACCTCAACTGTAAATGATGCCATGGTCGGTATTAACTTATGACACAATTTGCAGGTTGCACGTGAGTTTCATCCTAATTTTGCAGCGAAATGGAGGAGGTACATGTATATTTTTCCTCTTGATGAGGATGCTAACTTGATCTTAGGGAAAGCACAGTCCTCAAAAATACTAGAGAATTCTGAACACAACATAAAACCTCAAAGCTTTGATGTGGCTAAGGTTGACGAAATTCTTAAAACTCTTGCTGGAAAGACATTATCCTACAAGATGTTTGCACGTGATACGCAAGCTTCACGAAGTGTGTAAGTTTCATCCAATCACAAGTTCCTAACATGTGCATTTATAAGTACAAAAATGGGTTCTTACAGATTAATCACTAGCGGTTTTATTTCCTGATCCTGGCATAGATGTTCATCAGAACCATATGAAAATTGGCAGCATTTTTTTTTCTCGAAAGAGAGTTATGTATCTTTATATTAAGAAGAAAAAGGGGCAAGAACCCTTACAACACACACCCACACCCATGTTTCTGAGATTACATTCGTGCCCTTCTCTGAAATTGTCTACCATAGTCATCACTACCTGGCAATATGAGTGGGAATGCATTCCTCTATGTTGGCACTTGTTCTCGAGGTCATTAAAGTCACCACTTGTCTCGATGCTCTATTGTTTTTTCAGTGGCCCACCTACAGAATGTTTCATGTTCCATTCCCGAGCTGCAGTGGCCAAACTACATTCTGCTAATGAGGTGAGAGCAGATTATTTTGTCTCTATTGTTCAATGGTATGCATTTATCAACTGAAGAGCTATGTAGCGTTTGCTTGCTGTGAGTTACTCTACAAATGTGTTGCAGCGTAACACTGGTGCGACAAATTTATTTTTTTGCTGATCCCAGAACAAATGAATATCTGACTAAACCTGGATTGTTAGTTACCACTATTGAATATTTTGATCTAATACTTTCCATACCACCTACATATTTATGGTTTCAACTGAAAGTATTATGTTTGATTTTTGTTTCCCCTTCTCAGGATTACAAAGAAGGTATGATGGTCATGTGTGTTGAGCTAGTTGCTAACAGGTTTCTACGCAAGGTAATACAGCAAGCTATGATGTGACCTTTGGCCTACCTCGATCATCATATGACTACTTGTTCTCACTATATTTCAATGTACAGATGGTCAGGGTTCTTGTTGCCACTGCCATAAGAGAGGCTGCTGCTGGTGCTGGTGACGATGCTTTGCTGAACCTAATGGAAGCCACTGACAGGCGTGCCACAGCACCTCCGGCGCCGCCAGAGGGCCTCTGCCTCGTAGATGTTGGTTACGAAGATTTTAATAAACAGAGGTGCTTCATAGTTGATTAAAGAAACTATTCTTTCTAGGGGTGACTGTGTCTGCATTTGAGTGTTTGTCCGTGCCGTTTCTCGCAAAAGGAAAAAGAGTGAAAGTTATTCCATATCTTTTTGTTAAGAGGAATACAAGATGCACGGTTGAACAATTGAGGAATTTGGTTACTCAAGGTTGCGGACAAGATAACAAAGCCTCTCGGTTTAGATTTTGGCCCTATATCTACATGTTTGTTCACTCCGAACATGACCTATTCCGCACCATTCTTTGTATTCACCAATCGAAATTTTGAAGCTGGCTTATAGTAGAGAGCAGTAACGTTGGGCCCATGCTGAGGTGGAAATCAAATTGAAACATATAGGATTTCTGAAGTTAGCACCGCAATTATCTGTCAGGTTTGCACTTGAGTAAATAATTGCATAACCTGATTATCTGTCAGGTTTCCACTTTGAGCGAATAGTTGCATAACACGACGCAGGTGTTTTTTTTTGTCAGCAGCTCCTTTCGCTGTGTATGTTTTTTTTGTAGCACCAACGACCGGACGCCTGCGTCTGTCCAGACGTCCGCGGCTGCTCCGCTCCGTCGCTCTCGGATTCACGTGCCGCCTGTGCCAGCTCTGTTTCCTGCGCTCGCATTCCGAACTGCCCGCTTCAGATCAGCTGCCCACGCTGCTCGGATGACTCGTCCCCACCTCTTCCACTCCGGCGTGATGCCCGTCTCTTCCAGGCCGCCCGGAAGACTCGCCCCCGCCTCTTCCACAACAACACCACATGGCCTGTGCCTCCTCCCCACACCGCCGGTGGCGGCCTGCGCCTCCTCCATGCGTCGGTGGCCGCGGCTTAGCCCTGCCCACGCTCATGGAGATCAACGCCAGCGGTCTGCACTTGCAACATGAAACATTCGAGTGCAACATACATTTGAAACAGATGAAACATTTGAGACATACACTTTGCAACATGTGTGTGAAACATATGCAACATCCTGATAAAACAATTGCAACATGAAAAAACACTTACTGCAACATAATACTGAAATAGTTGAAACATTTGGAACATACTGTTGCAACATATTTGTGAAAACATATGCAACATACAGGATAAAAAACGATTGCAACATATGTCTTGAAACAGATGAAATATTTTGAACAAACACTTGCAACATGCTTATAAAACACTTGCAACATATGCAACATCCATTGATATACTTTTGCAGCATCCATATATAAGAAACAACTACAACATACCTTTGAAACGATTGAAACACTGAAATATACATTTGCAACATTGGGGAGGGGAAGCCTAGGCCGGTCGATTCCAGTGGCGACGAGCGGTGGCGCATGAGCACCACCACCACCACCAGTGTCGGGCTTGGGTCGGCGACGACAGGGGGGGGGGGCGAGGAGCGCCATGGTCGCCGAGGTGGGGGAGCTCGGTTGCTGGGGTAAGAGAGGGTGCCGCCGAGGGTGGGGAGGTGCCGTGCCGAGGTGGAGGAGAGTCACCCACTTCCCTGCAACACCGCCGCGCCACCTCCATGTATCTCACCATGGACGAGCTCATTACTAGAGAGGACACTCCCACTAGGAAGGAGTTCACGAACGAGGAAGAGTGAGGAACCCGATCAGAGGATCCATGCTGCGCCACGCGGGGCTCAAGTGTTGTCATCTTGAAGGGCTACTGCGCTATGAGAACACAAGAGAGAGAGAGAGGGAGGGAGGGAGAGGTCAACGAGTGTAGTTTTGGTGAATACTTGTGGGAACTAGAAAGAGGTTGATGTGTGATGAAAAATGTGGATAAAAATGAGTGGATAGGGAGGAGAGAGACCGATGTTAAGAGAGCGTCAGGCATGCGTCTGACATTTTAATGGCGTCCGGACGCTCGTACAGTACCATTACTGATGTTTTTTTCGTTCTCTAGCTGTTTTCCGACCTGACTATTGTGCTACATCGAGTTTCCCGCTGTACATTCGGTAAATGGTGTGTGATGCGAACATACTGCAATTCTGCAATGTGCAGGAATACTTCATGCATGTCGTTTCCAAGTGACCAAGCCATGTTGCTGTTATTTAGTCGGCTATTTTTGGTTGCTACGAGTCGCCTATTTGTAATTTGTGGTCCTTTTTAAAAAATATAATTTGGTAGTGTACTTTTGATGCTCTGTCATGCATGTCATCAACTGATTAGAATTTTCCGAGAAGGAGGTCTCAAGCTCTAAGGTATTTTCCTTCGGATATAACTAGAACGCAAGTGACAATCAAGACACTGATGCTTTCCTTCAGATATAACTGGAACGCATGTTTCACATTGCTGATTATACGATCTCACTAAAAAAGTACTCCCTCCATCCCAAATTGTAAGTCATTCCAAAAATCTTGGAGAGTCAAAGTTTTTCAAGTTTGACCAAATTTATATAACAAAATAATAATATTTATCATACCAAGTAAGTATCATTAGATTCTTCATTAGTTATATTTTCATATTATACCTATTTGATGTCATCAATCTTTGTGTTTCTCTCTATAATTTTAGTCAAATTTGAAAAAGTTTGACTCTCCAAGATTCTTGGAATGACTTACAATTTGGGATGGAGGGAGTATTACAGAAGTTGTTTTTTGAGCAAACATCATCTCCACTGGAGAGGAGAGGAAGGCAACAACAAACTGCAAACACAATGTTTAGTGGGTGTTTGGGACTGCTGCGCTCCATGTTTTTTAACTCTGCTTCATGTTTTTTAGCTAAATGGTTTCAGCTCCACGCACTCTATCTAGAAAAAAGGGGTAAAATTATGAAAGATGTGCTCCACAAACTCTAGTTTTTTATAGAGCTGCCCACGATGAAGTTTGTGGAGCAGTCCAAATACCCCTTTAATAACAAACACCACAGTATATATAGCAAGAAAACCCCCAAAAACGACACGGTTGATTGACACGCGCGCCACGAAACAAAGTACCACCAAGATCTCCAGTTCTGCTCTTTGCCTTTATCACCTGTCACCAAACAGTCGCAAGAAAAGGGTTGTGCAATGTAATAATCTAATATAAACTAAAGTTACTAGATTTGATCATTAATTTGATTTAAGTATAACTAACACACCAGCACTAGCCTCTACATGTCTGTATCTTCAACTGATGGACAACTGAGATGAAACTGCACTAGTGCGGTTTTGGACAACTAATTCGCAAAAAGACAGAAAATCGACAAGCAAATTAGAAAGACAGATGTAATGCAAATTTGAAAACGACAGATTGCAAATATGTTTTGACAAAACTGTGCCAGACGAACTTCGAAAGAGATCCCTAATTTGATTATAATTGTCGACTGAGAAACAGTTTGAAGTATGTATGAACGAGCTAGAATTTGCGTCAAAAAAGAAAATCGGACGGACTAGCTAGAACAAGCGATCTACGTACTCCTATATTATACTATGATGATAGATGCGCAGGATCATCGATCTTCCAGAGCGCAGAGGCCACGGCAACCACACTAGAAGTCCCAGGCATTCTCGCGGCGCACCTCGTCCTCCTCCTCGGGCGTGAATTCGCTCGTGATCCCGAGCGTCTTTCTTATCTGCTCCGGCGTCTTGCCCTTGATCATGTCGGCGATGGTCTGGCAGATGAGGTTCAGCAGGCCCTCGATCTTGAGGTAACTAGCGGCCGTGACGAGCGAGTAGAGCGTGCCCATGTCGACCAGCACGAACTCCCTGTCGAAGCGCTCTAGGTCCTCGCCCTCGGCCGGCGGAGCGGCCTCCGCCGCGGAAGAGCTCGAGCTCGCGGGGGCGTGCTTATTGCAGTACTCGAGCACCTTGGCGAGGGTCTTTGCGTCGACGTCGGGGAGTGTGATACCGTCGCCGCTAGCGTCGGCTCCGGCCTCGTCGATCATGCGGCGCACGGTCTGCGACAGCAACGCCGCCGCCTCCCTCACCTCGAAGCGCACGCTGTTGTCTGAGCTGACGAGCACGATCGTCTTCTCCCCGCTGCTGGTGCCGCCGTCGCCGCCAGAGTCCGCCGCGGCAGCCATCGCCGCCGCTGCTTGCCTCGTCAGAGTCGCCCTGGGTCGCCGGATAGGTGGCTTGGTGAGTTGGTGGTCTGGTCTCTCCTGAGATTTAGTACTCGGTAGAAGATTGGAAATCAGATTTAGTAGTAGATTGGATTATCGGAAATCAGGACGTGCCTCGGGGAAGCGAAAAGAGGCTCGTGAAGCGAAAATTGGAAATCAGGCCGTGACGGGCTGGCGGCCCCAGCTAAAATCTTGAAGTCGTTCGTGTCAGGTAAAAGAGTTTCTTCGAGCCACGCCCCACGCGAAAGACGGGCTGACCGCAAAATACTTTTTTTTTTGAGGGGACCGCAAAATACTTTTAGCGCTGTTAATGTTGATCAAGGTAATTCTTTACTTTAAAAAATGAGGTAATGGAAGATAGACTAATTATTGATTGTTGATGAATGTTGAATGAATACTATAAAATGGATTAGGAGATATGTTCTTCAAGAACCCTGTATATGTATTTGAGTATATATATGTTCATGAATTTTTATTAATTACATGTTTTCTGTGCATAAGTAATTAGAATCTCTAAGGGTTCGTTTGGATGTAGACATTGGAGACCGTAGAATTGAATTGGGTTTAATACCAAATTATCAATAGTATTGGAATAGCCCCAATTCAAATATTGTTGTTTGGATGGCCATTGAATCAACTTTTGGAATTCTATGAAGTAGGTCAAATCCATTTCCTGTTTGGATGCAAAAGCATGGACTTGAAAATCCTCTCCTCTCTCTCACACGTCCGAGGATCTCTGTGGCGGGTGGAGTTGGGCATAACTCGGGCGGAGGTCAACGGCGGCTATGGTAGGGTGATGCCTGGCGATGGCCATGGCGGGGTGGAGTCCCCTCGACGGTGGCCATGGCTGGTCAGAGCTAGGCGGAGCTCGGGCAGAGCGTGATGGAGGCCATGGTGGGGAGTAGTTGGGCACCTCTACTATGGCCATGGCAGGTTGGAGCTAGGTGGAGCTTAACGGAGGCCATGGCAGGGAGCTCGGGCAGAGTGCGATGATGGAGGCCACACGGAGGAGCTAGGCCCCTCGACGGCAGCCATGGCACACTGGAGCTGAAGGAGGAGGAGACCTCCGGATCGACGTTACCACCGGCAGATCGACAGAGACAGAGGAGCTCAGTTTGTTAACTTCAGAGACGAGGGTGGAAGATGTGGCAGAGCTTGGTCCTTCGGTCGTCGGAGACGGAGCAGGACTAGAGCGAAGAAGCTCAATCGCTGGTGTGAAAGACGGAGGAGCTCGGTCCATGTCCTCTCATGGACTTTGGGGTGAGGCTTCGTATTGAGGAACAGGGCATGGAGGTGCTGCGAATACCGGTTGGTATTGAACTTGATTTCCACTTTCGAATTCCAAACCACCCAATCAGCTGCATTCAGTGCTAGCCAATACCAATTCCAAATTCGGTGGTTGAATATCTACATCCAAACGCAATGTAAATGAAATAGTTCCTGCTATAGCTTACTATAGTTTTTTTATAGCTTTTGGAGGAGACTGACACTAAAAGGCTTAGCCCGCTATTTAAAACTTCGTACTTCAACACCCCATCCTTACTTATGCACCAAAGTGCCTAACAAAATGTTTGTCGCTAGCACATAGATTTAGTGCTAGTTTGAATCTAGAAGATGGCTGCCGAGCTAGAGAAAATATAGCCTAGACAATGTCAAACCATGTTGCCCCATTTGGTTCCTGCTCATTGCCGCCACCTAAGCATAGTTATTAGGACCGGACTAGATATCAAACCGGTTGAGATCTCAATTTACGGTTTGATTGGTTCAAACCGTTGAACCGCCCGCTCAAAGCCTTTAATAATAATAATAATAATAATAATAATAATAATAATAATAATAATAATAATAATAATAATAATAATAATAATAATAATACATGTATGCAAAACACAAAAGATTGTATAGCTCAGTGGTGGGAACTCTTCTTTGCACTTGGTGGCCTACCTTTTTTTTGTGTATTTTCACTTCCCACGCATGACTTGCTCCGCTCAGCGCGTCACGTTCGGTTTGTTAGCAACTCATTGGGGGTGGTTTTTATTGGTTTTTGAGGAAAAAGAACGGCGGTTCCATCGGTCTATTGCTAGTTTGATTGTATATCAATCTTTTAAGTGAATCGAATGATTGGGGTTCTACCGTTCTGGTTCCGATTTTTTCTGGTCGGACCACCGATTCGGCCTGTTTCTAATAACTATGCACCTAAGCCCTCAGTCAGTAAACAAATCTATCTGGAGGTGATGTGGTGGCAGGGCGGATTTTATCCTCACCTAGAGAACCCTTCTCTCCATTAGGTGTTATGGTGGTCTTGACTTTAGTGCTCGCTCAGGGCGCTAGGAATAGATTTCACGCCCTAGCTACTGATCTGTCGCCTCTACTGGCATGGTGCATATTGCCTAATCTCCTTGGTGGTGAAGTCAACAATAACCATGGTTTGTTAGTCTTAGCCGGGTGACCACCAATCTGCCATTGTGTTGCTCGTCTCTACTTTCCCCCAGGATCACTTGAGAGTGCATACCGCCTAATCTCCGTGGTGGTGCAGTCGACAATAGCTAGGTTTGTTAGTCTTAGTCTGGTGATAGTTGGTCGTCTCTTGGTGGTGTCAGGATGGATGCGTTGTTAGTCATGTCGGTGTACATGCAGAAATTCCAGGTTAATGGTCAGCGCCTGGGGAAGTGGCGGTGGGATTTGTCATCAGGGCCTAAGGCGATATTACTGTTAGAATGCACGGTTAGATCCAGACCCAAACGGATCTACCAACCAAAGGACATGGAAGCTTAAACATCATAGAGAAAATACGCAAGTGAGAACAATGTTTTAATAGTGTCAAACCTGACATCAAACATTCTTTAATATATAATGATTAATAGAACAATGTTGACAGTGTGCAATTACAATTCTGTAGTAGTCGTATACAAAGACCTTTTCCTCACGCTAGGTACTTCCTATTCTGTTGGATGAGCTTGTCGACTACAATGTTGTAGGCCTCCTCGGTAGGATGGAAGCCGTCCCAGAAAATATAATCGATTGCATTTGGACATGCATTGTGATATGCAATGAATACGGCAGCACTTAACACTGTGCTACCACAACAACCTTCTTTGACCTCCTTGAAACCTACATAATTGTGACACAATATTCAGTACAAAAATTATTCTAATGACAATATGTCAAATAACATCTCTTTAGGAAGAAGAGAAAAGACCAACTATCATCATATTACACATGATTTTTATTACATAGATCATGCAACTGCAAAGATTATTATTTGTCATATATTCTCCAGCTAAACTAAGTGCGTGTACCTACTTAATACAAAGAGTAGAACCTTCACCTAAAAGTATCTACATCCTTTTAGCGGTCAATTTTTAGATGGTATGCCAGTTATAAGATTTGTTGTCTAAATTTATAATTTAAAATTGTAAATGCAAGAATATCATGTTATTAAAACAAATGAAAACATAAAACTCACCATAAAAAACTGGATTCTGAATAAGGTCAAGTAAAATGTAGTATATATCAATATAAACAAACTTTGACCCATAACCATTCCATTCTGCATTTAGTCGATCTATTTCCTTTGAGATCTTTGAATTAAATAATACTGATGCTTGATTCCTTAGTGGCTTGCATTCCCTTGATGGACTTCCTCCAAGTATTATTTGAGATGGACAGCAGCCTAATGGTGGAACACCAACAACTCCAATTTTCTTAGTTCTCATATTGTTCAGAGTCTGTACAGAAATGGAGCATGAAGAAAATGGATTTTACTAATATAATCGCATGCCACATTGAACTTATAAATTAAATATAATCTTTTGTTTGCCAAAGATTAAAAAAGTCTATGTCTTGCATGTTTTGTGTAGCACAGTCATGTTGTAATAAAAACCTGTGTAGTGCATGCAGGGATAAATTCTACTGCAAACATAAGGGAATTAAAAAATGTCTAAATGCACAAATAAATTGTCAAAGTGTGATGAAGCTTTTATGAATATAGAGACGATGGAACATAGAAAAGACATATTAAAAAGTTTCATATAACTCATTCTCAAAGAATTTAGATATTCAAAATCGTAGCAATTACCATTGTGAAGTTGATAGCCGAAGAGACAAGAAAGTCAATATAAGAAGGAAGGTCATATTCATGGCGTCTTAAAGGAACTGCAAAATAGTTATTTACAATATCATTGGCCCCCATGATTGTAAAGAAGATGGCTTTAGAGATAACACGTGTCATCTTCTCCTCTCCAACAATAGCTGCTACCTTCTCCTTGTAGTCATGGGATAATTCAAGTTGCTCCGCACTCGACCTGGCAGTCTACATGCATTTGTATTCCTTGATTTATGGATATGGAGTGGTGATATTATTCATAGAAACAATTAATTCTATTTTCAGATTGTAATTACTTGATATGTGAAAAGAAAAGAAATGGTACTGAGAGCGTAGATGTGAGTGGATCATATCCACTGCCTCAAGAAGCAAAGGCCACACCAGTGAGTAGGCCATTTGGTTGAAGGTCGTCAGCAAGGTAAGGAGGCAGTAGTTCCTTAACACCCAACTTAGAAGCTGCTCACAAATAATTATAATAATATATATAATAAGAAAGAATGAAGTTTTATTAAGGATATAAATGGAGCTAGCTCTGACAGTATATATTTAAGAAATCAATCATATGCTTCATGATCAAACTAAAACTACAGATGCCTTAGCTCTGTTTTTCTACTTCGTGCTGTACACACATGTATTCACAACATACTATTGGCAAATATGGAAATCAAATCACCATTGGAATCAAGATTATCTAGAAAAAGAAAGAAAATGAGATGAAGAGGAGGGAATAAAGAAGAAATATGAAATCAAAATCCAATGGGGATCCACTTTGACAACTCCAACTCCGACAACCTCCTTTTCTTCTCTGATGACCATCTTGTCTTCTCTGGTGAAGAATCTAGCTCGGGTTAGAGTTACAGAGTTGGGTTTTGGGGATGGGGAGGGAATCATTGGCTTCTAGGTCAAAAGGGATGCCTAGGGAGGCAGCCAGACCACAGATGGTGATGATGTGTCGGCGGAATGGTGGGCACTGGTAGCGCCACTGCTGAGATGGTGTTGGAGGCCTGTTGGCGAGGGTCGGTGGCGCATTGGATCCATAGGAATTATGATGGCATGATGGAGGGCTACAAATATAGGGGCGATGGTGCCACGTCGGATCAGGAGGGGGGGGTGTGGAGGCGGAAGCCGAGGAAGGGAAAGGTAAAAGTGGTCCTCAATCATTAGCATCACTACAACATTTATAGTAGTTGTGGCTGTGGCGCCTTCAAAGCGGGGAACTGTGATGGTAGAGGCTTGGGATCAAATTCCAGCAAGTTATGGCAAAGGAGGAGGGGGGAAGGGATGGGAAAAGGGACGATGCTTGTTGACATCTAAGGCAGCGACGACAATGCGGGATGCGGGGATGGCATGGTTGTGAGGAAGAAGAGAACATGCAAATAGAATGGGGTACAATGACATGATTTGTCTTTTCAAGAGGTTGGTGGTGTGGGGGCTCTTGCATTGTCCTAGTCTTCTCCTTTTGAAATTTCATGTAAATAAACATAGCGGCCATAATTCTTAGACCTTGGCTAACCTCTATTTGAAAAATGATGCAATTCTAAATCTATCTCTAGCCAAACTTTCTAAAGCTTGACTGAATTTATAGAAAAAGAGTATGAATATTTGTAACACAAAACAGGTATACTATTAAAATATATCTAATCACATGATTCTGTATAATAAATATTGATACTTTTTATCTAAATTTAGTTAACTAAAAAATACTTCGGTTTGGTACTATTTTAAAATTGAGTTCTTCTCCGGAGGGAGTAAATGCCGCCCATTATGCTTTTAGGCCATGTTCGCTTCTCTTATAATCCGTCTTTTTTAGCTTGTTTTTCAGCCGGAACGGTGTTTTTCTCTCACAACAAATCAACCGGAACAGTGTTTCGGCTTGTTTTTTTCAGCGAAGCGAACGGGGCCTAAACATACTTTGTATATAACACATGAGTAAACTATTTAACCACCATACTAATAAGATCGTACTAGCAAATGCCTACTAGTATAATAAGATTCCTCAACTGTAAATAAAATGGAGGTCGGAGAGCTCCTCTGCCATTTTACGCCTATGATAAACGCGCGTGTGTTCGGTTGCATTGGTTGTTCTTCCCTCGGCCAAGAGTTTGTGTGACTAGCCCCGCCAGTTCTGTGACCGCCTCGCCTGCACGGTGTTTGCCCCCACTATTGTGTGATATGTTTCGCCTGCGCAAAAGCCACTCACGTTCTTCTCACGCGGGCGGCTCGACAGTGTCCATTCTACGTGGAAATTTTTATATCCACCACGTCCTCCTATCTACATCCATTATTGGCTTCCCACAATCCATCCCCTTCCTCGCTCTACTCCTCCAACGGTCTCTGGGCAGCGAGGCGAGGTACGACGGTGGTCACACGACATGTAATGCGCATCTTCCCCGTCCAATCCCCTCAAAAATCAATCCACGGTGCCCACGGCCACATCCTCTGCTTGCTTCTGCTAAGCCTGTTCTTTTGGATCGTCCCTCTTCCTCATCTGCTCCCCTCCTCCCAAATCAAGCTCGCTGAGATAGATTCTCATGTGCCCATACCGTTCTAGCTAAAGTTGAATCAAGAATGCCCAAACCAGTTACATTCCCTCTCATCTCTCTTCAATTTTCTTCACATATTTCTGTTTATTTGACTGTTCTAAGGGTGCCATTTGGGTTAGAGCTGCTTGCCTGGTCACCACATGTTCACGTAACAAGGATGGTAGCAACCAGCAACCAGGTACCGTACGGGGCCTCACTCCTCCATGTAAATCTATTCTATGTGGTATATAGGTGCTTCGTGACAACATACATGGCTTAATAAAAAACTGAAACAATAGTTCATATCCCCTATTTTTATTTACAAAATATTTTGTTCAATTTACATATTTGGTTGGAACCTAAAATATTTTTTCTACTTGGATCCGCAGTTAATAAATTCTGAATGATTACAGACTATATGACATGCTACTTAATTACAATATATATTGGTTAAAAAGTTAGGTCTTTATCAGTATGTGGTTCGCACCAGTATTGCCTTCATGATCCTTATTGATCACCTGTCATGAACAAGATGATAACAGTGAACGTTTCTACTATTTTGCTCTATTTTGAGAATTATAAGACTTTCTTTCTGTCATTTATTTATTGATGAAAAGTTATAAAACTTAATAATAAATCTTCTTTGATTATGTTCATGGATTATTTTTTATTTAAGAGTCGTAGCCATTAAAAGAACTTAAGCTAAGAATGGGCATTCACCAATTTACTTGATACAACTTCGCTTCCTTATGTTATATTGAAAGGTAAATTTGCCCTACTATCACCAATTCTTTTTGCTTCTATGCTTCTTAGACATACTTAGCGTGCACATAGGATGCTTCTAATGCTTATGCACGATATAAAGCAAAGATGAATACTCCATTGAACTAGAGCATAGTCTTGTAAGGGAAAATGAGATGCAAACTATATCCTAACTCACTAAGGCTAATCGGGAGCAGAGGGCTAACTCAATAAGCCTATCTCCATTAATACTCAACGCTAGGATTACATGTGAGAGCATAGAGGAGCTTTTGGTTGGTGTGTGTGGAATGAGGGGGGCCTTGTTGTCCTTTTATAGTTAAGGGAGACCTCTAGAGGTGATTGTACGAAGATATTGGGAAGATTCCCTTGTAGGGGTTTGGTGGAAGCTGGCGACAGGAGGGTTCGGCTGAACTCTCACATGCACCACCTTGGCTTGGACACTCGGTTGTGGGTTCCTCATGAACTTTGGGCCTGAGAGCTGGACCCTAGGTTTCAGCCGAACCCCTTGGAGGCCCAGGTTCGGTCACCTGGCCTAGGTCCTCTCAGGCCCAATTTCGTTGTGTCAACTCTACTATGGGCCTAGCTTGTAAATCTTGTTGTGCCACCTCATGTTGGGTCAGATAGTAGTGATTTTGGCCTTTTGTCTTTATATGTGCCGATGCGGCAATGGTTTGATCGGAGTTGAGCATCTTCGCAATTTGCACATGTATTCTTTATGCTTTCATGGAAAAGCTTCTATATACACATAAACTCCAAGTACACAAGTGGAAACAAGTTATTTGAAACTAAATATGCGTGTAAGAAATATAAGTTTTTCTTTATTTCCGCACATTTCCTATAGAGCAAACGCCTGAAACGCAACTTCTGTTCAGGCAACGCTTTTCGCCCACGCCACCACTGTGCTCGCGCCCGACCGTGCGCACACTACCCCCGCCACCCTGCGCCCACGCCCGCGCGCACCCGCACCCCACTAGACGCGAAGACGACGACGACAGTGGCGGCGGCCTCCCTCTCCGGCTTCTCCCTCTCATTCTTCTCTAAATCTGTCAGGCATAGAATGGGTTATGGGGGAGGCAGGTCGGCCAAGTGATGGGGACCGGGGCTGGCGGCTTTGGGTCCTGGCGGCGGTGGAGGTGGCTGGGCCAAGTCGGGCGGGCAGGGGCGTCACGACCGTTCTCGACGGAGTTGGAGAAGAAAGCGGCGGCATGAGGGGGGAGGGGTGCGGGAGGGTCTTGCCGGAGCTCCGTGCTCGCGACCGCGGCGGCAGAGCTCCGGCGAGACCCTACTGCGTCGTGACGGGACGGTGGGGGCGAGGAGTGGCTAGTGTGGACGTGCTGTTGCTAGGTGGAAGATGAGCAGTGCCTAAAAAGAGGACAGCCATTGGATTTGAAATCGATGGTCACCGTTCGTCGCTTGAAAATTAGCAACGCCCTTATTTCCGAGATATTTGACGGTAGAATTTAGTATCTAGTGACCCTCAGCTGCGTAGGTACTAGCGCGAAGGCCATGTGAACGTGTGATGTGTCCATGGCCCCTGCCTACCGCCTGCAGCCCAGCCGTCCGCGTGCCCTATTCTACCGCTCATGACACGATACGCTATGGCAAAAATACGAGCGCTAGACGCTGACCCGACTTTTGAGGGAGACACGGTTAAGACGCCAGCGCTCGCCGCTGGCCGAGGCTCAGCGTCGTCCTAGTCCTGTTCGGCTGGTATTAAAGCCGGTTGATAAATCGGTTGAAGCTGATTTGTTGTGAAAGAAAAATACTGTAGATTCTAACTGATAAGCTGATAAGTTCAAGCGAACATGCCACTACAAGGGCCTTTCGGAGTGAACTTTGATGACAAATTGAGTAAACAATCGTCCAATCACTGGTGCCTTTCACTTATGATCATCATACCATGAGAATTTTCTCCATTCTTGGTCGTGCTAGTTCAAAGCTTTTAAGCGGTGGCTAGAAAAGTCACAAATAATCAAAGCATTTAGTAGGAGTCTTGCTTTTTTCACTGATATCCTAATTATAAATGAAAACAAACAGTTTTCGGCCTATAATTTAAGTTTCTTTTAACGGGTTCTCTTATTTTTCAACTATTAGATCTTACTAAACGAAAGACTGTTGTTGTTTTTTTCAAGTACCGTATTTTTCAACTATTAATTAGATCTTACTAAATGGAGGATTGTTTTTTTTCAAGTACCATAAAATTTCCCTAGAGACATGCAGCATGTCTCGCTTATTGATTTCAGTCAGCCTTATCAGTCAGCCAACAATATTTTTTTCTCACAACAAACTAGCACTAGCCGGGCTTATTAGCCCAGAAACCAACCAGCAAACAGGCTCATATTCGATTGAATCAGAATTGAGCCAAGCCTAGATATTTCCAACAAAATGCGTATCTACGAATATTATTTGCTAGCAGAACGTCATCACACCGTGATCGAAACCAAGGTACACGCCGCATATCCTTTGTAGAATAAATATGTTGCCGGAACATGCATAGCTAGTCGTGATAGTAGCGAGGGAACAAAGCATTTTACTCGCGGCATATCCCGGCAAAAACATCTGCTTCGGCTCCCATACATCGCATAACATAAGGACACACCCCTCGTTCTCATCGTGCATTTTTGTTAACCCGGATGCAGAATGCAAAATTGCAGATAACGACTTCGCGGATGGCATGCTCTCGCTCGCGTCGCCGAACGAAATCGTGGCCGCGACTCGGGCGCACGAAGCTGGAATCCTGGCTTATCTGAAAGCCTGAAACGTGAGGCCACCGTGCCGTGTCGTGCGTCTCGTTTATTCCATCATTAGGACACTAAAAAATAGCTATGGATGGGTGCAGGGCTGCAGGTGCAGTGCAGTGCAGTACGGTTCTCGTTTACCTTAGCGTGCGTCGGTGATTCGGTTGGTAGGTAGATGGTGAGTGTGCATCGGTTGAAAAAACGAGTGCGAATGCACGGGCACCAAGTGAAACGTCTCCACAGGTCAGACGACTCTTTACAGCTCTGCAAGGACCAACTGAACAACGTGTCACACAGAAGTTGTCTGTGCAGCTCGCGTGGCAATCTCACACCGCTGTCGGTCGCTGTTTGGCTTGAGAAAAACTATAAATTATCTCTTGTAAGTTGTTTTTTGATTGTGTAAAATTATTATCCAAAAAATCTTGAAAATTCAGACACTTCGAATATAGCAACTTCTTTAACTTTATGCTTTACATTTCTCTTTCGGAGTACGTCGGTTTCACAGCTCGATTCGCAGTGCTACGGGCACAACAGCTGCTTGAATGAAAAATTACTAAAATTTGCGTGAGCTAGTTCCAAACCGCTTGTAAAAAAATGTACCCCATTTCCACGCTGTAAATGACAGTGAAAATTTAGGGTCCAATAGAAATATGAGAAGAAAAGTTGAGCTGGGTTTCAAGTTCGTCCGCTGGGGGCTGGCACCAGACTTGGGTCGCTGATGAAATCTTCAGAAGCTTCGAATACTAGTATACTACTCCATTCGTTACTGATGCGGTCTACTCCTAATCAACAGCTGACAGCCTGCGCGAGCCAACGACGGCAACAAGAAAGACGCGAGGCTTTTACTTGTGTACCCTTAAAAAAGATGTCACACTCCTGCGTATCCTTTAAAAGTTGGTCGTCACCTATATGTCCTCGCTTGAACTTTTCTTTTCCCTCACGCCATTCCGTCGGCATTCTGTTAGGTTTTGGCCGTTTGGCGGCTCTGACATGTGGGGCCGGGCTAGAAAAATACCCTCCTTGTCCTCTGGGTCACTGACATATTGGGCCGCATCTCCTTCAGTCTCACCCGAGCCTCTCTCTCAGTCTCTCCCCATTCTCATTCCTCACTCTCTCACCCGAGCGCGGGAGGACGCGGCGGCGAACCCTAGCGGCGACGGATTTGGAGACGGCGGCAGTCGGTGTTGGCGGCCCGCCCTCGAAATCCTAGCCCCGTGGAGCAAGACGGTCGGGCGGAGCAGGCATGCCGTGGAACAGACCCGGCGAGAGGCCGGATTGGTTCCGGGAAGAGTGAGTACCGCTCCTCCTCCCTCCTTGACTTCGCCCCTCCTGGTATTGATGTTGATTGCATTAGTGTATTGCGCTACCGAATCGTGTTTAGGGTTTATTGATTACGTGCTCCTTGTTCATCTGTAGAATGGACCCAAACAGTAGTTACAACCTAGAAATGCGGATTGTTGGTCCCAATTGTCGTGCAAAGTGGTTTTCTGTGAATGAAGTGGTGGATGCAGACAGAACTTTGTTAACTGGGCTTATGGAAGATTTGGTTGACAAGTATCCTCCTAGCTATGGTGATGTAGCCACATTGTTTTACTGGTGCATGCATAGTAAAGTTCACATACCTGTGCGCAATGACCAAGAGATGCTAGCGATGTTTGAAAAAAATAGGGCAACCAGAACATGCTTGTTGACTGTTGCATATCATAGTCTTGGTACTCAGCCTGTGCTTTTTGATTGGGAGTCTGGTAGCCCAAGGAAATCTGTTGAGCCCCCATTCACTCCTTCAGTTGTTTCTCCAAGCATAGCAGAACCAAGCCAGCTATCTATGTCTCAGCCACCCAAAGCAAGCCAACCTGAGTTCCTGGCTAACCCAAATCCAATGAATGAGCATATGGGGATTGATGATGAAGGCTTGTATATTGATCTTGGTCCCAACCACCCTCCACCTCCTCCTACCAGTTCTCAGAGCCAAGGGGGGAGTAAAGAAAGGGAAGAAGAAATAGATGAATCCTCTGATGAGAAAGTTGCTGATAGGGATGATGAAACCAGTGACGAGGAAGATGAGGAAGTAGAAATAGATGAATCCTCTAATGAGGAAGTTGCTGATAGGGAGCCTGAGCAATTTTAATTTCCTGATGTTGAATATGACAAAGATGACCCTCCTATGACAGTGGGAACTATCTACCCAGATATGGCCTCTTTTAAGATTGCTTTAGCTAGTCATGCTGTTAAACATGAGTTCAACTATGAAATTGACAAGAGTGATACAGGGAGGTATACGGTGCACTGTTCTCCGAGGAATGAGGGATGTCCGTGGAGACTGTATGCCTCAACTTCAGCTGATGGACATGGCATTTAGGTGATGTGTTAGTTCAATTTATGGTATTGACCGCTACCTGTTTTCCTTGCATGTACCTAGCTGCTAACATGTGTTTCTTTTCAACTTTTTTTCCAGGTGAAGGTGAACCCACATGAGCATGGAAATGGCTGCCAGAGCACTAGGAGACAAGGATCATGTGTTGGACTTAGTCAGTTTTAGGTATGCAGCAAGGTAATTGATTGGTTGAAAGAGGATGGAAATGTTGGTGCAAAAGAGCTGCAAAGGAGGCTGAAGGATCTGTACAAGGTTCAGATCCAGTCCCACTCTTATCTGTGCATCTGGTTCCTTTCAATGAGGACTCCATTACAGTGGACACCCAACCCAACCAGCTAGTTGATGACCTCCCACTTGAACCTGTGGATCCACAATGCACACCAAGAAGAAATAAGGGAGCAGTGAAGAAGAAGTTGACACCAAAGAAGCTGCAGTAAGAAACTCTAGTGATGTTCTATTGCTGCTGTGATGTTCTTTTTTTGGCCCTGACGCATGATCTTTTGGTATTTTGATGTTCTTTTGGGGCTGTCATGAAAAATCTTGTCTGAATTGATGGTTCATGTTAGTGATGTGAACAAACTCTAGTAATTTAGTTTCTATGTGTAAACTGTAAGTGATGTGATCAAACACCATATGCTGTTGGTGATGAAACACATTATGCTACCAGTTATGTGATGGATGAGTGAACTGTTAGTTTCTTTGTCTTAATATTGTTATGAACCATGAGAAGCATTCATTCATGCATTGATTGATCCATACATCCATGAAAACTCACACACACACACAACAGCAGCCTACTTCTTGAAAATAGCATACAAAGCAAGCACCAAGCACAAATACACAAGTTTTTCAATCCTCCTAAGTTGCTGCTGCACCCTCTTGTCCATTGGTGCATGGCCTTCAACTACAAATTGCACAGGAACCTTCCTGCAAGATGGCCAGAGGAGGAGCTGTGGGAAAACCACCAGGTGCTGCCACTGCTCTGCAGTGGAACTGCTTGGATTGGTGTAGCTGTCTCCCCAATCTCATCCTCCCACTGATAGTACTGACATCCTCCAATCTGAAATCCAACATAGAGACTGAGCAAAGAGGGAAAGACAAACAATGTTGACCAAAGAGAGAAGCACAAACCGCGAAATAAGGGCACTTGTGAAAGGCCCAGTTGGGGTTGGCCTTGGTCGTCAAGATGAAGCGATTGGCGAGCACATTGCAGTTCGGGCAAAGCACACGCCGCCTTGACGCACCACCATAGCTGCTGCTACCTTGTGACATGGTTGTCAAAGAGAGAGGGCTCAAGAGAGTGGCAACTCCCTGACCTTTGGCGCCAATATATAGGAGGAGAAGGACAGGCTCTTTGGCGCCAAATCCCTGTCATTTGGCGTCAATAGCGGTGTCTCTGGCGCCAAAGCCAATTGGCCTGGCAATGACATAGGGGAAACGAAAAAGTTCAAACGCCCATATAAGCTCAAGGGCAACTGAGTCATTCTTCAGAGCCGTTACCCATCGTTAGAAGTAAATGCCGATGGAATAGCGTGAGAGAAAAGAAAAGTTGAAGCAAAGATACGTAAGTGACAACCAACTTTCAACTTTTAAAAATACACAAATATAGGTCTTAAAATACACAGCTAAAAGCCTCGAAAGACGTTGCGGTCGCAGCGGCGACTCCCAAACGAGCCTGCCTCGGTAACGCAGCCCGCGCCCCTATTCTTAGCTCGCCACGAGGCCGGCGCGGGAGCCGTGTCCGCTGTCCGCCCGCCTCCTTTCGCCATGCGCACCCTCTCCACCCCTTGAGCACGTCGCCGCCAGCGCTAGTGCGCCGCACGCTTCCACACACGCCCACACATCGTCTCCGCCTCCCGCGTCCATGGCCGGCGAGGCGGCCTCCGCCGCGGCGGCCGGGCGGCTCCTCCTAGCCGCGGCGCTCGTCCTCGCGGCGTGCACCGTCCCCGTGGCGGCTCAGGCCAAGTCGGAGGCTGACGTGCTGAACGAGTTCAGGGCGGCGCTGCGGGGGCCGGATGGCGGCCCGCCGGGGGAGCTGAACCAGTGGGCGACCTCCCGGGGCGCGCCCTGCGACGTCAACGCGACGACCTGGCCTAGAGTGAAGCAGTGCATCAATGGCCGAGTGGTGGTCCTGCAGCTGGAGGGCCTCCAGCTGCAAGGCGCCGCGCCGGACCTGGCCCTGCTCGCGCCGCTCCAGGGCCTGCGCTCGCTCAGCCTCAGCAACAACAACCTCACGGGCGCGTTCCCGGACGTGTCCGCGCTCCCCGCGCTCAGGTTCTTCTTCGATCCTGTACCAGAACAGGCTCGCCGGGGAGATCCCCGACGGCGCGTTCGCGGCCCTGAGGGGGCTTCAGAAGCTTAACCTCGCCGGGAACGCCTTCTCCGGGCCGATACCGAGATCCATTGCCTCATCCGCCCATCTCCTGGCCGTCGACCTCTCCAACAACAACTTCTCCGGGCCTATCCCGGAAGGGCTCCGGAAGTTAGGCTCCAATGTCCAACTCCAAGGTGAGTTAGTTCGTCATGGCTTTCATGTCCTTGACATGGAGTTTCTCTTTGATGCATGGAATGGTTACGTTTTCTCTGTTTCTTGTTTGGCAAATTTTGCCATTTTTTTTATGAAGTACTTTAGAAGAGTTCTCTGCGGATGTGTTGCTGATGGGATCATGGTTATGCAATTAGTACTTTAGTAGTACTAAGATTTATTTATTTAGTTGTATGTAATATTGGAAACTACTTTGGGTTTAAGTTTCCCTTTATATGCATGCCCTGTGGTCCATAGGTACCTGATTTTAATTTAAATTGTGTTTTAGCAAAACCTGGTTGGCTAGGTAGCCGGTAGCCTCAAAAAACCAAGAAAGTCATGGGCTCCAAAAAAGCTTGAGAAAAACAAAGTTGTTTCTAAGGTCATGGTGCATCATCCAAAGATGAATGAATATATTATTGCTTTGCATCTAACTAAGTCAAAGATCGAACATGGCCAAACGTATCGGTTGAATCCAACCTGACTCTGCACAGAAACAACCATAGCTTAAAAATTTATAGAATCAATGTTACATGTTTTAAGAAGGGGAATCCTAACTATAATAATATAAGTCGAACATTGGAACACTTGATTTTATGAGAAGATGATTATGATGCTTTTCTTCTGCGCAATAATGAGTGTTTAGTGTTCAAGTGATGCCACCCGAGCATGGGGGTGGACAAGGGCGGAGCCAGAAACTCCTAAGAGCCTAGACGATTCTTATTATGCAGAAATATTAACCTACAAATATATAGTAGTGTCTCTCTTCGATACAAACAAAAAATCCCTTTGCACTTCGACGACGAGCCCGAGCAGCCACCTTGGGTCACGGCCAGTGTCTTCACCACTAGAGGTGGAGGCATCACAACAACAACCTACTGAACTAGGGTCAGTCTCGGCAGCAGTTCAGGTGGCAAGGAGCATCTAGAGATGAGGAAGGATCGCGGGTGGCAAGAAGTCACAGTGGCGAAAGCAACTTGAGCTGATTATGAGATATTGGAGTGAGAATGGGGGCTCAATCGCACCTTGGTGAAGGCAATAATAGGCGAGTTGTGAGCATAAGAAGCATCATGTTTGTCGCTCTACATGATTCTAGAGTTAGGACAAGGATGTGAAGGATTGTTAGGGTTATGTAGTGAGGCGAGTCATTGCATCATTGGGTCGATGGACCATAAGGCTGTGTTTGGTGCGGCTCTGGGAGGCTCCGGCTCTGCTACTGTAGTAGAGCCGGGAGAAGCCTCCGCACAGCAGCTCCTCTCTTGGGTCTACCGGAGCTGGATCCCTTTTTTCAACCGACATAGTGATCTATGGTGGCGTACAGTGCAGCAGGGTGTGGGGAGCTGGAGCCGGAGCTTGCAGGAGCTGCGCCAAACGGTGCCTAAATCAGGTGTTGTATGAGTAAAAATACCCAGGACAAAGACATTAAGTTTGTGTTTGATAGGGTTTTCCAAACTAATTTGCTCCAGAAACAGAAGAATTCATAGCAAATTGTTCCAGGATCTGGAATCATAGTTAGAAATATTTTTCAGACTATACATCTTAGAGACCAGAAGCCTAAAAACCCTATTTCATAGCAAAGTCAAATCGATTCCTCCCCATAAACGTTTCTTCAAGAAACCGGATTCGTGCTAGGCCTAAGAATATATGTCTTAAACTCACCCCTTAGAATCAACACAGTACAACTCATTCCCTGTCTAGTCTTACCTTTGGTGTGATAATAGAAAATGATCTCCAAATATTTAAATCATTTATGTGGTTATAATTTACTGATAATTTTCTTAGGAAAAAAAACATAGCTATTGTAATTCTACCGGCGGTAGTTCAGTTATCACAAGTTTATATTATACTATGAAAAAATATGTGGAATGTAACATAGCACAATTGAGGAACAAATGGAATAGTTGTGGTACTTAATGCTTGTAATATTCACTGCTAATAACCCCATTTCCTATTATAAGGTATATTGTTAGTGTCAGGAGAAGTCTTTAGAAGCAGACTTTCACTATCAACTACTCCTGCAATATATTCTCTCTGTCCTAGAAAAAAACATGCAATTCTATGGTCCAAGTTATGTCCCAAAAAGAATGCAAATGTAGGCATTGTAGGTGGGTAGTGTGGGTATCCCTATTCGTTTGTCTTATGAGACGTACTTTTTCAGCGAACAAACAATATTTTTCTCTCACAACAAATCAGCCAACAATACTTTTTAGCCTGGCTTATCAACCAAGCAAGCAAGGCCGGATCATCTTTATATGGGTCCCATTATCTAAAAAATTTCCATAAAACCGCTTCTTTCCCCCACTAGTCGGCATTCCTGTGTTTGCTACTTCTTCTGCCCTGAAATATCCAAACGTTCAAAATTCCCTCGGATTCAGTTTTAAAAATGTAACATTTTATATGCATATCTACCATTAATTTCTATTACCAACCCAAACATGGTAACCAGGATGGGTCACATAACATGGCCATTTGGTTTACCACATAATATGTTCTAGAATTTGTAAGCTGGCTTATATTCCCAGGAAAGAGGTAATGCTAATCTACCATTCTTGTATGCTCCCACAAGCATGACAGTAGTGTGACTTTTCCACTTTTGATTAATTCCTCATTGGAATTTTAGACTTGCATTTTTCCCTGACGGAGCAAGTATCATCAATTGCTACAAAATCAAATCATAATAGAAGATACATGTAGTGTGAATCAACTCATGTAACTTTTATTAACTAATGATGTATATAATCTGAATATTGGTCAAAATTTATGAAGTTGGATTTTTTTTAATCCTAGTACATCCTATACAGTATTTTGATGCGGAGGAAGTAGCATGTGAATCTGTTGGTGCTTCCACTGCACACTGAAACGCTACTGAAATTCCATTTCACTAGTTCATCACGCGCGCCCTCGCGCGCGCCGGCAAATCACCTGGTTAAAGTCGTCTCATTCATCAAATTCAAATGAGTGAAATAAGATAACGCACCTTGCTTGAAAACCAATACTCTACATCATACTGCAACACATGCTTCAGCTTTTGTTTATGTTGTGCTTCCCTCGATCCGTCCTGAAAACAATACAATACAATTCCAGAAGCTAAATCATCTTGAGTTTGACTATTGTTTTAATAAAATATTAATACTTATGATACCAAAGATGTACCATTGAATTTATGGTGAGATATATTTTCATGCTATACCTATTTTATGTTACAAAGTTTAACTAGCGATGAAGCTAGAATTACATCCTTTTATGGACCAAGGTGGTAGTATCTGATAGAGCATCTCCAAGAAATTACCCAAAAAGAAACTCTACCGCTTGCAGCAGTCCCGCACCGGACAAAGTAAAACCAAGCCGATAATAAAACATAATATGGATGTATGGAACAAATTTGATTCACAGAACATTCCTAACTCAATCTCTTGTTGCAGGCAAGAAGGATCATCCGCATAAAAATAACTGCATATATGAATTATAGATGGCATATGGGAAGCTAAAGCGAAATCACCGAAATAATGTATTAATTTGTGTTTGGCTATTTTTGGATTAAAATGATCGCGGGTTCATAGCAAATAATTCAATTTGTGTTTTGCTATGAACCCGCGATCATTTTAATTTAAAAATAGCCAAACATAAATTAATACATTAAGATTTTTAAGACAGCATTACAGGAACTTCATCGAGTAATTTATGGCTACAAAAATTCTGTAAGCAATTTCCGGACTACATCTTACATGTCCTCTAGATGGAGGGGCACAAATTTGTAAACCATTGCAAATCCAAAAATTCAGTGGCTATCTAGAAGCTGTGAGGCAACACAAACCTATGACAACCGAGAAGAAGTGGCATGCAACCTTTGAACAAGCAGAATAGCATGGCATCCACGTTACTGGCATTCTTGCACAACAGGAATCCATGTGCCGCTAAACGAAGCTAAGAAAGAAAGCAAACTAAACACTTGGCTGTAATCCCTCATCCACCTCCAGTAACAAATCCGAAGAAATCAATCTTTAAATCTAGGAAAACAAACACTGTAGATGAAGCACAAATAGAGTAGGGGAAGTGCCCATAGCCATCCATACCTGGTGGCTGGGCTTCTGTGGAGCAGGAGAGAGGCAAGGAGGGGGTGACCTGCCGCCGCCGCGGAATCCCGGGTGGAGGGGTGAGGCACCGCTAGATCTGCCGCCGAGCTGAGCCATCGGCGCCACCACCGGAGAGGAAGACGCGATGCGTAGCCGGGGTCGTCGAGCACAGGCACCTAGGGTCTCATGGAGCAGAGGAGCAGACGCAGAGCGGTGGGAGGAGGCCACGTCGGGGGGCACCCGGGCCGGCGGCCAACGGCGGGGCACGCACGCGTCGCGCCGTGGTTGGGGACGGCCGCCGCCGGGGCCGACCTGCGGAGCTCCGGCGCAGCCCGGGGGCGGCGTGGCGCCGCCCGCGCCTCACGCGGTGAAGCGACGACACTGGGCCCCAGCCACACGGCGCCACATCGGGAGAGAGGGAGAGAGAGAGGGAGAGGGAGAGAGGAAGGAAGGGAAGCCGGGGGTGGAGGCAGTTGTAACAAACCGGGTTTTTGGAGAAGCCAAAAATACGAACTTTTGAAAAATTTTCCTGCAATATGTGAAGCATGTAGATGCTAGGTCAAACAAAGAACAATTTATAAATAAATTGTTGCATGCATATAGAATTACTTGTAGGAGTTTACCGGAGTTCTTTTGTTGGTTCAGTGTTTTGTGTTGGAGAGCATAAGTCCGTAGCAAATCCTTTTGATCCCTTCTAGAATATCTTATGAATCCCTTTTTCCTCTCTCTCAATTCATCTTTTTGCTTCTGAACCTCATTTGAATCCCTTGATCTAATTCATAAAGTCAAATCAATGCCCATTGATGCCAACCCTTGGCATTGGATTTCGAGACCCGTATATAACCCCTAGAGGACCCCACTAGGAGCTGTACATGTTGGCAACACGTGTATACCAATTTAGGAGCTTTTGGAAGTAAATATAATAGAGGAATAAATAGATAAGGAATTAGAAAAAGGGGAAAGGAAAATAGGAAAGCCAAATCGGC
Organism: Miscanthus lutarioriparius; assembly: GCA_904845875.1. Taxonomy (NCBI): domain Eukaryota; kingdom Viridiplantae; phylum Streptophyta; class Magnoliopsida; order Poales; family Poaceae; genus Miscanthus; species Miscanthus lutarioriparius. Next base: position 14,215,714 of record CAJGYO010000019.1, read on the forward strand.
CCAACCAGCTCAGCAGTTTGGCCTGCTCGCGCCAGCCCGGCCTGCCCCTCTCTCCTTCCTTTCGGCCCACCCCGCCAGCGCCTTGGCCCAACCGGCGCAGCAGCCTGTGGCCTGCTTGGCCCAGCCTGGCCAGCAGCCGAAGCCGCCCCACTCCAACCCTAGGGCGCGCACGCCGCGACCCCGTTCCCACGCCGCCGCCGCTCGTCCGCTGCAAGCTTGTGTGCGCGCAATGCCAAGCTTCGCACCTCCGCTTGATGCGCGCCGCGTGGCCAGGGAGCGCGGACCCTGAGGATCGCCGCTGTCCGTGACCCCTGGCTGCCCTAGCCCATGAGCATAAGTAGCCCGAGCCGCCGCCATCCTCTTCTTCCTCCAAGCCGCCGCCATTCCCTTTTTCCTCCCTTCCTTTCGTCCTCGCTGCCCTCCAGTCTGGGTGCAGCGCCTGGAGCCCTCCTCGCTGGCCGTCGCATCCACGTCGTGCAGCGCCCCGTCACCACGACGTCGCCCTCTGCACCGAGCCAACGTCGACGCGCTCTGCCTCCAGCCACCACTGCGACGCCAACCGCCAACCACCTCCTGGTCCTGCTTCGTGGACGTCGTGCTAAGCTTCGTCGCGTCGTCCCCGTCGCGCTGTCCCGAGCCCCCTCGTCGGCTGTGGCCACGCCACCAGCCGCACCACGGACTGCCTCTGTCGACCGACGCCTACGCATGTAGCATCGGCACCCTCTGCCTCTGCCCGTACCACGACATCGAGTCGAACCACGACGTCGCCTTGTCTTGGTCACCTTCTGCTCCATCCTCGGCTGCCGCGGACACCACCTCGCTGAGTGCCTCTTCACCCCCGTCGGGCGAACGCCTCCGCCCTCACAAGCCAACCCCTTTTGGGCCTTCCACTGAGCACCGGTGAGCGTCCTGCGCCCTTGCTCTTCTTGCCATGGAACACAGCCTCGCAGCGTAGCGCCGTGCACGCAGCCAGCTGACCACCACGTCCACGCACGGCTGCCTCGCGGCCTTGTCGCCGTTGCATGTGCATGCACCGGTCAAGCCCACACCTTTCAGCCTTGGTCGCCGTTCCTTCCTGTCCTGCCGTCGTGCGGCTTGTAGCCACACACACGCGCGCAACCACTAGCACGTAGTGCCTTGTCACCCATGGCCATGCCTAGCGGCCAGATGCCAGCAAGCGCACGCACATCACCGCACGGCCTTGCACGAGCCCTGTGCCCTACCCCATCCTTGCTGTGGCGCACACGCATGGCAGTGGACTGGACACTGCCTTGTCGCCGTCGGAACAGAGGTACCCCCAACCGGAGCCCACTACCGATGCTGGCTGCTATGGTTGTGCCGTGCACCGCGTCGGCGGCCACCACTGTTGCCCTGCCCTCCTCACGTCGCTTAGCCCAACGAAGAGCGCAGGAGACCGGCTGCTTGACCACTTTCCTCTGTCTGACTACCGAGAACGCGAGCCAAATGCCTCAGTAAGCCGCACCGGCCTTCCGTCAAGCACCTGCACAGGCACCAGGCATGCATGTCACCGATGGCCACCCTGGGTCACAGACCGGCCATCGCGGCCACAAGTTGCACTCTACCCGCCGCCGCCTTCGTCATCCGGCCTTTGGACACACAAGCACACACACACATGACTAACCCAAGCCAAATCGAACCACCGGAGTTCCAAGAACACCGGTGTGGTTGCCGACCACCATTGAAGCATTCTCTAAAGCCATGTCTCGTCCACCGTGAACCACGCCCGAATGAGTCAAGCCTTGACCGCCGTCTTTGACGTTGCGACGGAGCTCTACCGCTCTTAGACACGCCCGCACTCACTAGCACGAGACCGGACTTAGCCAAACGGATCCACGGCATAGGAGACGCTGGAAAGGACTTGTCGCCTGTGAAACCGTCGTGGCCAAGCCATGCCGTGGCGAAGAGTTACCATGACCTCATCGTGAGCCCCGAAGTCGTAATTGGACCATGTGGTATTGATCGCCGCATCATGGACTGCAGGATTCCCTTTTTGGTTACCCTGACAGGTTCCGTGGAACCCTGTGCCCATGTTTCACCACTGTTCCGGCTACCTCGAGTTACGAGAACATGCCGTCGAGATCTACCGGGACCCACACTAAAGGCCTTTTGAAGTAGTCACATTGCACGACTCACGGACAAAGCCTTGGCATACACCGCATGACCTAGCACCGTGTCGTCCACCCTGGACCATCCCCCAACTCGGCCCAAGCCTGGCCCACCTGAGCCCGTTAAGAGCCTAGTCATTTGTTGATCGCTGACCACCAACGATGATCGCTGACCAACCCCACATGTCGCTGACCAGGTGCCGAGGGCCACCGTCGACCGCCGCTGCCGAGATCACCGCTGTTTGAGATCACCGCTGCCGAGACCACCGCTGCGAGACCATCGCTGTTGAGACCACCGCTGTTGAGACCACCGCTGCTTGAGACCACCGCTTCTTTGAGATCACCGCTTCTTTGAGGCCACCGCTGTCGAGACCACCATTGCCGAGACCACCGTTGCTTTCGAGACCACCGCTTCTTGACCACCACCTGCTTCGAGACCACCGCTGCCGAGACCACCGCTGCCAAGATTACCATTACCGAGACCACTTTGTTGCGAGACCACCACCATTGCCGAGACCACCGCTGCCGAGATTACCGCTATCGAGACCACTGCTTGCCAAGACCACCATTGCCAAGACCACCGCTTCTTGAGATTACCGTTGTTGAGACCACCGCTGCCGAGACCACCATTGCCGAGAGACCACCATTGCTTGAGATCGCCGTTCTTGAGACCACCGCTTGCCAAGACCACCGTTGTTGAGACCACATGGCCTCACCGGCGAGAGACCACCATGGCCTCGCTTCTTTGAGACCACCATGACCCCGTCTACCGCAAGCCGTACCCTCTGGACCATGAACCCTAGTCGTATGTCTTACCGAGACCATGGAAAGCCCCATCTCGCATCTTTCCGTATACGCATATCTATCTTGTCGGGCCCTATTCTTACAACCTATCTGTCCATGACTGTCTTACAGGAATTCACCTATCACCTAGCTATGGAATGTGCTACTCCGTAGTCATGTCGAGTTGTTGCGTCTTTCGGTCGTGTTTGGTTCTTATCGCTGGTTGTTGGTGATGTTGCCTGTGTGCCGAGCCTTCGAGCCGGCTGAGGGATCGTACCTCGTTCGGACGTTACGATCGCGGGATCCGTCTCGCCATGACCATGATGCTGAGTGTGACTCGACCCCTCGCCTTTTAGTTGACTTCATAGTACCACGAGTGTTAGCTCCTGCCTTCGGCCCTAGAACATGGTCGTGATGGATTCGATGTCGATACTAACATCGATGCGGATATCACCCGCACGCCTTGAGCCTTCCATGACCAAGTTCTGTGGGAGAAAACCTGGGAGTAAACAATCGTGGAACGATCAATGCCAACTCGTAGGCATAGCTTGTGGCCGCGAGTTCACCTCGCCATGACCATGGAGCTACGCCTCTCTTTCGCTTTTAGTTGCTTCTTCGTGCTCAAGCCCTTGTATGCTTGTACCCCGTTTGACCATCACGTTTCTCCGATTCTCGTGGTGACAACCGTACCGCTTCGAATCCGAGAGATATCTTAGTGCCAGTGCACCTAAGCCGGGTACCCTACGAGTGGTTTGCGTACTTGGTGTTTGTCGCTTCCTTCCAATGCCCCGTCTTTCGTCGTGGCGCGAGTGATGGAAGAAGAAGACCTTGTCCCTTGTTGTTCTTGCTCTTGTTGCACCATTAGCCTGCTCTGTTCGATTCTGTCTTGCCCATGACGATCGGATCAAAGACCGGACTATTCCTTTTGGGTTAGCGAAGCTATGGTCTATGTCGTACCTCGGACCCGTGCGTGTCGACCCGATCGATCGTCTAAAACCATCTTTCCCGAAGATGTGTCTGAGAACATAACATGGACGTGCCTAACTAACCCCGCATCTTTTGCCGTGTTGAGCGACTCTCTTCTCGGCTCCCGACGTTATTGTGTCGTGTGGATCGAGGGGAACCGTTGATGTCCAATCTCTTTGCGCTACCGCTTTCTACCATAGCGGGCGAGCCAAAGTACGTTGGAGCCAAGGTACAATAGTGTTAATCGTTCTTGTTTGCTACTCGTGTCCAATTGTGACTTGCAGGATAAGGCTATAAGAGCTGAACCCTGTCGTTCTTCTTTCTTGGGGCCCGACTTCCAATCCCCGTCAATTCAATGACACCGGATCAAAAGATCGTGAGCCGTGGTGATTGCTCTGGATAAGCTCTGGCTTAAACCGTTTATCGTAAAGCCATACTGGCTTGGCCATGACTTAAGCTTGTGCTCAGCATACCACCACTCGTGTTTCTTTGGCCCATGAATCGAACAACCATCGAGAGGGCTAAGCCGTGTATCTCTCATTGCCTCACTGGTGTTATTGGATTTTTCCTGCGTATTGTCGTCTTTTCGAGTGTGGAGTGCTCTCTTGCCTTGCGTGTCGCTTCGCGGAGTAGCTGACGATCGGACCAAGAGAATGTGGACGACGACAAGGACTGCGGAATGGAGTCAACGCAAGAGGAGGTGACCCTGCTAATGGAACACCAATGAATGGAGAATTGTACCACTACTACCTCTACATCGCAGGTGTCATGGCAACACCCTCTTTTAGAGAATCCTATTAGACATTGCATAATAACTAGAACTGCTAACGCTTTATAAATTATTCCTTTACTAGTACTTTGATGCATGCTACTACCTGAGCCATTATTACCCTGATGCAACCCACTCTACCATGTCACCCTGCCTTGCGCATTCGCTCGCTTATATATGCTTACTTGCCTGCTTGCTTGCATATTACACCACTATACTTATTATTAACTCCACTTCACATTATGTCAGGGGATGTGATGCTGGTGGTGAACCCCTTGGGAATGGTTTGGCTATGGGTGCCGGACTTGGTGTGTGAGCGTGCTGCGTGTGTCTTGGGTGCGTGGAGAGTGAGGGTTGTGTTGACCGAGCTAGAATAACGACGAGCCTGGTGCGAGTCTTGCCATGTGGTGCTACCTGGGCACTTGGATATGGAATACCTGTGGCGGGTAAATGGTAATTGGAGGTGGCCTTGGGTGTGAACCTTGGAGAGGTGGAGCCCGGGGTAGAGGTGATGTGGTGGCACGTAAAATGAAAACCCTGATGAAGACATTCTGGCTTGGTCATCCCTAAGGACTTACTAGTACTCAGATTCACCGGGAATCCTTTACATCCCACTCGCCCTATATGGTGCGGGACGGTCGGACTACTTGGTAGAGCGATGCCACTACTGCTAGGCGAACGTGTGCAAGGAGGTACGGGGCGTGGAGTTCCCCACACCCTTCCGAGACTTCAGGAGGCCTTGTGGACTCGGCTCTTGACACCCGGAGGGCCCCGGCTCTGTCTATGACTCACAGTATCAGCCATCCTAGACTAGACTTGGGATGTACTAGGGCTAAGAGGTAGGGTGGCATCGTTCTAGGCTAGCAAGCGACCGGAATTCTGCCTAGGAGATACATGGCTCCGAGGATGGCTAATCTTGTGGGTATGTAAAATCTTTGCAGAGTGTATGGTTGATCGATCGATACTTATGCCGACTTGTCGGCTATGGACCTTTCCTGGGTTTCGCTTAAACTAGATAGGAGATGAGTCCTTTTCTCCCTCTAGGGTTGGGGTATTTTCCGGTCGTGAGCCTTGGGGCTACGGGCCGTTGAGACAAGGCCGAGAGGGAGTTGGCCTATCAACCTGAGTGTGTGAGATGAGATAAGGTGTGGTGGTGTGGAGAAGGTTTGGGATGGATGGTTGGTGGATGGATATGGATGGTGTGGTGGTGAATGTGTTATAAATTGGATATTATTATTATGATACAATTGTTATTTACTTCTCATGCGCTAAGAATGCAAACCACAGCCAAATATTAGGATCGCCAGATCCCTTGTTTATCTTTTCCACTAAAGCTCATCGGTGCTGACCATGGCCTGCATACATCTGGCGGTGTGCAGATTTCCTGCTTCTCAGAGATGCTGACTTTAGAAGGATTAGGAGGTCTCGTGCCTACGCTCAAGTTTGGTTCGGAGATGGAATCTATGCTGCACTATGCCAACTCTGATGATGACCCGTGAAGGAGGAGCCTTCACTCGATAGTCTTCCGCTAGATTAACTCTGTAATAGGTGTGTTCCCCAGTGATGTAATATCTTGTATTCTTGTAATCTTACGATGTATGACTGTGACATCGACTAAAATATGATAATATGATGGAATCAGTTCTTAGTTTTATCATATTAAAATTCATTATGTGGATTTTCCCTTCAAGGAAAATTGAGGATGTTTCAGCAGTGGAGGCGGCGTTCCACGACCGGGAGGAGAGGCGTCGAGCTTGAAAGAGGAAGAGGAGGCGAGATATTTTTAGAAGAATTCAGAAGGAGAAGCAGAAGCAGTTGTTTGTATTTGGTCGACCGGATTCAGACCAGACGTAGCAGAAGCTGGCAAAATCAACGCAAAGCGACGAGATCTGCAAGAAGCTGATTCAAATGGAAGCTGCTACAAGCAATCTGGGCCACACGATGGAGGATCGGACGGCTGGAAACGATTTGGGTGATGTGGATGGCCTGAGCATCGGCTAAACTAACATGCTTTGATATATAGAGATTTTACAACGAGAGATGAGCAATTGAGCTTAGAATATTACCGCTAGCATGTACATGGTGTTTGGTTCAACTAAATGTAATGTAATTGGATTACAGAAAGTAATTAATATTGTTACTGTTGTTTGGTTGGACTTGTCCCGATATTAGGTACCCTGTAATCCAATTACAGCCTATTCAATTCTGATCCCGGACATCCCAAGCCTTATTCGATACCGCCGTCGCTATAGGGCTAGGGCGCTTCCTCTTCCTCGCCTCGCGATTCTGTAGATGCAGCCGTGGTCGACGAGGGGCTTCAAGTTTAGGATCCACGTCAACTCCTCCCTTGCGGGCTCCACGGTCCAACAGCGAACTCACGCTGCTCCCCACGAAGTTGGCGACCCCAAGATTTTTGTCCTCCCCACCCCCGGGGACAAGCTTGGGCCCAGATTCAATGTCGCCGCCGCTACATCCGCTGTCCCTGTAGTCATGAGGAGGTGGTGGTGGTCCTCCCGGGACCTGATGTCGTGCCTGGCAGCGGCGGTGCTGTGGGGGGCCATGATCAAAAGAATCACGGTGGCCCCTGGGAATGTCAAGGCCAAGGGCTGATGCGGTGGGAGCGAGGTGGACCTGCACATGTTGCTCCTCGGGGGAGCGGCTCCAGCACTGGCCAGGTTCGTCGCTAGGTGAGTGGACTCCGTCGTCGTGCGTTCGTCGCTTCCTGAAGATTGGTCACTCAGCGTCATCGTGCAGCTCGTGCACTCAGCTTATTCCATTACCATCCAAATCCAAACAAAATCTGTGATTTGATTCATTGTTTATGGTCCCAGGGTAATTCGATTTCGTTTACATTTGCGTTTACATTTGCCAACCAAACAGCACGGTAGTTAATTCTTAAAGTGTTCATCTTTGGTCCTTGCCTCACATGCCCTCTAATCCAAACCTTGTCATTGAAATCTTCAGGGAACAAACTTCTCTGTGGCGACTTGGTCGGCAGACGGCACTCCATGCCCTTCCCCTTCCAAGTCCTCGTCATCTTCATCCAGGAGCATGAATGTACTTATCACCATCGCCATCGTGGTGGTCGCGATCGGCGCGGTCCTAGCAGTTGCCGGCGTCATCGCGGTGGTCCAGGCCCGCCGCAACGAGTCACGCAATGCCGGAGTCACCGAAACACAAGGCGGTAGCCCCGACGCCGCCAAGGTCACCTCTGCTCCGGCCGTCAAGATCGAGAAGGTATGCACATGGCAGCGTGTGCACCTGCCAGCCTAGTTCAAACTGCTGTTGACATTCGTCTATATCGATGCAAAGTAACGTTCATGACCGCAGGGTGGCATGGATCAGCACGGCGGCGTAGTGACGCCCACGGCCGGGAAGCGCGGCGGTCGGCGAGACGACCACGGGAAGCTGGTGTTCATCTAGGAGGGGCGGGCGCGGTTTGAGCTAGAGGACCTGCTCCGCGCCTCCACCGAGGTGCTGGGCAGCGGCCAACTTCGGCGCGTCCTACAAGGCGACCCTACTGAACGGGCCATCCCTGGTAGTGAAGCGGTTCAAGGACATGAACGGCGTCGGGCACGAGGACTTCTCGGAGCACATGCGCCGGCTGGGGCAGCTCGTCCACCCCAACCTCCTCCCCGTCATCGCCTACCTCTATAAGAAGGAGGAGAAGCTGCTCGTCACGGACTACATGGCGGTAAGCAAGCAACGCGAGACATACATTGATCGAATTGTCGCTGTGGCATGACTGATGATGTGCAAGCAATGCGATGTAATGGAATTTGCAGGGCGATGTCGAGCTCGCCGCCGCCGGATCGGGCCGGGCGTTTGAAGATCGCAAGGCGGCGTGGCGGCGTGGTCATGCGCACTGTCACGAGGAGCTACCGATGCTGATGGTGCCGCACGGGCACCTCAAGTCCTCAAACGTCTGCTTTGGACACCACCGCGAGCATTGTTGAGCGACTTCTGTGGCCGGCAAAGACGCGCGCGCAGATGATGGTGGCGTACAAGTCCCCGAGTCGCGGCGCGCGCGGCGACCGGGCGGAAGAGCGACGTGTGGAGCCAGGGCATCCTCATCCCGGAGGTGCCGACGGAGTGACGGGCAAGTTCCCGCCAACTACCTCCGGCAGGCCGCAGCGGGCATCGACCTCTCCGGGTGGGTCAACTCGGTGGTGCGGAGGAGTCAACTCCGCGGGTGTTCGACAACGACATGCGGGGGCCGCGAGCGGCGAGGGCCAGATGGGGAAGCTCCTCCAGGTCGGGCTCGGCTGCTGCGAGCCCAACGTGGGCCGGCGCTGGGGCCTCGAGGAGGCGCTCATGCGCATCGAGGAGCTCTGGGAGTGCAACAACGCCGACGACAGCAGCACCGCCTCGTCGTTCTTGAGCGACAGAGAGCCGGCGACGGCGTCACGGCCACCAGGCGAGCCACAGTCGCACTCCGAATAGAGAAAACAGTGTGGTTTTGGTGCAAACGTTGTGTGTGTGATGTCCGTGTACCATGGCACGCACTGTGGTAGAACCTCCTAAATTATAGGACCCTCATACATTTGTCACTGTCCAAAGACCTTTGACAACAATGCATGTGTTCCTGGTAACTTAAGAAGTCTGTCGGGTGTCCTCGGGGAACCCCGAATCATCCACGATTTCCGAAAGGGGATCACATTACGTAGAAATTGCAAGATTACAACAGTTTATTCAAATAAATACATCAGAGTAAAAGTAGCGAAAAGACTTACAATAACATAGTTTACAAACCATTTGTTTCAAACCATACAACTAAGTTCGATATTAATACAAACCAAAGTAGTGGAGCGGCATTATAATATAATACAAAACACACAATGAGGCTGCCCTGCCCAAGGGCCACACAATTACTTCTCAACGCCATCACAAGGTACAATCATCATGCAAAGACGATCCGAAACAGATCGCTCATGAGGCTCACCGCAACAAGGGTCAACGAACCACGAGTACAAAAGTACTCAACAAGACTTAACCAAATAAGAACCGATAACTCGTGAATGCAGTGCTCGAGGATTCAAGGTATGGTTTTAGCAATAATCAAAGTTATTTTATGCGTAAAAGCTCTTTGACAAAATTCTTTGTTTCAACAGTTTAAACTTCATAAAATCATATACAAAGATGACACGATCCGTAATGAGATCATGAAACTTCATATCCAACACCTTCATCAACCATTCTCAAGTTCCAATTATTAATTACTACGATGATGAATAAAGAGTTGAGTCTCCATAACCGAGGAGCAACGACGATTCTTAACCGATTATAAACCCAACTTGGGATTCCAGACCACCACGACATATATGCGGGTCCCCGACCTACATATACCAACCTATTCTCGGATCCTCTAAAACAAGAACGGGTCCGCGCCACCCGAGAATACAAGACTCCACCATTCCAACCCATTGCCACGTGGGTACACGCTTATTCCCGCCATCTCTCCACTCTCGGTCATGCGAGTAGCCATTCTCGTAATAGAATTGCCAAGTTCAGAAGCTTACCGGAGTATGTGGTTAGTACTACAAATTCTCACCTCATGCAATTCAACAACGGACGTGCCTTAATCGACACAAAGGAAAGATCCCGCTCACAAGACCTCCATGTCTTGTGGCTCACACACACCGAGTCCGCCTTGGGTCTAGATTTATTACTCCACATTCCCATATCACATGCTAACATAATTAACCAATGTTCCATTTAAAACTTGCGGTGGCGGTAATCACCCGACTTTCATCGTTTCTACGCATAGCTAAGCAAAACTAGGCATATACGAGTTCAAAAGCGGTAAATATGGTAAATATGGAATAACAAGGATGGTAATGCACCAATTAGGCTCTTACTTAATTCTTAATCACTTAATGCAAAGAATTTTAAAGCAAAAGCGAAATTAATTTGTAAAACACAAGGTAGGGTTGTATGCATCCGGGGCTTGCCTTCGTTGACGGAAAAGTCCGGCTCCTGCGACGTTTCACAAGTCTTCGATCCGACCTCAACAGACAGATCAACCTCCTCCGCAACTTGATTAACTACCACGTGTTCACCTTCGTTTACTACACGTAGTAACATTGCCATGTTTAACATGATGCGGAATATGAAACATGATGCTCGATGATGGATGCAAAAATTAATAAATTGGATACAATTTTCCTTTGCAGTACAGTTACAAACCAAACTAACCAAACCATATTCATAACTGATGTGACCACACTAGCACCGATCACTTTGGTGAACTCTCCGACCACTATGGTGAACTCTCCGACCACTACGGTGAACTATTCGACCACTACGGTGAACTATCCGACCACTACGGTGAACTATCCGACCACTATGGTAAACTATGCGGAGCAAAGATCGTCGGTGAGGGAGAACCGGCGACTGCAGTGATCAAAATGAGTAAACAACAACTGACTAAGGACTACAGCATCGAAACGAAACCGTAAGTACACTGATTACAGACAATGGCTTACCGAAGGACTCGCCATTTACGATGACACGCTCAAGGGCGGTGAAGTTCTTGACCTCGAGGAAGAAAAACGTGGACAAATGAGTTCTCGGCAATTTCAGGCGACCAATGTTAGCTGGCTGGATTCGCAAGGAAAAGACGGAACTAAGACGACCTTTACTGAGATGGCAACAGCGCTGGGGAGATGATGCAAGCTTGTTGGAGCGATGACAACGGCGGTGGTGAAAACAAAGGAAGAAAAAGCACGATGACGACGACGTCTTGGTACTTATAGCGCCAGCAGAAGCTCAAGGAAGCCACGACGGAGCCGCTTCGTGCTGCTGCCAGTATGACATCAAGGACGGCCACGACGCTACCGAACGCCAAGAAGGTCCGACGACAATGTAGCTTAGGCGGTGAACACTGTTCATAGAAATTACAAAATTGCCATACGCCAAAATTCACAAATTACTCAAATTTTCATAACAACTCAAAAATCTCCAAAAACAAAAGTTGTTCAAAATCGAAAGTTCTACAACCTTGCTTTTATAACCATCTCCTAATTCGGTCTAGATTTTGAAATGGATTTTCAGGGTAGGATTTAAATGCTGAAAAGCGGGGTTTTCTCGAAAATTCAAAATCCAAACAAACTTTGAACTAGAGTCAACCAATACAATTCAACACATACCACATGAATATAAACTTGTTTTAGTGTATGCATCTCAAAGTTTTCACCAAATGCCAAATGCTTTGCAATGCATATGATGACATGTCAGGTTTTAGTATTTTAAACACCCGAGGTGTTACAATCCTTCCCCCTAAAAGAAATCTCGCCCCGAGATTCAAAGCCATAGAGTAAGTAATAGAAAAGGAAATGTGTCAATCCAAAAACATCTAGAACTTTTCCATAAAACAACTGAGGTTCTTTTACAAAACACAATTTGTAGCAACCGAGCTCAACTAACATTATTCTATTCTATATTGACGCTTAGAAACTCGAAACTTTTCTAACAAGTAATCTTCCGATTCCCAAGTAGCTTCCTCTTCCGAATGTTGATTCCATTGTATCTTGTAGAACTTTATTGTTCTCCTCCGAGTAACACGATCTTTCCGATCCAACACTTTCGGATAGGATATTCTCAATAAGTCGATCTGGTTCAAGTTCCACTCCTTCAACTTCAACATTCCGCCAGCACTCGGAGACACTTCTTTAATCGAGACACATGGAACACATCATGTACAAATGATAAATGTTCGGTAATTTCAAGCGATATGCCACTTTTCCAAACCTCTCTAAAATTTGATATGGTCCAATGTATCGAGGTGCCAACTTTCCTTTAACACCAAAACGGTTAACTCCCTTCATTGGTGATACTTTCGGATATACAAAATCTCCTTTGTTGAATACCAATGGTCTCCGTCTGCTCATCCGCATAACTCTTTTGGCGGGATCGAGCTATTTTCAAATTACTTTGTATTTGCCTAACCTTGTCTTCCGCTTTCTTTCACAAGGTCAACTCCAAAGAATCTTCTTTCTTCGGCTCCGACCAACTCAAATGATGTTCTGCACCTCCACGGCCATAGAGTGCTTCAAATGGAGCCATTCTAATGCTTTCCCGATAACTATTGTTATATGAGAACTCGGCCAAAGGTAAGCATTCGTCCTACTTGTTGGAATAATTAAGGACACAACACCTTAACATATCTTCAAGCACTTGATTGACTCTTTCATCATGTCCCATCGATCATGGATGATAAGTCATACTATACATAAGTTTAGTACCCAATGAAGCATGTAAGTGTTTCCAAAAGTCGGAGACAAACTGTGTTTTATCGGACACTATGGTCTTTGGTATTCCATGGAGACTCATAATTCTTGCTAAATATATCTTGGCATATTGGACAAAGGGATATATAGTCTTGATAGGAAGAAAATGTCTTGACTTAGTGAGTCGATCTACAATAACCCATACTTGAGTCAAATCCTTTGATGTCTTGGGTAGACCAACAATAAAATCCATACTTATGTCCTCCCACTTCCAAGATGGAATAGGCAATGGTTGTAATTCACCAAAGAGACCTCAAATGTATAGCTTTCACCTTTTGACAAGTATCACACTTTGCTATATATCTAGCAATCTCTATTTTCATTTTAGTCCACCGAATCTTTGCTTCAAGTCATGGTACATCTTGTTACTTCCCTGATGGATAGATAACCTAGTAGCATGTGCCTCCTCTAGAATTGATTGTCGCAACTCGGGAACCTTTGGTACCACCAAAGCGATCCTTGAACCAAACACATCTTTATCATCTATGTCAAGCATTCTCGCTTTTCCATTCTCGACTCTTTCCTTGATATGGGCTATACCCTTGTTTTCCTTCGAAAGCAAAGAATAACTTGATCTCTAATAGTGGCTTCTACAATTATGTTGGTCAAACTTCCTTGTTGAATTACTTCTATATTCAACTTTTCCATTTCTTGACATAAAGTAAAACCCATTGTTTTCACCGCCGATTAATTACAATAACTTTTATGATCGAGAGCATCTCAGAACTACATTTGCTTTACCGTGGTGATAATGTACTTCCAAATCATAATCCTTAATCGGTTCTAACCATCTTCTTTGTCGCATGTTCAACTCTCGATCGAGTAAAGATATACTTTAAGCTCTTGTGGTTCAGATATACATATGGCACGTATTACCAAGGTGTAATGCCGCCAAATCTTTAGAGCATGAACCACAAATGCTAACTCCAAATCATGAGTAGGATAGTGTTCTTCATGTTGCTTAAGTTGCCTAGACGCATAGGCAATGACTCGCCTTCTTGCATCAACACACATCCAATACCAATACCAAGCATCACAATAAACATCAAATGGCTTCTCGATATCGAAGTTGAGCTAACACCGGTGCAATGATCAACACCTTTTTAAAGTCTAGAAAGCCTCTTCACAATCGATGACCGATAAACTTGACTTGATTCTTCAACAATTCAGCTTATGGACTTTGATACTTTAGAGAAATCTAGAATAAACCGACGGTAATACCCTCGCCAATCCCGTAAAACTCGAACTTGTTGAACTGTGGTTGGCGATTTCCAATCAAGCACATCCCTCACTTTGTCGGGATCAACTGCAACTCCTTCAAATTGACAAGACATGTCCAAGAAATTGCACTTCCTTAAGCCAAAAATCACACTTGTTGAACTTAGTATACAATTGATGTTCTCTCAAACGAGTCAGAACAATTCTGAGGTGTTCCGCATGTTCTTTCTTATTCTTGAAATATACTAGTATATCATCTATAAATACCACTATAAACTTGTCTAGCTCGGCATGAATACCGAGTTCATCAAATACATGAAATGAGCTGGAGCATTGGTCAAACCAAAAGACATCACCAAGTATTCATATAATCCGTATCTCGTGGTAAATGCCATTTTGGGAATATCTTCAGTTTTATCTTGATTTGATGATACCCTGATCTCAAATCTATCTTGGAGAAAACTTTGGCTTCGGCCAACTGATCAAAAAGCAAATCTATCCGAGGTAATGGATACTTATTCTTGATGGTCACTTCATTCAACGGACAATAGTCAACACATAACCTCGTGGTCTCATCTTTCTTTTTTACAAAATTGCCGGACATCCCCAAGGTGAGGAACTAGGTTGGATAAACCCTTCTCAATTAATTCTTGTAATCGAGCCTTCAACTCGGCCAATTCCTTAGGTGGCATTCTATAGGCTCTCCGAGAAATCGGAGCTGTTCCAGTGTTGTAACTCTCTATGTTAAACTCAGACATCCCTATCGGTGGTAGACCGGGTAAATCTTCAGAAACACATCAGAAATTCACGTACTACCGGGATATCTCTAATCTCTTTGACTGCAGCTTGCACAAACTCGCCCCCATCGATCTTCTTAAGGTTGGAAGTTGGATGAGAAGTTGAGAATTACTATCGTGCAAACTTACTCTTAAAGTCCTATTCAAAGCATCTATAATAGCCTTATGTTGATATATCCAATTCATTCCCAAGATTACATCTATATCCCCGATCCTTAAGGATAATCATGGTAGTGGGAAAAATATGCCCACCTGTGTTTACGGGTACCGGTATACCATTTCCTTAGTACACACGACGCCCCCCAAGGCATCAGATAAAGAAACTTTCCTTTGTTGCCCCAATTGAAATTTCATGCTTCACGACAAATGTTCTATTGATGAATGAATGCGATGCGCCCGTAATCAAAAAGTATAACTCGCAGGGTGATTGGCAACAGAAACATACCCATCATCACCGGCTCCCCCTCCGAAATTTCTCCACTTGAATATAGAACACCCGTCTGCCTCTTCCTCTCATCTTTGCCCTTCCGAGCATTCTCGATTATGGTTCTTGTTTGGTGCCCGACCTTGTTGTTGATTGGCGGGGGCCTTCGATAATTTTGATTAGCTTTGCTTAGGGTATGGACCTCCCCGAGAAAAATGACCAGATCCTTCCACAATTATAACACGGATAGTTGTGACCTCGTGACGTTGGAGCATTGCCACCGTGGAGCATTGGTTGACTGTGAGTTCGGATAGGTTATAGCAGATTTTACATTTGATCTGCTTTCCCGGCTTGGAACTGCGGCGGATGATAAGGAGGACGATAATGGTTTACCGATGATAAATCACTCTCTGCCTCTTTTGGTTTCCACCAAAAGGTCCAGACGGCACATTCTTTTTTCTTCTTGAGCTCCTTATGTCGCCGATACTTTGCCTCTCAAGCAATTGCAATATTTATCGCCTCATGATAAGTGATATTGGTACAGTCATCATCATTATCTCGCAGCTTTGGTATTCGCACCTCTCATGAACCATTTCTTTTCTTGGCATCCGTATTGACATGTTCGGATGAATATCGCGATGATGATTGAATCTTCCCACATACTTGCATAACCGCTTGATCCCCTTGCCTCAAAGAAAGGAATTCATCCACTTCATAGCCATCACTCCTTCCGGGATATAATGGGCTCAAAGCGGTCTGAAAATCTGTCCGTTAATGTAAACGCTCAAGGGTTGCATGGCCATCGATTTGCCATACCAAGCACCAACAGCACCTCTAAGTTGTTTGGGCAAGAAACACCGATTTCAAACTCGCGGCAGTGAATAAGATCAAATTTCGCTCCATGGTCCTAAGCCGCCATCGCCTCCAAAGGTTCATCCGCCTTGGTAAACACCGGGGTTTTGTATCCGTGAAATCCACATAGGTAGCCTCATGCCTGTTATGATTGCGACCACGATTTCCATGCATCTGATTCTGATTACTTTGAGCCATCTCATGAAGCAAACGAGAATTTTCCACAAATCCACATTGACTAATGCAAATGATAGCATCACCAGATTAGTCGGCATTGGTGGCGGGTTGGGGATATCATCATCATCTTGTGAAGTACCGTGAATATGCGATCCCCACGTCGATGCATCCGCTCATAACAAACCAAACTTTATTCACAAGCCTTTATTGGATCGCACAAAAGCTTACTCCGCACACATTACATAGGGTTTACTACTCTAAACACCGCACCCTATAAGTACCAAAACAAGATACATAGCCTAACCATAATTAACTATTATACAACTCTACTCTTTTCTCAGATTACTTCAAACTTCAGTGCTCGGTATCCATTCCGAAATTATTACCGCTTTCATCATCACTTTCATTGATCATTACTAATTCTTCAGATCTTCTCCTTCTTCCTCTTCCGATTCGCTATCATTGGCAAGGATGACACTGGTCCATGGCATCACTTGAGGCTCATGATTCGGGTTTAGTAGATTGCTGCCTATGCACTTCCTCATGTAGATAGGTATTATGTTCTTCTAAATCTTCTACATAGAACTCTAGCTCATGAGTTCTAGCTCTAGCTACATTTTCCCTTTGCCAAGCCTCATTTCGTCCCTCCACCGTATTTAACTAATATACTTTCGCAGCCTCTCGTGTGCGGTGGTGAGACTCCTCAATTGATCCTATAGTTCTCCTACTCAGATAGCATCCAAAGCTCTATCTCTAGTAGCTTGTGCTAATCCTATAGAAATTCTTTTGTATCTCTGCTAGGGGATCGTGCCTAGAATCACTATCGCTAGCACCATCGCTTTCTAGGGGCAAGTTGGTGACGAGGAACTCCTTTGGGTCCAAAGTGGACTTACGGGCGTCATCTTGGCACGAGCCATACTTCAGAGGAAACCAATTTAATCCAAGTAAGACCACTTGATCAAAGTCTAAAGAGCAGCTATGATGGATTACATTCCTCAAACCGCACTCACTACTCAACTCCGCACTAAGAGGTGAAGGAAGTAACGAGTGAATTATTCATGATGCATGAATCGTTCTTACGAACAAAAACATCAAAGTTTATAATGCACATAAACAACATTTATTTTTTTATATAGGGCATAGTAAGATTACTACTCCACCACACAAGACCCTTTTAATCAAATAAGGAATGGTGAGAAAGAAATAAGACAAGTCAGAAGCAATTTGGACCAAATTAATCAAGTTAAATTTAGTCATCCCAAATCATTTTGAAGTTTTCAGAAACCAATACCACAAAAACTTTGTAACGATTGCTCGATACCATTCTCGTGGCGTAACCTCCTAAATTATAGGACCCACATACATTTGTCACTGTCCAAAGACCTTTGACAACAATGCATATGTTCCTGGTAACTTAAGAAGTCTGTTGGGTGTCCTCGGGGAACCCCGAATCATCCACGATTTCTGAGCAGGATCACATTACTGAGTCATTGCGATATTACAACAGCTTTATTCAAATAAATACATCGTAGTAAAAGTAGCGTAAGACTTACAATAACATAGTTTACAAACCATTTGTTTCAAAACCATACAACTAAGTTCGATATTAATACAAACCAAAGTAGTGGAGCGGCATTATAATATAATACAAAACACACAATGAGGGTCAGCCTCGCCCAAGGGCCACACAATTACTTCTCAACGCCATCACAAGGTAATAATCATCATGCAAAGACGATCCAAAACAGATCTCGCTCATGAGGCTCACCCTCGCAACAAGGGTCAATCGAACCCCGAGTACAAAAGTACTCAACAAGACTTAACTGAAATAAGAACTGATAACTTTCGGGAATGCAAAGCTCAGGATTCAAGGTATGGTTTTAGCAATAATCAAAGTTATTTTATGTAAAAGCTCTTTGACAAAATTCTTTGTTTCAACAGTTTAAACTTCATAAAATCATATACAAAGATGACACGATCCGTAATGAGATCATGAAACTTCATATCCAACACCTTCATCAACCATTCTCAAGTTCCAGCTTATTAATTACTACGATGATGAACAAAGTGAGTTGAGTCTCCATAACCGAGGAGCAACGATGATTCAACCGATTATAAACCCAAATGGGATTCCAGACCACACGACATATGCAGGTCCCTCGACCTACATATACCAACCTATTCTCGGATCCTCTAAAACAAGAACGGGTCCGCGCCACCCAAGAATACAAGACTCCACCATTCCAAATTTCATTGCCACGTGGGTACACGCTATTCCCGCCATCTCTCCACTCCCAAAGTCTTGCGAGTAGCCATTCTCGTAATAGAATTGCCAAGTTCAAAGCCATCAAGTATGTGGTTAGTACTACAAATTCTCACCTCATGCAATTCAACAACGGACGTGCCTTAATCGACACAAAGTGAAAGATCCCGCTCACAAGACCTCCATGTCTTGTGGCTCACACACACCGAGTCCGCCTGGGTCTAGATTTATTACTCCACATTCCCATATCACATGCTAACATAATTAACCAATGTTCCATTTAAAACTTGCGGTGGCGGTAATCACCCGACTTTCATCGTTCTCACGCATAGCTAAGCGTAACTAGGCATATACGAGTTCAAAACGGTAATATGGTAAATATGGAATAACAAGGATGGTAATGCACCAATTAGGCTCTTACTTAATTCTTAATCACTTAATGCAAGAATGAGAAAGCAAAAGCGAAATTAATTTGTAAAACACAAGGTAGGGTTGTATGCATCCGGGCTTGCCTTCGTTGACGGAAAAAGTCCGGCTCTCGCGACGTTTCACAAGTCTTTGATCCGACCTCAACAGCATGGATCAACCTCCTCCGCAACTTGATTAACTACCACGTGTTCACCTTCGTTTACTACACGTAGTAACATTGCCATGTTTAACATGATGTGGAATATGAAACATGATGCTCGATGATGGATGCAAAAATTAATAAATTGGATACAATTTTCCTTTGCAGTACAGTTACAAACCAAACTAACCAAACCATATTCGTAACTGATGTGATCACACTAGCACTGATCACTTTGGTGAACTCTTCGACCACTATGGTGAACTATCCGACCACTATGGTGAACTATCTGACCACTACGGTGAACTATCCGACCACTACGGTAAACTATCCTACCACTACGGTGAACTATCCGACCACTACGGTGAACTATCCGACCACTACGGTGAACTATCCGACCACTATGGTAAACTATGCGGAGCAAAGATCGTCGGTGAGGGAGAACCGGCGACTGCAGTGATCAAAATGAGTAAACAACAACTGACTAAGGACTATAGCATCGAAACAAAACCGTAAGTACACTGATTACAGACAACGGCTTACCGAAGGACTCTGGCCACGATGACACGCCCGTGGCGGTGAAGTTGCTGACCTCGAGGAAGAAAAACGTGGACAGCGAGTTCTCGGCAATTTTAGGCGACCAATGTTAGCTGGCTAGATTCGCAAGGAAAAGACGGAACTAAGACGGCCTTTACCGAGATGGCAACAGCGCTGGGGAGACGATGCAAGCTTGTTGGAGCGATGACAACGGCGGTGGTGAAAACAAAGGAAGAAAAACGACGATGACGACGCGTTTGGTACTTATAAGCGCGCGCTAGAAGCTCAAGGATGCCACGACGGAGCCGCTTCGTGCGCTGCCAATGCGACATCAAGGACGGCCACGACGCTACCGAACGCCAAGAAGGTCCGACGGCAATGTGGCTTAGGCCGTGAACACTGTTCACAGAAATTACAAAATTGCCATACGCCAAAATTCACAAATTACTCTCAAATTTTCATAACAACTGAAAAATCTCCAAAAACAAAAGTTGTTCAAAATCGAAAGTTCTACAAGCTTGCTTCTATAACCATCTCCTAATTCGGTCTAGATTTTGAAATGGATTTTCAGGGTAGGATTTAAATGCTGAAAAGCGGGGTTTTCTCGAAAAATTCAAAATCCAAACAAACTTTGAACTAGAGTCAACCAATACAATTCAACACATACCACATGAATATAAACTTGTTTTAGTGTATGCATCTCAAAGTTTTCACCAAATGCCAAATGTTTTGCAATGCATATGATGACATGTCAGGTTTTAGTATTTTAAACACCCGAGGTGTTACACGCACACTCACTCATGTAAACATTGCACATACCAACTAGTACAATAATTTGTTTTTTTTGTGAATTACACAAGTACAAACGTAGACGCTCAACACGCACGCACACCCACTTCTACAAACACACGTACGCAAACCCTATCCCGATAAGCACCTCCGAAAAACTGTGCCAGCACATCTCGAGATTGACGAAGTCACCACAGGCGTCTCGCTGTCGACGGGAACGTCGCCTACCACTGAAAAGCACAACACCGTTAAATCCTAAAATAAATCCAGGAAAATACGAACACCCGTGTCAAGTCGAGAACTTAACCCGAGTGAGCAGGTTCCACCACAGGGACCCTAACCAACTGAACTAGGCTTAGTTCGCTAGCACAACATTTCATTCGACATGAAAGTGAGAAGTAATTTTCTTATAGATCGCTTATAGCTTAAGTTTCTTCCGATTTCCGTTGACAAACGAGATCCTAAATCCCCCGGTGTCCATATTTTAAATTTTTAGCTCTTTTTTTTGAAAGTTTTTCACAAATACGCCCTTGGAGGAAAGATTTTAGAATCTGGACCCTTAGCTCAGTGCCATCGATGCTGGCGTCGAGCTAACACGTCTTAGCGCCAGCGTCCCTGGAGCCGAGCTCTTGGGCTCGCCGATGACGTGGCGCTGATTTGGCAGGCATCTCGGCGCCGTCGACTCTGGCGCCGAGCTTGGCGCCAGGACGTATGGCACCGAGTGTGGCGTGAGCGCTGGCAGTGGCAGGACGCTGCGGAGTGCTCGGGGCAAGCACGATGGCGACCGCTCAGGGAGCTAGCAGTAGCAGGGATAGAGACATGGCACGAGCCCCGGACAACCTCTCAGTTTGTTGTGCCTCTCAGTCTGCTGCGGCTCGCGCTGTAGCTGTACTCCTTCTGCGTCCATGCATGCATCCGCCCGAAACTACTCACATGTACAGTCGGCCTGCAAGCCGCTGTGTCGCGGATGATTGGGACCTCCTGTGTTGGTTGTAGTAGTCCTGTTCGGCCACGCACCACTCCTTGTTGCTCCTTTTTTGCCTTTATGAGAGAGGCCGGCGTGCGATGGCCGGTCGGTTGCCCTACGTACTCACCCCACTTCCGTTTCTCTTCCTCTGTACGTATGCAATGAACGTTTCTCTTCCTCTATAGACCTGACATATTCATCGCTTGCTGTGAGCCGGGTGACACGACGAGTCGACACGGCCATGCCCTGCCGACTGCCGCCCTGCATGCGCTCTGCTCTTGTGGGACGTGGGACATGAGCCACGGGCGACGTTGACGTCCATCTGGGCCGGATCGCGCACGCAGATCCATCACACGCACGCACACCTGCCCCCGTCGCCTGCACCGCCGGCCATTCGTGCGTGGTGAGTCAATGAGACACGTTTAGTTCTACGAAAATGCTATACACCAACCGGGTGTTTTATCACCCGGTGTTACACAAATTTTTTTTACCGCGCCTGCGCCATCATGCCCATGTCGCTGCCGCGCCTGCGTCCGCCAGTCCCCGTGCCGCCGCTGCCGCGCCCGGCATCTTCCCCAACTCCGGCGAGCTTCTTCTTCCCCAACTCCGACGCCGTCACCAAATTTTCTCTTTGTCCTTTCATAGAAAAAAATTATTACTTGTGATTTGTTACTTATGATTTATGATTTGTGCCAAGGAAAAAGAGAGAGGAGGAAGATAAACAGTATCCATGGGGAAAAAATTCGTGTGTTCCCAAATGCTAAAACACCCTAGCGTTAGATAAACAGACTTTTAGTTCTACTAGTTCTGGACGACGATTTGATGATGGAAGCGACGAGGGAGCTTCCGTGCGAACGCTGCGTTGCGGCCCGTGCCCGCCGATGTGCGTCGCTGTCACCCCAAGGCATGGCCCGTCCGCCGGACACGTCTAGACTGGCTCCGTGCGTCCGTCCGTCCGTAAAGACTGAGTGTGCATCGCTTTGCTCGCCATCGCGACAACCGCCTGTTGACATGGTACGGAGATGCATGCACCATGGTTGTATATACGGACACTTCGGTGTGTGACTGGCGGGAGGGGACATGCATGCATGATCGATGAGCTAGGATGAAAATTGGGCGAAGTGCAGGCTAGGGCCGTACGAACTTGATAGTTGATACTCCAATGGCCAGGGCCATACGAACTTGACAGCGCGAGCCGCAGCAGACTGAGAGGCACAGCAGACTGAGAGGCTATCCGGGGCTCGCACCATGTCTTTGTCCTCGCTCATCGTTAGCTCCTGAGCGCTGCAGCCGTCGTGCGCGCTTCGAAGCGCTCCGCAGCATTCCCTCGCATCGCCACCACCCCACCCCCGCTTTGCCATACATCCTGGCGCCAAGCTCGACGCCAGAGTCGACGGCGCCGAGATGCCTGCCAAATCAGCGCCACGTCAGCGTCGAGCCCAAGAACTCGGCGCCAGGGACGCTGGCGCCGAGACGTGTTAGCTCGGCGCCAGCATCGATGGCGCCGAGCTATGGGTCCAGATTTTAAAATCTTTCCTCCAATGACATATTTGTGAAAAACTTTTAAAAAAAAGGCTAAAAAATAAAAAATTCAGCCCTGGTGTCTAACTACATACGCAACGCACACGGCCCTAATTGCTCCTAGTTTTTTAGCAGATGGAAATATCATAACTACTGTACTATCGGCAGCATTCGAATTACTACCACGATATGCAACCAACCAACCAACCGACCTCCCGTCCTATGGCGTGTCACCCGTGCATGTCTCTGATTGCTAATGGCCACGGCTCCACTGCCACTGAACAACACACATCAAGATCAAGTAGGCCGGTAAACCCTGATCTGATCGGCCTCCGGATAACGAAAACAATCGAACCACTGCCGCCTCTCGGAAAAGAAAAGGAGCCGGACTATCAGAGGATCATCACGAGTTCACATGGATCTTTTTACCTAGTTGCCGACCACCGAGGCCATCCATTCTCAGTGGTGTTTAGCTGGGGCAAAGTTTGTGTAGGTAAATTTTGTATAGTGAAAAATCTCTACTGTAGTGTTTTGTTTATATTTGTGAATTATTATCTAAACATTGACTAATTAGGCTCAAAAGATTTGTCTCGTAAAGTTAAAGCAAACTATGCAATTACTTTTTGATTTCGTATACATTTAATACTTTATGTATGTACCATAAATTTAATGTGACGAATAATCTTCTTTTAATATAGTGCACTTTTCATGAGTTCGGGAAAACTAAACGAGGCTCACTCACGCCGCTGGCGCAGGATCGCTTCGAAAAGCCCGGCAGCCGCTGTCCCGTCCGACGCAGCTCCACGAGTGCGTCTCCGTCCCTTCCCCGGTCAACCCGCGTCGCCCACTCACCAGTGCCTTGGGCTTGTTTAGATTGTAAATCTTTATAATCTGGACATTGTAGCATGTTTTGTTTGTATTTGATAAACTTTATTTTGATTATGGACTAACTAGATTTAAAAGATTCGTCTCGTAATTTACAACAAAACTGTGTAATTAATTATTTTTTTTACCTACATTTAATACTACATGCATGTGTCCAAAAATTAATGTGATGGAGAGAGAGTAAAAAACTTAAAATTTTGATAGGATCTAAACAAGGCCCTTGTTTAGATTGTAAATTTTTGTAATCTGGACACTGTAGCACGTTTCGTTCGTATTTGACAAACTTTATCCGATCATGGACTAACTAGGCTTAAAAGATTCGTCTCGTGATTTACAACCAAACTATGTAATTAGTTATTTTTTTACCTATATTTAATACTCCATGCATACGTCCAAAAATTGATGTGATGGAGAGTAAAAAAACTTGGAATTTAGTGGTGATATAAACAAGGCCCAGGCCGCGCGGATCGTGTGGCCTCGCGGACGCGGCGGCCGGGCCGGGCCCCCACGCCCCCACGAGGCGGATCCCGAGCCCCGTGCCGACTCGGACTGTCGGACGCCCCGCTGACAGTCGCCGCCGCCTCGTCCCACCTGACCCCCGTACCGTGACAGCCACGGCCCACCGGACGCGGGGCCCTCCTGTCGGCGGCCACGGGCGTACCCCGCATCGGCGTCGTTGCCTCGCCAAGGCCGACGCGGATCCGAGTCATCCCGCGTCACCATCCATTTGACGAGGTGGTTTATCCCCCAGCACCCCAACTAACCTTTCCACGTACCACCGGATTTCTGTCCGCGCCCCGCCCGCCTCCTTCAAAAGCAGGTCGACACGCCGGCCGGCGAGGCGACACCACCACGCCGGGACGGGGGGGACTCAGGCACAGGTGCGGTCGGCGTCAACAGTCGCTCCACCGGCACGTCGCGGCGCACCGGCAGGCAGGCGGGATGAAGAAGTCCGCGTCGGAGCTGCAGCTGGAGGCGTTCATCCGGGAGAGCGGCGCCGGCGTCGGCGCCGGGCGTAGCAATCCCGGGTGCGGCGGACCAGGCGAGCCCGGAGGGAGCGGCGTGTTCTCGCCTGGCGGCGCCCTGCCCGGCGTCGGTTTCGCCGACTCGGTGAGCACTGCCAGCCACGAGCAATGCGATTGCAGCAGCAGCAGCAGCTTTGCAACTGAAAATGCATCTCCGCTTACAAAGAGGATAGGTAGAGTTCGCTACGCTTGCCTGTGATTTCATCATTAACCCAAGATCTGCTTGTGCCCGAGCAGAACACCATGGATGACAGCAGTTGGTGGTATGGGAGCGTCCGCACGCCGAACCCAGACATGTCGCGGGCGGCGTCCATCTCCGGTAAGGCACATACAGCCCTGCTCCTGCAATCTATACAAACTGGAATTTCACTATGTCGTCAAATGCTCTGATCTCTGTACAAATTATAGACTAATTGTGATCAACTGATGATTAGATATGTGAATGACAACCATCAACCATTTACACTTTGCGTATGAATTCTATGGGATTTTAACAGCTCAGTGTTTTCAGCTGTCCAAGTTCTAGGGAAATTCTTGCCTGCTAAACAGGCCTATTTGAATATATGTTGACAGCTAGTCGAATCGATTTAGAGAATGATCACATCTGAATTATGCGGAATTCTAAAAAACATCCAAATTAGGCTGATGGCAAATAATGCTCACCTGCCATGTTGTCCTGGTCACAGCCAGCCCCGGGGCAACCACCTCAGCGAACCATGCTCTTGAAAGCGAGTCAGACTCCGACAGCGAATCACTCTACGAGGTAGAGGGAGTTCCATATGAGCGAGGCAACAAATCCATTGAAACGAAGCGAATAAGAAGGTAAGAATAGATCAAGCCCGCGGCAAAATCATGCAAGTTTCCAACAAATGTCTGAATTACGTCTTGATGTGGATGCATTGTTCTTGTAAATTTCAGGAAGGTGTCCAACAGGGAGTCTGCGCGACGGTCTAGGCGGAGAAAACAGGCGCAATTGTCTGAACTTGAGTCACAGGTACCATAACCACTTGGCCAGGAATGACTTCCAACTAAGGATGTGATGCTGTGAGTTTTATGGGATGCACACTGATATGTTCCCTCATAATCAGGTTGAACGACTTAAAGGTGAAAATGCAACATTGTTCCAGCAACTTTCAGAGGCCAACCAGCAGTTCAATACTGCAGTCACAGACAACAGAATCCTCAAATCCGATGTAGAAGCGTTAAGAGTCAAGGTGAGCAGTTCGCTTCTCGCAGAAACAGCTGCCACAACCACTGAACCATCACAAATGTTGCGACTCTCTAACAGTCTAACCAATCGGTTTGAATTGCAGGTAAAGATGGCAGAGGATATGGTAGCGAGAAGTGCTATATCTTGTGGCCTAGGCGACCTTGGCCTGGCACCATATCTGAACTCAAGAAAGATGTGCCAAGCTTTGAATATGCTCACAACCACAGGGTTGGATTTACTAGGGAGTGATGCGTTCAGAGGTCCAACCGCAGCTCCACAAGTACAAAACTCACCAGTACAAAGCACTGCAAGCCTAGAGAGTCTGGATAATCGAAAGTCCAACGAGGTGACCAGTTGTGCGACGGACATTTGGCCTTGAGCTTCAAGCCATTGATCAGATTCAAAGCTTGCTTCACCAAAAAAACAACAGTTCCTCAACTCAAATAACTGGTGGCTTGAGCAGAGCTTTTGTCAAATTCCCTTGAACCATATTTCCACAGAAGCTTTATAGGATGCTGGGAAAGTACCATTTACTGGCAGTTGCCTACTTGCCTTGGCAGATAGGGAATGCCAAACAAGGCACCGGTATAGTTTCAAGTAGAAAATGAAGCTGTCTCTGTACAAAGCTGCAAATGAAACTTTAGAAGTAAATGAAACGTCCTGAATAAACGTGTGAAATAGGAATGATACTTAGGGCCTGTTCGCTGGTTGGTGCTGGTGCTGGTTTGGGCTGACGGGTGCTGGTTTTTTGTGAGAGGAAAATACTGTTATTAATTTGGTTTAGCCTGGCTGAAACCAACAAGCGAACATGCTGTTAGGATCCATTTCCAGGTCAGGTGAGACAGTTATGTTTACAACAAAAAGTGATACATTTTGTTTCAAAACCATTATAATACATAGGAATGTTCAATCCAGTACAACTGTACAAGTCATCTAGTAGGCTTGCAGTAAGCTTGTTTTTACTACTTTTTGCTGGGATTACAACTGTACATCATGATGTAAAATGCAAAACGACTATTAACTAGAAAGGTTCTTCTGTGATTCGAAACCTTCCAGCATTGTCACTTACATACATCTACCCTATAATACACCAGTTATAATAGATCTACAGTCACACAACAAATGGCTGCTCTACAGTCATGACCTATGCTATATCCACACCTATGAATATACCTAGAAAATATAATACCATCAAAACAGATGCACCAGATTATATCTTAGCCATTCTCTCTCGTTACTCATCCAAATCCGACGGCTCATGTTCAGTGTGTCTACCGCTGTGCCTCCTCTCACCAGCCGACGCATGCGGCGCCCTTCACCCCCGCCGCGCGTGCATCTCTCTCTCTCTCTCTCCCGGTGCGGATCTCCGCCTCCCTTTCAACGCCGTGCCCTTGCCGGTATCTCAGCCTCTCATTCGACGCAACAGACGCAAGATCGCTCGCTCGCCGAACCCTAGATTGAGGACGGGGACAAGGCAGAGGCGCGGCTGGCCGAAAGCGGACTCCACCAAGCGGGGGCACGGCACGTCGCCACCGCCTCCAGCCAGGGCGCGGTCGAGCTTCAAGGCTCGCCCGACGACCATGGTGGGTGCATGCAATGCAGGCCACTGGCAGCAATGGCGGCGTGAAGTCGGGCGCCAGCATCCGCCGCCGCCACTCCGCCACTAAGTCTCTATAGCGCGCGCCGGCGCCCCCCCAGCTGGCGCGCGCTGACCTCCCGGTCTCGGTGGCGTGCTCGGTCCCTCTCTACCTCACGCCTCACTCACCCGCAATCAGCGGGGTGGTGCAACGCGATAGCTAGGAGCCTAGGACCAGAGGCGAACAGGCGGCGCTCATAGCAAGCCATGGAGACTCAGCGCCTCATAGTCCGGGCGGCGCGTTCTGCGTCTCGCGATGGGGTGCATTGCTTCCCCTCGCCAAGCACGCCGCTTTCGCCGGCGCTCCTAACCCGGTGCTCCTACTACTCCTTCAGGTGCGTGCAAATCCCAAACCCAGCCCATTCCAGTGCGGCCGTGCTTCAGATAATTGTTGCTTGTGCAGCACATGCGTAATCGTAATCGCACTGTATGCGTGCTCATTGCTCACCGATTCGGTCCTCCAATTTGTATCTCGTGGAGGGTAACGGCGATTCTCGCGGTAAGCCCCGCCACAGAGAGCTCCAAAGATCGTCCGTGGTTTCCGCTATATCTCGATTTTGTTAGTGCTCGAATTGGACCAAACCGCTGATGATGTTTCTATATGTCGGTGCTGGGAATTTTGTAAGTTGGACATCGAAGCGTAGATAGCGATCGTGCATGGGGAGCTCTTTCACCGCTCAACGATGTAATTACTCTTCCTTGCTTTACCTAATGTTAGTGTTCTATATCAGACCACAACTTAGTGCTGCCAACTGTTAGTTTTCATCGTAATGTAGCACACATTTTTTCCATTGGAATCACTCTTTCACATTGCTCCGTTCCTTGCTGATAAATAGGTCTTAACATTTGTCTGTTACAGACATCCTGTACATTAACAAGCAGTGGCTTATGGCCATGGAGGAGCTGAAGAAACTGCAGCATGAAAATAATTTGCTTCTCAAGGAAATACAAGTACTAGAAACAGAAACGCAAGGTGCGGTCTCGGTTACCAACATTTTCAGGATTAGGATCTATATGGATGATAATGTGAAATTTCATCTTCAGCAATCCTATGCTGATTGTTGAAATAATTGTTTTACTTTCCATTTCTCATTCTTAATCTTAACTATAGAGGTAAACTGCACGCATCAAATATTAGAAATGTTGTCATATACCTTTCACTATACTTAGTACATATTCCATTTTCTCATGGGACACCTTTCAGGTATTCCCCTAGAAGCAGCACAATCGTCAAGTTTCAGTGAATTACTACTGTGGATAGATGATTTAAGAGAGAATAATGTCACTAATAGAAGCATCTGGTATTCCCCTCGATGCCGCCGTACACGCATTGCGCTCGCCTGAACCCTAGATCGAGGATGGGGACAAGGCAGGAGGCGTGGCTGGCTGCGCGGACTCCAGCCAGGCTAGGGGCGCGGCCGGCGCCGCCGCCTCCAGCTGGGGGTGCAGCCAGGCTCGCGTGGCTCCTCTAACCAAGGATAAGAAGAGGTAAATAGTTTTGGCATATTTCCTATTTAATTGCTGCACAAAGAGCATTCTTCTTCTTTTTTTAATACAGTTGTTTGTTGGTTCCCTATGTGCTACAGAGCTTGATAGTTGGAAGGATGGGTGTCAGCAGATTTAGGGCTGTGGGATACAGGATTCCATTCATGATGATGGTCACGCTAAAACTAATATGGTCAGTTCTGAATTGCTAACTTCTAAAACCAAGAAGATGGAGGAATCCTTTTGTGTTTTTTTTTCAATAAGGAGAAGGTAGTTACCGCCCTATGGAACCAGGGTGAGTATTGTTTTGTTATCTGTTCAAGTACCATCTTTAATTTCCGTTATATTTAACAGGTTCAGATTTCTGATAGTTCATCACCTTGTGCAGTGCTGGCACACTTCTACACTTCTGTGAGATATGCTTCTATAACATCGACAAGCAAAGTTGGATGGTTTGTTCAGTTGATAGAAACAAAGGCAATTAATTCACTTCTACTACATGGAACGGGAAATAACCTTTCTGGAGGAGCAGTAGCAGGAAAGCCTGTATTGTTTTCTTTATTGTTGGCATCTGGCTGTCTGCCATGTATTATAGGCAGCAAAAAATGAGAAAAGTTGTACCAGTCTCATCTCCAGAGGATTCGGTCCAACTTAGTAAGGAACATAGTATCTTTTTGCTCATATAATTGTGTCATGTTGGCAAACACAATAGTATGTTTTTGTCAACTTGTTATGCGCTTTTTAATTAGATGTCTTTCCAGGCGTGATCTTACATACAAAGGCAAAGTTAACTTTGGACGTAATGTGGTCCGTAGCGTTAGCACGGGCAATATACCAGTAAGATAAAACAGTTAGTCATTTCTATAACACCTGAAAATAACTCATTGGCGGAACAGTTAACTGAAACATGCATTTCCTTTTGGTGACAACAATTATTTTTTCTGAGGGGGTACAACAGGACACTTTCAACATTAACCCAGTTTGGACGAGATTCGCGATGTTGTGGCAAACTAGACCACAAGAAACTGACAAAAGTGATCGAGTGCTAGCCTGACATGGAATACAAAATTAAAGATTGCAACAATGTAAGATATGTTTAGTGTACTCCTTTATATTTTATTTATATATATTATACTTTTTTTAAACACTTATATTCTATGTCTATGTTTTTAGATTCTACTGCCATATTATCGAGATGGACTATATACTTTATTCATAATGGACATGCAAAAGAAAACTGTGCACATTATGGATCCACTCCCAGGTGATGTATGTTACAAGGGTAATGCTCAAATCATGCCATATATAGCTACATTTCACACTATTGCTAAAAGGTTTAGTCTCGCTATGAAACTGATAAATTCTAAGTGGGACGGCAATATTTATTACTAGAAGCGAATATTCCCTGCATGTATTATAAAAGTTCCAAAACATAAAAGACTGGTAATCACCTATAATATGTTTCATCTTTCTTCTTATCACAAAATAGTTATTTGATTTATGTACAATAAATCAAACAAATGCTTATCTCCAGGAAATTAGGAGGCTTCCTTGTATACAATTTCATGAAGTCATGGGATGGTGTAAGATTGCCACCGATCAACACTGTAAGCATATATTCTCTAACTATATTTCGTACACTACATACAAAATTAATAACTTAACTTATTATATCTACCATGCACAGCTATCAAATTCACTGAGGATGAAATTTTTGGGGGACATTCTTAAGAGCCATGCAAACGAATATTTTGACAACTTTCCTGAAGATCTCCAAGTCATGATTAAGGACTTAGACAGAATGTAACTTAAATGGTTATACGAGAAAAAACTTTATTATGACTTCTTAGTTTCCCGGATTGTATACATGCTCAAAGATATTATGTAAAAGTTGAACTATGGAAAAAAACATTGGTTGTTTTCATGTGTGTCTCCAAGATAAATCCGTTACGTTAGCACGGGCATTATACTAGTCTCATAAAAGTTCCAGGCATCTGGAGAACTGAAAAATGAGGATTTCGTACATGTTATAATGTTTCATAGAACAGGAACATTTGTAGACAGATCATCTTTCCTCGATATCTGGTTTACTTCAAGAATGTAATTCAGAACATTTCATAAGACCTAAAAATACATGAGGGTAATGGAAGAATGAGAATGACAGGAATCTCTATCCCTTCTCTGTCTCTTCTTTATCTCCTACAACTAAAAAGAATAAAACGTGGATAATTTTTGGTGCGACATTTGTTTTGGGTCTGCCTCATTTCGTGCGATACCTCCGCCTCCGCACGCCCTCGGTTCCCCTCGAAATACCACTCACCGCGGGCCCATCTGAATTCCTTCTTAGAAAATGCCACCAAACAAACAGGGTGCTCGCCCTAGCGACAATCAGGCCGCCCGTCCACTCCCTCGCTCAACATGCGCTCGGGCGACCCGGCCTCGATCTCTCGCTCTCCACGATTCACGCGGTGATCCGGATCTCGATCTCTTTCCCCACGCCTCGCCCCTCCCCCGCAGTCCTCGCTCTGTCCTTGCGCTCGTCGCACCCGCGCCATCGTTGTCGCCGTCGTCGTCACCATCGTCCTCGCCCACGCCATCGCCCTCGTCGCTGGAAATTGGGCCGGGGCGCTAGCGACAAACCCTAACCCTATCTCCTCCGCGCAAGGTGCGCACCGCGTCAAGACGCAGCGCCCACTCCAAGCTCCTTGAGACGCCGTGCCCATTCCAAGCTGCCAGAACGTCCGCAGGACGCACGCCGGCCGCCGCCACGCCTCCACTCCGCCGGGCCGCCGCCACGCCGACGAA
This sequence comes from Miscanthus lutarioriparius, assembly GCA_904845875.1. Lineage (NCBI taxonomy): Eukaryota > Viridiplantae > Streptophyta > Magnoliopsida > Poales > Poaceae > Miscanthus > Miscanthus lutarioriparius. Next base: position 14,247,805 of record CAJGYO010000019.1, read on the forward strand.
CTCCGACACACACCACCACGTCGCTGGGCCGCCGCCACACAGCCCTCCACCCCGTTTGGTAGCATTTGTGAGTCTAATGCACAGGGGTTTTGCTTTTTATGGGTTTATTAGTTGTGATTGTGATATAAGATATCAGTATTGGTTCTTCACTCTGCTGGATCGATATCAGTATATCAGTACTAGAAGACTGATATTTCTTTGGACTGCATTTCAATAAATCTCAACAATTACCAGCATGTTTTATTCAAGCTTTTACACTGTCCTGGTTTGATTCTGTCAGCCTAGAATTGGACATGAGAGAGCTGCAATTCATTTTGATTGCAAAAGTAGTTTTGAGTCCTGTGATTTTATTTCATATTTGCAGGAACAGTTCTTGGTGTAGGTAAACTATAGTTTTTATCCAGTTCAAAGACACCATGTTTTTTATGCTTCTCTTATCGTGTTAAAAAATTTTGGTTGGCTTGTTTGGCTTGGATAGAGTCAACTCTTCTTTGTGCAGGTAAGTTACCTCCTTTGAGGTAATGTATCGAACACCTGGTGCGCACCCCAGCCGGTCAAGCGCCGCCGTCAAGCATGATGCCCTTGAGCTTCTGCCCACCGCGCGCCGTCCGGTATTGCATGTCCGACGTCCAGTCCGGCAGCAGGGGACCTCCGACGGGGAGTTGAACAGGGGACCTCCGGTGGGGATTGGAGCAGGGGACCTCCGGCGACGAGCAGCGTGGGGCATGTAGGGCCGCTGGGATGAGCAGCGTTGGGGGCATACGGGGCCGCCGGGATGAGCAACCGTGGCGGCAGAAGAAGCGAGTGGAGGAGCGCGATAGGAGCACGGCGGCGGAAGAAGCGGGCTGTGGGCGGTGACGAGAACTTCAACAGGGCTTAGCCAAGCCTGCCCAGCAAAAAACACCCGCCCATCTCATTTTTCCAGAGCCAGGCTAAGGCCCCTAAAGTGGCTTAGTCGGCGTGGCTTCGGGCAGTTTATGGACAACCAAATAGCTCGAAGTTGGCTCCCTAGAGCCTGATTGGCCACTCTACCAAACAGGCCCATATACTCGAACGTGTGTACAGGATGGTATGGAGATGCGACAGAACTTATTCGTGGATTTATTGGCGCATGAAATAAATGGATATCGGAGATTTCTTCCTGCCGATATAAAATTTTATCTTAGCCGCATCACCAAAAGGTCTATAAAGTAGAGTTTGTGAGCCTGGATGCCACGCTATTCGTAAATGTGTTAATTTCACAAACTTTGTTGTATTGTTATCTTATATTGCGATTCATGTGTTTTAAGTACAAAATGTTAGCTATCCCGTAGCAACGCAAGGGCACACTACCTAGTGTTTCATAGAACAGGAACATTTGTAGACAGATCATCTTTCCTCGGTATCTGGTTTACTTCAAGAATGTAATTCAGAACATTTCATAAGACCTAAAAATACATGAGGGTAATGGAAGAATGAGAATGACAGGAATCTCTATCTCTTCTCTGTCTCTTCTTTATCTCCTACAACTAAAAAGAATAAAGCGTGGACAATTTTTGGTGCGACATTTGTTTTGGGTCTGCCTCATTTCGTGCGATACCTCCGCTTCCGCACTCCCTCGGTTCCCCTCGAAATACCACTCACCGCGGGCCCATCTGAATTCCTTCTTAGAAAATGCCACCCAACAAACAAGGTGCTCGCCCTAGCAACAATCAGGCCGCCCGTCCACTCCCTCGCTCAACATGCGCTCGGGCGACCCGACCTCGATCTCTCGCTCTCCACGATTCACGCGGTGATCCAGATCTCGATCTCTTTCCCCATGCCTCGCCCCTCCCCCATAGTCCTCGCTCTGTCCTTGCGCTTGTCGCACCCGCGCGATCGTTGTCGCCGTCATCGTCACCATCGTCCTCGCCCGCGCCATCGCACTCGTCGCTGGAAATTGGGCCGGGGCGCCAGCGACAAACCCTAACCCTATCTCGTCCGCGCAAGGTGCGCACCGCGTCAAGACATAGCGCCCACTCCAAGCTAGTGGAGACGCCACGCCCAATCCAAGCTGCCAGAACATCCGCAGGACGCACGCCGGCCGCCGCCACGCCTCCACTTCGCCGGGCCGCTGCCACGCCGCCACTACGCCGGGTCGCCGCCACGCCGATGGACTCCAACACACGCCGCCACGTCGCTGGGCCGCCGCCACACAGCCATCGCCGCCCATTTCAGAGAAGCCCTCCACCCCGTTTGGTAGCATTTGTGAGTCTAATGCATAGAGGTTTTGCTTTTTATGGGTTTATTAGTTGTGATTGTGATATAGATATCAGTATTGGTTCTTCACTCTGCTGGATCGATATCAGTATATCAGTACTAGAAGACTGGTATTTCTTTGGACTGCATATCAATAAATCTCAACAATTACCAGCAAGTTTTATTCAAGCTTTTACACTGTCATGGTTTGATTCTGTCAGCCTAGAATTGGACATGAGAGAGTTGCAATTCATTTTGATTGCAAAAGTAGTTTTGAGTCCTGTGATTTTATTTCATATTTGCAGGAACGGTTCTTGGTGTAGGTAAACTATAGTTTTTATCCAGTTCAAAGACACCATGTTTTTTATGCTTCTCTTATCGTGTTAAAAATTTTTGGTTGGCTGGTTTGGCTTGGATAGAGTCAACTCTTCTTTGTGCAGGTAAGTTACCTCCTTTGAGGCAATGTATCGAACACCTGGTGCGCACCCTAGCCGGTCAAGCGCCGCCGTCAAGCATGATGCTCTTGAGCTTCTGCCCGCCGCGCGCCGTCCGGTATTGCATGTCCGACATCCAGTCCGGCTACAAGGGACCTCCGGTGGGGAGTTGGAGCAGGGGACCTCCGGCGATGAGCAGCATGGGGCATGTAGGGCTGCCGGGATGAGCAACCATGGCGGCAGAAGAAGCGAGTGGAGGAGCGCAATAGGAGCACGGCGGCGGAAGAAGCGGGCTGTGGGTGGTGACGAGAACTTCAACAGGGCTTAGCCAAGCCTGACCAGCAAAAAACGCCCACCCATCTCATTTTTCTAGAGCCAGGCTAAGGCCCCTAAAGTGGCTTAGTCGGCGTGGCTTCGGGCAGTTTACGGACAACCAAATAGCTCGAAGTTGGCTCCCTGGAGCCTGATTGGCCACTCTACCAAACAGGCCCATATACTCGAACGTGTGTACAGGATGGTATAGAGATGCGACAGAACTTATTCGTGGATTTATTGGCACACGAAAGAAATGGATATCGGAGATTTCTTCCTGCCGATATAAAATTTTATCTTAGCCGCATCACGAAAAGGTCTATAAAGTAGAGTTTATGAGCCTACGATGCCGCGCTCTTCGTAACTGTGTTAATTTCACAAACTTTGTTGTATTGTTATCTTATATTGCGATTCATGTGTTTTAAGTACAAAATGTTAGCTATCCCGTAGCAACGCACGGGCACGCTACCTAGTACAACTAAAAACAACCGAATGTTATCGTCTCCGCAAAACTAATCGGCCTACCCCCTAATTGCGTCGCTCGGGAAAAAAACGTCGACTCCCGTGGTCAAGCCGCGGTAAAAAAAAGTCGCTCAAAAAAACGTTTCTCCCACGCCGCCTCCCCTCTCGGTAAGGAACCGCAGTCCCTGCCCCGCTCGTCTGGCTCGAGAGAACCGCCGCCCGTGCACGACGCCCAGCTCCCAGCTCCTCTTGCTCCAAGGAACCGCTGCCAGACGACCTCGCCAAGCCACCGTCGCCGGACGCTGCTGGACGTGACGCGACGCCTGCGACCCCTGCGCCCGCGACCGCGAAGCCGCTGGGCGACCTCGCCAAGCCGCTGTCGCCATCGGACGGGTCACTGCCGAACGCGATAAGGCACCTATGACCCCTGCGCCCGTGACCGCGAAGCCATCGGATGACCGAGGATGACCACGCAAAGCCGCTGCCGCCGTTGGACGGCCCGCTGCCAGATGCGACACAGCTCCTGCGGCCCCTACGCCCGCAACCGCAAAGCCGTCGGACGACCTCGCCTAGCCGCTGCCACCGTGATGCACCGACGCCGTTCCTACCACGTCGCCGCACCTCAGTTTCCTCAGCCATGACCAGCGGGGACCAGCGCACCAGCGGCGTTGCCATCACCTGGTATGTGACTACAGTTCTTAATTGTGTGATTCGGGGACCAACTTCGCCACCAAGTATTCATGCAGAACCAAAGCCCATTGCCATCCATCTCCCCCACCAATGATTTCTTTCTCTTTCACACTAATAACAGATGAATAAAGCTCGAACTCTGAATTTTTGTCTAAACTCTAAAATTTTGTTGCAACTTGATAGTTCAGACACTTGTTAGATAGGTCTTTAACCCATTAAGGTCTTCATTGTTGGGATAACTACCAAGAGTCCAGGATTGCACCTGAAACTGATAACTGAAGTTAACCTGAAACTGAGAACTGAAGTTACTCTGTGGTTGTCTGATCTGTACCCACGTCATTGCAAGTTTTTTTTTAATTTTTTATTTACTGATTTCCCAATTTTTTATATTGCAACATGTTCACAGCTTGTATTCTTTGGATTGGAAGGTTTTGTGTTTGTGAGTAAATCTGCTAATGTACCTCACCATACACCAAAATGGAAAAAGGACATGATTTTTAAATATTTGTTTTAGTGAACATACATTCAGCACTGGAAAAAACCATACACCAAAATGGAAAAAGGACATGATTTTTAAATACTTGTCAGAAAACATGGTTTTTTCCAGTGCCATTCAGTGCTTTAATGTTTTCTGACAAGTATTCGTATTAAGGATTCTTTAGAGAATCACCGGTGCATACTTGTAAGTTAATGGAAAATGGTATGCCTTTTTGGTTTTCTCTAGACTACGTCTTACTGTTGTAGGAAATGAGAGAAGGTAGTGAAGTGAGGCAAGCTGAACTTTTCTATTGATAAAATACGACTCAGTAAACTATTTACAGCTTGATGAGGTTGAGCCATATACAATAAAAATGAGGTTTTCTTATTTGATTGTAACAGTTTCTTCCTCGTTTTTTAGGGTACAACATTTTCAGTAAGCTACCATATATCAAACATTCGTAGACTTCAAACTAATTTATGAATAATTTCTTTGTTGTTGTATTGAAACCTTGTTCTGTGCATGAGCATTATATGTACCATATGCTAATCCTGGCAATAATTTTCCATTTTTTCATAGGCTTGCATCTATACATGAGACATCAATACTGAAAACTACTACCTTTGTTTTGACCCTACTGAAAACACAGCCACAAGATATGAACTACTCTAAAATTTTCAGTTGCCTTTGCAGTTCAGGTTAGGAACCTCCTACGTTGACCTCTCAAGATATCATTCTATAAAATCAAGCACATCCATCCATTTGCAGGTACACATCCTAATCTACCCTACCCTATAATACACCAGTTAGAATAAATCTACAACCAGACAACAAATGTCTGCTCCACAGTCATGACCTATGCTACATTCACACCCATGAATGTACCTAGAAAATATAATACCATCAAAACGGATGCATCAGATTATCTTTTAGTCATTCTCTCTCGTTACTCGTGAAATCCGACAGCTCATGTTTAGCGTGTGTGCTGATGTGCCTCCTTTCCCCAGTCGACGCATGCGGCGCCCTTCACCCCGCTGCACGTGCACCTCTCTCTATCTTCCTCTCTCTCCCGGTGTGGATCTCCGCCTCCCTTTCAACGCCGTGCCCTTGCCGGTATCTCAGCCTCTCATTCGACGCCGCCGTACGCGCATCGCGCTCGGCTGAACCCTAGATCGAGGACGGGGACAAGGCAGGAGGCACGGCCAGCTGAGCGGACTCCAACCAAGCCAGGGGCATGGCCGTCGCCGCCGCCTCTAGCCAGGGCGCAGCTAGGCTCCCGGCTGGCCTGATGATCCACGATCAGCCGGGGCGGCTGCGGCGATGGGCCACCTGGGCAGCCATGGCGGCCAGGAAGTCGGGTCGGCCAGCATCCACCGCCACTCCGGCCTCCAAGTCTCCTAGCGGCGCCGAGCGCCTCCTCATCCAGCCGACGGCGCTCGGACCCCTCCCGATCTCGGTGGCGTGCTCGGTCCCCTCTTAGCCTCACGCCCTCACTCACCCGGGCAATTAGCGGGAGGTGCAGCGCGCATAGCTAGGAGCCTAGGACTAGGAAGCGAACGGGCGACGCACGTAGCAGGCCATGATGGAGACTCCGCGCCTCATAGTCAGGGCGGCGTTGCTGGCCCCGCCACCAACTCCTCGGTTTCGAGGGGGGCGCCTCCTGCGTCCGCGCGATGGGGTGCATTGCTTCCCTTTGCCCGCGCCGCTCGACCGGCGCTCCTAACCCGGTGCTCCTACTACTCCTTCAGGTGCGTGCAAATCCCAAACCCGGCACCATTCCGTGCGGCCATGCTCACATAATTGCTACGCGCGCGCGTGCGTGTAACTGCACTCTGTATGCGTGCCTGTTGCTCAGCTGATTCGGTCCTCCAATTCGTATCTCAGGGAGGGTAACGGCGATTCTTGCGATAAGCCCCACCGCGAGAGCTCCAGTACTGTCCGGTGGTTTCCCGCTATATCTCGATTTTGTTAGTGCTCGAATTGGACCAAACCGGCTGATGATGTTTCTATATGTCGGGGTGCTAGGAATTTTGTAAGTTGGACATCGAAGCAGATAGCGATCAAGCATGGGGAGCTCTTCAGCTTGGCTCAACGGAGTAATTACTCTTCCCTTGCTTTACCTAATGTTAGTGTTCTGTATCTGACCACAACTTAGTGCTGCCAACTGTTAGTTTTCATCGTAATGTAGCACACATTTTTCCCATTGGAATCACTCTTTCACATTGCTCTGTTCCTTGCTGATAAATAGGTCTTAACATTTGTTTGTTATAGACATCCTGTACATTAACAAGCAGTGGCTTATGGCCATGGAGGAGCTGAAGAAACTGCAGCATGAAAATAATTTGCTTCTCAAGGAAATACAAGTACTAGAAACAGAAATGCAAGGTGCGGTCTCGGTTACCAACATTTTCAGGATTAGTGTCTATATGGATGATAATGTGAAATTTCATCTTCAGCGATCCTATGCTGATTGTTGACATGATTGTTTTACTTTCCATTTCTCATTCTTAATCTTAACTATAGAGGTAAACTGCACGCATCAAATATTAGAAATGTTGTCATATACCTTTCACTATACTTAGTACATATTCCATTTTCTCATGGGACTCCTTTCAGGTATTCCCCTAGAAGCAGCACAATCGTCAAGTTTCAGTGAGTTACTACTGCGGATAGATGATTTAAGAAATAAAGTTGTCACTAATAGAAGCATCTGGTATTCCCCTCGATGCCGCCGTACGCGCATTGCGCTCGCCTGAACCCTAGATCGAGGATGGGGACAAGGCAGGAGGCGTGGCTGGTTGCGCGGACTCCAGCCAGGCCAGGGGCGCGCCCGGCGCCACCGCCTCTAGCTGGGGGTGTAGCCAGGCTCGCGCGGCTCCTATAACCAAGGATAAGAAGAGAGGTAAATAGTTTTGGCATATTTCCTATTTAATTGCTGCACAAAGAGCATTCTTCTTGTGTCATGTATTATAGGCAGCAAAAAATGCGAAAAGTTGTACCAGTCTCATCTCCAGAGGATTCGGTCCAACTTAGTAAGGAACATAGTATCTTTTTGCTCATATAATTATGTCATGTTGGCAAACACAATAGTATGTTTTTGTCAACTTGTTATGCGCTTTTTAATTAGATGTCTTTCCAGGCGTGATCTTAGATACAAAGGCAAAGTTAACTTTGGACGTAATGTGGTCCAAAGCGATAGCACGGCAATATACCAGTAAGATAAAGCAGTTAGTCATTTCTATAACACCTGAAAATAACTCATTGGCGGAACAGTTAACGGAAACATGCATTTCCTTTTGGTGACAACAATTATTTTTTTTGAGGGGGTACAACAGGACACTTTCAACATTAACCCAGTTTGGACGAGATCCACGATGTTGTGGCAAACAAGACCACAAGAAACTGGCAAAAGTGCTCGAGTCCTGGCCTAACATGGTATACAAAATTAAAGATTGCAGCAATGTAAGATATGTTTAGTGTACTCCTTTATATTTTATTTATATATATTATACTTTTTTTAAACGCTTATATTCTATGTCTATGTTTTTAGATTCTACTGCCATATTATCGAGATGGACTATATACTTTATTCATAATGGACATGCAAAAGAAAACTGTGCACATTATGGATCCACTCCCAGGTGATGTATGTTACAAGGGTTATGCTCAAATCATGCCATATATAGCTACATTTCACACTATTGCTAAAAGGTTTAGTCTCGCTATGAAACTGATAAATTCTAAGTGGGACGGCAATATTTATTACTAGAAGTGAATATTCCCTGCATGTGTTATAAAAGTTCCAAAACATAAAGACTGGTAATCACCTATAATATGTTTCACCTTTCTTCTTATCACAAAATAGTTATTTGATTTATGTACAATAAATCAAACAAATGCTCATCTCCAGGAAATGAGGAGGCTTCCTTGTATACAATTTCATGAAGTCATGGGATGGTGTAAGATTGCCACCGATCAACACTGTAAGCATATATTCTCTAACTATATTTCATACACTACATACAAAATTAATAACTTAGCTTATTATATCTACCATGCACAGCTATCAAATTCAATGAGGATGAAATTTTTGGGGGGCATTCTTAAGAGCCATGCAAACAAATATTTTGACAACTTTCCTGAAGATCTCCAAGTCACGATTAAGGACTTAGACAGAATGTAACTTAAATGGTTATATGAGAAAAAACTTTACTATGACTTCTTAGTTTTCCGGATTGTATACATGCTCAAAGATATTGTGTAAAAGTTGAACTATGGAAAAACATTGGTTGTTTTCATGTGTGTCTCCAAGATAAATCCATTGCGTTAGCACGGGTATTATACTAGTTCTGTTCAGTGCCATACTTTTTGCTGGCTATCAATAGGTCGTTACTTAGTGATTTTGATTTTTCAACTCTGATGGTAAGTTTGTGTGCTTAGAAAAAAATTGCATTCTGAGGTATGAGGTATATGAAGAGTATAAAATATCTACACTTCTAGGGTTTTCGGCATAATAAAGAGCCCACCTATTGGATTGTTCTTCTACGTTTCTATCCCAACAAACATGGATTTGCCCTTCCTAGATTTCTTGACAGGGTGCGTGAGGGATAGAATTGATGGAAATTTACTGAATTGAAATTCACTTGCGGCATGAAAATTTGCTAGCCTCAAGGTGTCTTTTAGAAAACTACTGTGCTTGTGTTGATGACATTTAAGGGGTAGAAATTCTATGTAGTATTTCTGTAAGGCATCCGGTGCTAGCAGTGAAAACACCTTGGCTAAGTTGATTTTGGAGTAATGGTATGAACAACCTGAAGTGACTCTTTGAGCGTAGCAAGATGGTCCCCTAAGAAACTATTTTATCATAAAGAAACTCCGTTGAAATTTAACCGTTTGATTTCGTTGTAGTGGGCAGATTTTTATCTGGCTAGAGTACAGATAGTCAGTGGTGTTACTTTGCTCTTTTCACAAGTATGCACTACAAAGTCCCTTACTTTCCAGCTATGTTGTTGTGTGCAACTTCTTTGACACAACACAACTCTGTTCATTTACAGATAGGGTATTTCGTTCTGACTGTAATACCAAATAAGTATACGAGGAACGGGAGTCAACACCTGCTTCCTATCTTACTCCAATTTTTTTTGAATCAAAGTATTCCATGAAGTCACTGAAATGTGTTTTCTTCCCCTTTATTTGTTTGTTACAGCAAGTGTTTTTGCATATGGTCAAACAAGTAGTGGAAAAACATACACCATGACTGGAATAACAGAACACTGAAAAATCAAATTCTTTCTAAGCACACAAACTGTTGCACTAAACTGAATGTTGCACTAGTCAAACAAGGGCTTTATTTTAGTGACAAAGCAAACGATTAATCACAGAACCATACTCTGCAATGTTGCACTGAACTGAATGTGGCAACTGAGTCTAAATTCTGGAACATCATCCTTGTAGAAAATTCACAAGTTTGAGCAAGTTCAGTTCAGTTTCGTTCTGCAGCTTTTGATTTATGTGTCTCTGTATCTCCTCTCTCCAGCTGTCTGAAGTTCAGTTCAGCCGCCGCACACCAGGCACTCAGGTGTCTCAAGATATCCTTAAAAAATCAAGCACATCCATCCATTTGCGGGTATTGTTATTGTGCTACAGGGAGGACACCAGCTACAACCACTGCTGACGACGTCAACATTGTCATTTTGGCCTCTAGTGGTGATCCTCCTTGTGGCCAATATTACAGTGACGTCTTCCGCCTCAACGGTGTGTGTCCCTTCTAACATCCTCGTCCTGTTAAATCGTTGTTGTCAAATTATTTGATGTGACGATCTGTTTGGTTGTGAGCTTTCTTTGTTTAGGAAAGCATAATAGGAGTAGCAGTTATCTGTGGTGTGCTAGGCCTATTGGTTCAATCGGATTAGCGTGCTGCTGTCGTGGTCGGTACACTGAGATGTGCAATGCAAATAAGTCAACATGACTTTTACTGCAGAACTTTAAAGGCTAGAGAGATGTACTCTAATGAACTCACATACAATTACTTGGAGAAAAAAAAAATTTGACTGCAGTGCCGTGTTCTTACCATCATAGCTAACAATAGGGAGTTCTGTTGTAGAGATTTGTGCAATTTTTGGTTTTTGTTGATGATCCGTGTTCAAAATTATGCACACCGCAATAGTCATTGAACAAGTTCTCAGCTTGAAAGAGAAAAAATGAAATACTTATATGTATGGGAATATTTTTGTTGTATATATGCTAATACTTCATCATTTTAAGAGCCTGATGCAACCCATACATTTTTCTGCAATTTCTTTTTTCCTACGTATTTAAAAAAATCAGGCGTCTATTATTACTTGAGCCAAAACTGCAATTATATCAATGAATCATCCCCAATATGAATGTTGCACTTGTATGTTGTAGCACTTGGACTTCACTATCTTGTCATGGCTTGGCATTGGGGTAGGATATCACTAAGCTTCATAACTTGATTCAACACATGATGAACAATATGAGATCAATTGAATCAAGTCTCCAATGCCATGGTACCTACACACATTCATCCACCTTTTGATGGTACCCAAACTAGTTTGTGTGCTCTCAAGTTAGGAGCAACATACTTATGCATTGCCTTAGTATGAGTAGCGAGATGTTTTGCAATTTCAATCAATGAGGTACCATTGCCATCCTTTCTAAGCACATCATGATCATTAAATGAAATGGGCTTAGAATTATTACCTAGGGGACATGAATGAGCCATGTGTCCCCTTTTTAGTATGAGTAGCACTTTCTTTTTGATTGAGCCTTGTCTTCCCTGCTCATGTGGTGCTCCTCATTGCCTTGCCTCTCATGAGTTGCTTAAGCCTTCTTCTCAAGCTTGGTAGGACACTTCAAGGCAAAGTGTCATATATCTTCATACTTGAAGCACTTGATGTGAGCAAAGACTTTCTTCTCTTCTTGATTCTTGCTCATCATCTTGGCATCTTGATTTTGCATTGGATGCCTTGTCTTTCCACCCCTTCTTGTCTTCTTCTTCATCATCAAGTCACCACTATCTTCATGGTTGATCTTGATTTGCTCTTGGGGTGTCTTCTCTTGCTCAACTTGTGGCTTTGGTTGAGGCTCTTCTAGTTGTTTCACCAATTGCTTGGTTGGGCACATTGAGGTAAGGTGACCCCAAGTGCGACACTTGAAGCACTTCATATGCTTGAGCCTCTCTTCTTCCTTCATCTTCTTGAGCTTCTCAATGTTTGGGCAACCATTTGCAAGGTGTCCCGCTTCATGACACTAGTAGCACATGGAGTGAGACAATTTCAATTGTAGTTGCTTCTTCATCTTCTTTGCCCTTTTTCTTTCACCCTTTATCATCTTTCTTTTGAAGCCAAGTCCACTCTTGTCACCAAAGTTTCTTTGAGTCTTCAACATATGCTCAAAGGTGACTTTTGAGTTGTAGCACCTCTCTAACTTGTTGCTCAATTTCTTCACTTCATTCTTGAGCTCATTGTTCTCCTTCAAAATGTTAGTCTCACAAGATAAGAAAGTAGAACAAGCATCTATTTGTGAAGAGCATGGCATATCTAATAAATCATCACAAGAGGTGGATACATGCTTCTTCCCTACATCACAAGAGTTAGTCACATGTTGCAATTGATCACTTGACTCATGTGATGAGCTCTCATTCTTTCTAATTTTCTTTGTAAATACTTTAATGAGAGAAGCATGTTGTTCTAATAATTCTTCATGAGATGCAAGTAGTGTCTCACGAGTCAATTTTAGCGCACCATGTGAAGTTTTAAGAACATCAAGTAAGTGCTTATGTTCTTCACATGAGTTCTTAGAAATGAGTTTTTATTTTGTAATTTCAATGTTTTAGCTTTCTCATTTTCTAAAGACATGGTCATGCTAGCAAGTCTACTCACAAGCTCATCATATGAATCAATATGATCAACCACATTAGCATTAGATACCTTAGTGTCACCATGTGGCATGAAGCAATGTGGTGATGTAGGAGAGCTTGTGGTAGCAATGTCATCCGAGCATGATCCATCATCATCACCATCAAGTGTGCATGGAGTAGCATCATCATCGGCATCACTTGAGGCATCATCATCATCAATCTTGTCAAGTGAACTTGTAGTGAATTGATCATCATCATCACTTGACCATGAGGTGGAGCAATCTTCCACAATCAGCAAATTATGGTCATGCTTGACACACTCATGCACCTCCACCTTGGGCACATCCTCCTTCTTGAATGTAACACCTCGGGTGTTAGCTTTGCATAACTTGACTTGCATAACATGAGCATGAGCATCAAGCATTCATAAATCATCATTTCAATTGAAACATTCGATCGAAACATATGAAACATTGCTTGTTATCTCGTATTTCTTGGAACATATGCATATGATCATGTGCAAATAAATGCTAGTGTGTAATGTTGGTCACTATAACACTTTAGCTACACTTAGGTTAACAAAAGAAACATTGTTCATGAAGGCCACATTTCATGATCAAGCACTTAAGTGATATTTCATGTGTTGACCTGAATAGCTATATGAGTGACTACTACATGAAATGCTTAAATGACCTTGCAAATTGTTTAAACAGGCTTAGGATATCATTAGGAACAACTTTGGTATTTAATGTTAAGGCTAGTTTGGTCATTTAGCCATGGTTTGAATATGTATCATGATTTCAAAGTAACATGTTTGACTAAAGTTGAACTAGGTGTTAGAGACCTTGCATGGAGGAGTTCACTAAAGCAAAGTTGTAGTGTTTGACATAAGGAACAACTTTTATTTTTACGTCATGGATTGATTTAGCCTCTAACATGTTCGAATTAGACTCACAAAAACCAGCTTTTCACTGTTTTCAACACTTCAAAAAATTTTCTAAGTGTTTGCTCACTAACAGCCTGACAGCCGATCTTTGGGATGACATTGCTCCTTAACCGTTGCGAATTAGGTCTTGATCGTTTAAGACGAATTACAGATGGTACTTAGGGCTACAACTTTTGTGTAGATTGTGAGCACTAATACTTCACGGATTAGAAGATCTAGCTCCATGAAAAACCGTCGTCAGGCACTGCATCGGGTCACTGAACGAACTGAATCGCGACGTCAGTGGCCGACACCGGCAGAGTTCGAGCGCCGCGTGTCCCCGGCGACGGCCGCGCGTCGCCGCTGCCCTGACCGCGCAGGCCACGTTGCGCCCGAGCGCGCCTTAACGTCGCCAGCGTCCGCCCGAGTCGCCCTCGCTCCATTTTCGCTTCGCCTCGGCCGTCCTTCCTCGCAGCAGCAGCCCAGCTCTTCCGCGCCGAGAGCCGCCGTCGCCATAGCCAACGCCAGTCACCCTCGTCGGTTCTCCTCCACAAAGAATCGCTCCACCAGCACCCCCACGTCTCACCGCCTCCACCAAGGCTCGTCAATCGCGCTTGGTAAGCCTCCGCGCCGCATACATGCTCGCCGGAGTTCGCCACCACCCGTCGCCGTGGCGCTGTGCTAGCCGACCACCCGAGCCACGAGCGCTTGCGCACTAGCTTCCTTGTAGTCTGTAGATGCTCGGCGTAGCGTTTGTTTGAGCCGCCAGAGCCTTCACCACCGTCCCGCCGACGTCCCGCTCGCCCGAGCCGCCATGGCCATGCGCCGCCGTCGTCCTTCTACCGTCGGCGTTAGGGTCGGCCAAGGGGTTCAATAAGCGCTTAGGTTGAGTAGGTCACGCCGTGAAGAGCGTTACTCACGGGCGGACTTCGCCGTCGACGAGCCGTGGCATGCGAGCTTGCTCAGCGCCGCCACTGCTCTGTTCGATTTCACCGACAGGGCCCTGCTTGACCAGGCCAGGTCCCACCGGTCGGCGACAATGATGTTGTAGGCTAGTTCAAATATTCCAGTTTTTGATTTGTTTGGTTATTTTTGTATCTTTAGTTTGGTAGCTCCTAAAATTGTGAAATAAATATGATTGTGTTGCTTAGGGAGTGTAGTATTTAAGAAAAGTATGTTCTTGGTTTCAACAGTAGAAATTTTTGGAGATTTAAATAGGGATTTGAAATGTGCTTTTGAATGCATTCAAATTTGTTTATTTTATATCTAGAGTTCTGTGCCCCAAAAATTATGAAATTTTTGTGGTGAACTAATCTTAGCATATGTGAGCCCTGGTAAAAATTTGAGGACCAGTGCATGGGTAGATTTAAAGTTATAGATTTTTCTTTTTATGACTAGTTAATCCTTGCATGAATTTTTTCATAAATTAAGTATGAGTCCAAAATTCATGAAATTTGTTGGAGGTAATCCTAGTACCATATGGATGCTAAGAAAAATATGAAATCTGTTGCTTGACACTTTTCAATAGGATTTTCCATTTATGCTATTTCAAGCCTTGCTGCCTTGTCATTTTTGTATAGAATGTTCTACTTGGTAAAATGACATGAAATTTTTATAGTAGTCCTTTGATAGCATTATTAAGGCTCTGTAAATTTTTGAGAATTTATTCAGCACATCTGATATATATTTATTATTTAACCTAGATATCTAAATAAAATAATAAAGGCAATTTAATAAATAGTTTGGGCTTCACCATTATATCATCTTAACTGTATTTGGTATGCTTAAACTATTGGTAGGTTCTAGGTTGTCAAATTTTGAATGATTACCGGAAGTAGAAGTATTCTTACTTTATATTGCATGTTAAATCATTTCCGGACTGATTCTAGAGTGTGAGGATTTGCATGTTGAAAATGATGTGTACTGTAAAATGGTTAATAACAAAGTTGTAGAGAATTTGATAAGCTTTCCAGAAAGTCCAGGATCACTGGATTTGGATTTGTAGAACTCCAGTTATTAGTGAAACAAGTAGCTACTGTTTGTGGCATAGTCGATGCATTGTAGAAGTAGTTAAGTAATAATCGAGAAGAGATATGCACCTACTCAAACAACGTGATGCACTTGTTAACATATATGCATTCGTAATACTTATACCATACTCATGCATCTAGGATCGGAGGAAGAGATCACGTTGCTTGGAATTGAAGAAGCGAGAGAAGGAACCCGGGAGGGATCCATAAGCCGCAGCCTCTCAAGGCGTGGAGCGTAACCACTGAAGAGCTTCCGAGTGCCCCGACCATCGCCTATTCCTTTCTGCGAGGCAAGCCCGGAGCATTATAAGTCTCCCGATAATTTATAAATGTTTATTTAAGTACTTATGATTGCTGCATTAGGTTATAAGAGTTGAATGAAACCACTTGATGCATGTACATTCCTTGTCCGGATATTACACCTTTAACCGGTATAGGTCTAGGATCGAATATATGCTTAGCCATGCTTAGACCGGTAGAAGTCGGGTGATTTCTGTCACTGCGAGATATAGGTGGATCCGAGGACACGGTTGGTTATAATTGCTATCGTGGAAAAGAACCATGGTTAATGTAAATGGAGACCGGGGCGGGATGTCGATAGAAAAGCAACAAGGCATGGAGGTCTTGGGTGTGGATCTATCCCGTCTGTGTCGATCAAGGACCGTACTGCTGTTGGAACTTCGACAAGATTGAACGCATGCCTCTCACTTAGCTGGCGGATAATTCGTTCCGACCGCGAAGCCGAGTAATTCAACTCGGTAGCCGAATCGTTACATTGCGCCTTCCGGGAACGATCGGGCCGAGCCCAAGGGCGGCTTGGCTCGAGCATCCCGGCATCCGGTGTTCCAGATTGTGCGGCGCACGGACCCGCTGAAATGTGTACCTGAGTTGTACCAAAGGTGACCTAAGGCTATCGTGGTTTGGTAGACACAGGTTTGTGTTAGGAATAAATTCCCAATACCGTTGAAATCGATTCAATCGCCGTCTCTCCCGGATAGTGAGAAACTTGGCTAGCTCCAACATCGTAGTAACTGTATTATGGAACATGATGGTTCAGATGAATATGGAATTACAATACCTGCTATGGTTACTATTGTATGCTTCTAAATGATATCCCACATGTTTGGCACAGGATAGTTGCTAATCTAGAAATGGATAGTTATAATTAACTTGATAAAGGAATCATAATTTTTCAACGGGTAATTGCCTTTTTCGCAAAATGTTGTCAAGTTACGTCCACTTATACAGCCTTGCATACTCCTTGGAGTCATTTTATTTCTGGTTCATGACGGGTAAGTCTAGCTGGAGTACCTTCTCGTACTCGGGGTTTATTTTCCCAATGTTGCGAGATGGCACTGTATCATGGTTATTGCAAGAGTTGCTTCTATCCCGCTGTGGATGAGGAGTAAGCCTTGGGCAGCTTCCTTAGTAATTCCTATCTTTGCTTTTGTGGATCGTGATCCGGCATGGGACTTGTATCAAACTATGTTGGAAACTTATCTTCGAACTTATTTGCTTCCGCTTTAATTATCAAACTCGGTTTGTAATAACTTTCTATTCGTACTCTGATGATGAAAAGTACCTGCGAACTTTATGTAATATGTGGCATGTATGTTGAATCCTGTACGATCTTGGTTGTTGTAAATCGTTTATCGAGACCCGTCGTGGTACTCGACGGACTACCGGGTTTATATGGGTTCAAGTATGACAGTCTGACGACCCTATGGATTGCCATTGTACTTGTATTCTTATAAATTGGTCGGTTCTGCGACGGTACCGCATCGAGCAAGATTCAACGTTAATTGTCACAAGTGTATTTAAAACAAAAGTTTTTGTTCAAAAACCTTCTCTAGCAACTAATAGTTATATAATAGGTATTTGAAATCTAAAGTGTGCCAATGATCATTTTCCTTATGCCCAAATTAAGGACTATTAGGTGGCTATTTAAGTACTAACATGGGGTTTTTACTTAAATCGTCCATACGGCGTGCTATTGTATGGATGCCATTCACTTGAATGGTAATGTATGGATCAAATGCCTCTCGCCAAGGTAAGATGAGTGTATGACCGCAAGATGTGAGCATGCGGTCGGGAAGAGTAGCTTTGATACGGCTATGTATGCATGCTTGCATGTGTATATGGTACGTGTTTAATTGTGGGTTTAAATTACTGTCGGGTACATTGATATGGAAGTATATGTATGGGTATACATATATGGAAGTATTTACAATTACATTATGCATATTCATTATGGGTTTAAGGGCTGAAATGAAATTTTATGCAGGTGCACTAACAACGAAACGTGTAGCTCGACTAGTTACGCCATTTATGAGAGAACGTATGTATGCCACCGTGTCTACCGCTAGAAACAAATTTTTCCTAAGTTTGTGAGGGCGTGCGAACGAGCATGCATCATGATAATTACCATTCACATAATTACATTGTTCCTCCCTTATAAAATTCTTACTCGGTTATGTAACTCTTATCCATTATGGCATTGTCTCACCAAGGGGTGCATGTTAATGGTGCATATGGCACGCACAAAGCAGACCCGCTTTCATAAGTCCACCGGAGGCGAGCTCCCCGCCGTCGCCTTGCTCCACGTGCCCGTCAACGTCCACACGTTCCTTGAGAGTTTGGGATGCCTACACTCTTGTGGAGAGTGCTTTCGATTATGTAGGCTATCCTGATGGAATGGAACCCCGCTACTTACGGGCGAATGAGCAGTTGGGAGAAGGTCTCTTAGTTCTTGTGGAGGCCGTTGTTCGTCCCCGAGGTGACGATTACGAGTGGACAGCTGGTGTTATGAGTCAAGCTGGTAGGATTGCTGAAGAAGCAGCTAGCGGTGGCACCTTTGGGATCCCGAGAGACATCATGGGCGTTTTCTCTCGGGAGGCGGCAGCAGCTTTTTGGTGGAGTCTTTCAAGAGGTAACCCTCCACCGACTCATGGCAAGCAGCAAGAGGAAAATCTTTGGAGATTGGTGCGGCAAAAAGGCAAAACAGTGATAACCCTTCCATGAGCGCCATGTTCGCAATGATGAGAGTGTTGGATGGAGTTGAAGGTAGCCTCGACGAGTGTCTGGTGCTCTTGGTCATGCTCACGAGGACCGGCGTCGACTTCAGGAGGGAGCACGACGCCGAGATTGAAAGGCTCACTTTGAAGAGATGACTCGGTTAACTCACCAACGAAATGCAGCTTGGACAAGGGAAAATGTCCTAAGAGCTCGACAGTTTGAGCTAGGACAAGGTGGCCAATGCGAAGAATACAATGATAATCTGCATGAAGAGGTTCATCTTCGAACAATCAGCTCCACCCTTATGTCCCACCCGGCCGCAGAAAATGGATCTAGAAGGGTGCGAGGAAGAAGAAGAAGTGGAGCTGAAGAAGAAGTAGAACCCGAGGAAGGAGATGAGCTTCGTCGACCTTGATAGTGATCATGATGAGGATTAGATCGCTTAGCATTTAGTGGAAGGACTAATGTATCACCTTTATTTATGTAATGGACCAGTAGCTCGAATTTGGCCTTAGTAACCGGACTATCATGTAATGTCAATCGCATGTTTGGATGAACGTCAATGCAATTACGTTCCTTGTCGGTGATCACGATTTAACTTTGCATACGTTATGAGCGCGATAAGTGGTCAAATTGGGGATGCCATGTTGCGAGAATGAATTGTTATGCCTCTGTTTTTATTGTGAATTTGAGAATTTCTCCAGAGTAATTTCAGTCGGCATGATTATGATTCATCGCAATCTCTTGACATCAACCAATAATCGCTTATTGTTGCAACTTCAGAGATGACGCTTGCACCCGTCTTTGGAGTGGTAGCGATCCACGATGGCAATGGTGATGACTTACCACCACCACCGCCGCCGTGCCCCGCTCGGGAGTTCTTTGCTCGATTCTTGGGGAGCCAAAGGACAATGGAAGAAGCTTTATACCTTATCGCGCAAAACACCGCTTCGTGGCCACCCACGACAACCGGGGGCGAGCCAAATCAACCTGAAGACATTCAAGGAGTTTACGGACACGAAGCCTCCAATCTTCAAGGTAGCCGAGGAACCACTACAGGCCGATGAGTGGCTGAATACCATTGAGCAGAAATTTCGTTTGCTAAGGGTCACGGAGCATCTGAAAGCAGGGTATGCTTCCCATCAATTGCAAGGACCAGCAGGGATCTGGTGGACACACTTCCTGTCGTCTCTCACGCTAATGCACGAGTGACACAGGGAACAATTCAAGCTGGCTTTTAGGGACATCATATTCCCGGGCCCGATGCGCATGTAAGCGACCGAATTTATGAGGCTCACTCGAGGAACAAAGTAACTCACCGAGTATATGCACGCATTCAACAACTTGTCAAGATATGCTCCCGGTTTTGTGGACCCAAGAGAAAAAGATAGAGAGTTTCAAGCGAGGGTTGGGTACCAAACCGATGAAGACAATGGCAAATTCTCGATGTACCACGTACAATGAGTTTATTAGTGATGCCTTGACCCAAGAAAACCACAACAACATGCATGCGGTTGCTAAAAGTGTCGCAAGAGGGCCTATGAGGCCGGTGCATCCAGATCTTTCCATCAAAAGCGCCTATCGCAATTTAGGCCTGACAATTCATCCACACTGCACCCAAGTTCAGGCCTCCACCACCGAAAAGCTCGTAATAACGAGCCACGAAACCATTCCGTAAGGCGTTCACTATTGCCTTACCAAAAGGAAATGGCAATCAGGACAGCTCCACCGGATTCAGAAGTAATCAGCCATGTTTCAACTGCAACCAACTGGGTCATTGGTCCAAGGAGTGCCCCCACCCCAAGAGGAATGGCAACCCAAATTAGAACAATCAGAGGCAGGTGAATGCCAGGGCACGTCAAGGACAAGTGCATTACACCATTGTGGAAGAAGTGCCCGCCGGAGAAGTTGTCACGGCTGGTATGTTTCTTGTCAACAAGTGTCCTGCTGTTGTTTTATTTGATTCGGGAGCTTCTCATTCATTTATGAGTCAAGCATTTGCATCTAGACATAGTCAAGAAATAATTGAAGTAAACAAAGGGGGTTTTAACATAAGTTCAGCAGGGGGTACTGTTATTACCAAAAAGATAGTCAAAAATGTACTCATCGTGATACAAGGGAGGGAGTACACCACGGATTTGATAATATTGCCCGGATTATCAATAAGTGTAATCTTAGGCATGAATTGGATGAAGGATCATGGTGTTCTTATTGACACTAGCACCTGCACTATTATGTTGAGAGAACCCACGGGAGGGAATGCTTTTCTAGTCCCACTCTCCATGATTTCACACCCCAACATTTAGCTTTGTGCTATCCAAACCACCACAATATGTGATATCCCGATGGTTTGTGAGTTTCGGATGTATTTCGGAGGAATTACCAGTCTACCACCGGATAGGGACGTGGAATTTAAGATTGAATTAGTGCCGTCTCGCACCCATATCCGTAAGGCCCTATAGAATGCCACCCAATGAGTTAGCGTAACTCAAGGTTCAATTGCAAGATCTATTGGACAAGGGTCTTATCCAACCTAGCTCATCTCCGTGGGGATGTCCAAATTTGTTTGTGAAAAAAGAAGGATAAGTCACCGAGAATGTGTGTAGATTACAGACCACTCAATCTCAGTGACCATCAAAAACAAATATCCATTGCCCGCATCGACATCTTGTTCGATCGGTTAGCGAAGGCAAAGGTATTCTCCAAAATTGATTTGAGATCAGGTTATCATCGATAAAAATTAGACCGGAGGATATACCTAAAACTGCTTTCTCTCTCTCAGGTACGGCTTATACGAGTATTTGGTTATGTCTTTTGGACTAACAAATGCTCCAACCTATTTCATGTACACGATGAACTTCGGTATTCATGCCCGAACTTGACAAGTTCGTGGTCGTGTTTATTGATGATATATTGATTTATTCGAAAATGAGACCGATCATCGGGGCATTTGAGGATTGTCCTATCGGTGAGGGAGCATAAGCTATATGCCAAGTTTAGCAAATGTGAATTTTGGATGAGCAAAGTACCTTTCTTAGGTCACATTTTATCAAGAGATGGAATCTCAAGAGAGCCCATCAAAAGTACAAGAGGTCATGGATTGGAAAGCCCCAACTTCGGTTCATGAAGTTCGGAGTTTTCTAGGGTTAGCGGTGATACTATCGTCGGTTTATTCCAGATTTTTCAAAGATAGCTAAGCCTATGACCGAGACTACTTGAGAAAGATGAGAAGTACAAATGGACACGAGAATGTGAAACAGACTTTTCACACCCTCGAACTTTGTTGACTACAAAGACTGTGTTAGCACAACCAAACATCGAAAAGCCTTTTGATGTATTTTGTGATGCATTAGGAATAGGTTTGGGATGTGTGCTTATGCAAGAAGGAGAGTAATTGCATATGCCTCACGGCAATTGAGAAAACATGAAGTCAACTACCCTACACATGATTTGGAACTTGCAAATGTTGTCCATGCACTAAAGATATGGAGACATTACTTGTTGGGCAATGTATGTCATATCTTTACTTGACCACAAAAGTCTCAAGTATATCTTTACCCACCAGAGCTGAACATGAGACAACGAAGATGGTTAGAATTGATTAAGGACTACAATTTAGAAGTGCATTACCATCCGGTAAAGCAAATGTAGTAGCCGATGCACTTAGTCGGAAGTCCCATTGTAACACTTTGTGGAAGCATTGCTTTGGAAGATGGATTCAACTTGTTACATCCTGTTTGTACTATACAATATCACAATCAGTTGTTCACTTGAGGGCAAAATCATAGAGCTACAAAGAGATGATGTGGGAATAAGTCACATCAAGAGAAAAATGCAAGAGCAAGAAACCAAACCTTTTAGATTGGACGAAAGAGGTGTATTATGGTTTGAGGACCGGTTAGTGGTACCAAAGGACCGTGAGCTAAGGAATCAAATTTTAGAAGAAGCTCACTCATCCAAATTGTCTATCCATCCGGGTAGTAGTAAAATGTATCAAGATTTAAGAACCCGTTTTTGGTGGACTAAGATGAAGAAAGAGATCGCAGCCTCTTGTTGCTAGGTGTGATAACTGCAGTAGAGTAAAAGCTGTCCATATGAAAACTGCTGGATTACTTCAGCCATTGCCTATTCCAGGATGGAAATGGGAGGAAATCAGCATGGACTTTATCACAGGCCTTCCAACGACACCACAAGGTCATGATTCAATATGGGTTATTATTGATCGTCTCACCAAATCAGCACATTTTGTACCAGTTCACACCACATATCACGTGGGAAATACTCGAGTTATATGTTTCCCGGATCGTGAGATTGCACGGAGTACCCGGACTATAATCTCGGATCGAGGACCACAGTTCATAGCTCGTTTACGGGAGCACTTACACCAGGCCTTGGGAACCAAGCTAATCGAAGTTCACTTATCATCCGCAAACTTCGTGAGACGAATACAGAGCGAAAGTGAACCAAATCCTAGAAGATTTACTTAGAGCTTGTGTTATATCTTCAAAAGGTTCATGGGAGAAATGGTTACCTTTAGCTGAATTCTCCTATAACAACAGTTATCAAGCGAGTATCAAAATGGCTCCATTTGAAGCCTTGTATGGCGAAAAGTGCGAGAACTCCTTTGAACTGGATTGAGCCCGGTGAAAGGAGATACTTTGGTATTGATTTTGTAAATGAAGCCAAGAGCAAGTACGTATCATCCAACACCACATGAAGGCAGCTCAATCAAGACAGAAAAAGTTATGCCGACGGAAGAAGAAGACCACTAACTTTTGAAGTGGGTGATTATGTATACTTGAGAGTATCACCCATGAAAGGCGTGAAAAGATTTGGGATGAAAAAGAAGCTTTCACCAAGATATGTAGGGCCATACAAAAAATTTTGGAACGAAAAGGAAGGTTGCATATAAGTTACAACTTCCACCAGAGATGAGTGCAATCTTTGATGTGTTCCATGTTTCTCATTAAAGAAATGTCTTCGAGTACCGAAGAAGCTATTGCACCCACCAACGTGCAGCTTCAATCGGATTTGACCTATGAAGAAAAAACCAATTCGGGTATTAGAAGAGATGGAGAGAGTGACAAGGAGTAAGATTATCAAGTTCTATAAGGTGGTGTGGAACAATCATAGTGAACAAGATGCTACGTGGGAAAGAGAAGATTATCTACTGAAGTTTATCCCGCCTTTTTCCAAGAATGGTAGGCCTTGCAAATCTCGGGACGAGATTTTTATAAGGGGAGGGCTGTAACACCTCGGTGTTAGCTTTGCATAACTTGACTTGCATAACATGAGCATGAGCATCAAGCATTCATAAATCATCATTTCAATTGAAACATTCGATCAAACATATGAAAACATTGCTTGTTATCTCGTATTTCTTGGAACATATGCATATGATCATGTGCAAATAAATGCTAGTGTGTAATGTTGGTCACTATAACACTTTAGCTACACTTAGGTTAACAAAAGAAACATTGTTCATGAAGGCCACATTTCATGATCAAGCACTTAAGTGATATTTCATGTGTTGACCTGAATAGCTATATGAGTGACTACTACATGAAATGCTTAAATGACCTTGCAAATTGTTTAAACAGGCTTAGGATATCATTAGGAACAACTTTGGTATTTAATGTTAAGGCTAGTTTGGTCATTTAGCCATGGTTTGAATATGTATCATGATTTCAAAGTAACATGTTTGACTAAAGTTGAACTAGGTGTTAGAGACCTTGCATGGAGGAGTTCACTAAAGCAAAGTTGTAGTGTTTGACATAAGGAACAACTTTTATTTTTACGTCATGGATTGATTTAGCCTCTAACATGTTCGAATTAGACTCACAAAAACCAGCTTTTCACTGTTTTCAACACTTCAAAAAAAATTTCTAAGTGTTTGCTCACTAACACTGACAAATAGATCTTTGGGATGACATTGCTCCTTAACCGTTGCGAATTAGGTCTTGATCATTTAAGACGAATTACAGATGGTACTTAGGGCTACAACTTTTGTGTAGATTGTGAGCACTAATACTTCACGGATTAGAAGATCTAGCTCCATGAAAAACCGTCGTCGAGCCTTTGCATCGGTCATTGAGCACGAACCCGAATCGCGACGTGGGTCGACACCGGCAGAGTTCGAAGCGCCAGCGTGTCCCGGCGACGGCCGCGCGTCGCCGTTGCCCTGACCACGCAGGCCACGTTGCGCCCGAGCGCGCCTTAACGTCGCCAGCGTCCGCCCGAGTCGCCCGCGCTCCATTTTCGCTTCGCCTCGGCCGTCCTTCCTCGCGGCGAATTTCAGCTCTTCACAGGCAAAGAGCCGCCGTCGCCATAGCCAACGCCAGATCACCCTCGTCGGTTCTCCTCCACAAGAATCTGCCCACAGCACCCCCGTCTCGCCTCACCGCCTCCACCAAGCGCTCGTCAATCGCGCTTGGTAAGCCTCCTCGCCAGCACATACATGCTCGCCGGAGCTCGCCACCACCCGTCGCCGCTGCGTGGCGTGCCTAGCTGAGACCACCCGAGCCCGCGAGCGCGCGCGACTAGCTTCCTTGTAGTCTCAGAGATGCTCGGCGTGGCGTTTGTTTGAGCCGCCGTAGCCTTCACCGGCGTCCCGCCGACGTCCCGCCTCGCCGAGCCGCCATGGCCGCCGCCGTCGTCCTTACCGTCGACGTTAGGGTCGGCCAAGGGGTTCAATAGAAGCGCTAGGTTGAGTAGGTCACGCCGTGAAGACGTTACCGCCGGCGGACTCGCCGTCGACGAGCCGTGGCCGCGCGAGCTTGCTCAGCGCCGCCGGCTCTGTTTCGGTTTCACTGACAGGCGGGCCCTGCTGACCAGCGGGTCCCACCGGTCAGCGACAGCAGTGTTGTAGGCTAGTTCAAATATTCCAGTTTTTGATTTGTTTGGTTATTTTTGTATCTTTAGTTTGGTAGCTCCTAAAATTGTGAAATAAATATGATTGTGTTGCTTAGGGAGTGTAGTATTTAAGAAAAGTATGTTCTTGGTTTCAACAGTAGAAATTTTTGGAGATTTAAATAGGGATTTGAAATGTGCTTTTGAATGCATTCAAATTTGTTTATTTTATATCTAGAGTTCCTGTGCCCCAAAAATTATGAAATTTTTGTGGTGAACTAATCTTAGCATATGTGAGCCCTGGTAAAAATTTGAGGACCAGTGCATGGGTAGATTTAAAGTTATAGATTTTTCTTTTATGACTAGTTAATCCTTGCATGAATTTTCATAAATTAAGTATGAGTCCAAAATTCATGAAATTTGTTGGAGGTAATCCTAGTACCATATGGATGCTAAGAAAAATATGAAATCTGTTGCTTGACACTTTTCAATAGGATTTTCCATTTATGCTATTTCAAGCCTTGCTGCCTTGTCATTTTTGTATAGAATGTTCTACTTGGTAAAATGACATGAAATTTTTATAGTAGTCCTTTGATAGCATTATTAAGGCTCTGTAAATTTTTGAGAATTTATTCAGCACATCTGATATATATTTATTATTTAACCTAGATATCTAAATAAAATAATAAAGGCAATTTAATAAATAGTTTGGGCTTCACCATTATATCATCTTAACTGTATTTGGTATGCTTAAACTATTGGTAGGTTCTAGGTTGTCAAATTTTGAATGATTACCGGAAGTAGAAGTATTCTTACTTTATATTGCATGTTAAATCATTTCCGGACTGATTCTAGAGTGTGAGGATTTGCATGTTGAAAATGATGTGTACTGTAAAAATGGTTAATAACAAAGTTGTAGAGAATTTGATAAGCTTTCCAGAAAGTCCAGGATCACTGGATTTGGATTTGTAGAACTCCAGTTATTAGTGAAACAAGTAGCTACTGTTTGTGGCATAGTCGATGCATTGTAGAAGTAGTTAAGTAATAATCGAGAAGAGATATGCACCTACTCAAACAACGTGATGCACTTGTTAACATATATGCATTCGTAATACTTATACCATACTCATGCATCTAGGATCGGAGGAAGAGATCACGTTGCTGGAATTCGAAGAAGCGAGAGGAGGGAACCCAGGGAGGATCCATAAGCCGCGACTCCCGAAGGCGTGGAGCAGAACCCTGAAGAGCTTCCGGAGTGCCCTGACCATCGCCCTACTTCCTTTCTGCGAGGCAAGCCCCGGAGCATTATAAGTCTCCCAGTAATTTATAAATGTTTATTTAAGTACTTATGATTGCTGCATTAGGTTATAAGAGTTGAATGAAACCACTTGATGCATGTACATTCCTTGTCCAGATATTACACCTTTAACCGGTATAGGTCCAGGATCGAATATATGCTTAGCCATGCTTAGACCGGTAGA
The DNA here is from genome assembly GCA_904845875.1 of Miscanthus lutarioriparius. Lineage (NCBI taxonomy): Eukaryota > Viridiplantae > Streptophyta > Magnoliopsida > Poales > Poaceae > Miscanthus > Miscanthus lutarioriparius. Next base: position 14,274,580 of record CAJGYO010000019.1, read on the forward strand.
AGTCGGGTGATTTCCTGTCACCTGCGAGATATAGGTGGATCCGGAGCACGGTTGGTTATAATTGCTATCGTGGAAAAGAACCATGGTTAATGTAAATGGAGACCAAGGCGGGATGTCGATAGAAAAGCAACAAGGCATGGAGGTCTTGGGTGTGGATCTATCCCGTCAGTGTCGATCAAGGACCGTACTGTTGTTGGAACTTCGACAAGATTGAGCGCATGCCTCTCACTTAGCTGGCGGATAATTCGTTTCGACCGCTGGCCGAGTAATTCAACTCGGTAGGGAATCGTTACATTGTCGCCTTCCGGGAACGATCGATCGAGCCCAAGGGGCGAGCTTGGCCTGAAACATCCCGGCATCTGGTGTTCCAGATTGTGCGGCGTGATACGGACCCGCGAAATGTGTACCGAGTTGTACCAAAGGTGACCTAAGGCTATCGTGGTGGTGGTAGACTGGGTTTGTGTTAGGAATAAATTCCCACCGGTTGAAATCGATTGAATCGCCGTCTCCCGGATAGTGAGAAACTTGGCTAGCTCCAACATCGTAGTAATCGTATTATGGAACATGATGGTTCGGATGAATATGGAATTACAATACCTGCTATGGTTACTATTGTATGCTTCTAAATGATATCCCACATGTTTGTACACAGATAGTTGCTAATCTAGAAATGGATAGTTATAATTAACTTGATAAAGGAATCATAATTTTTCAACGGGTAATTGCCTTTTTAGCAAAAAATGTTGTCAAGTTACGTCCACTTATACAGCCTTGCATACTCCTTGGAGTCATTTTATTTCTGGTTCATGACGGGTAAGTCTAGTGAGTACCTTCTCGTACTCGGGTTTATTTTCCCAATGTTGCGAGATGGCACTTTGTATCATGGTTATTGCAAGAGTTGCTTCTATCCCATTGTGGATGAGGAGTAAGCCTTGGGCGAGCTTCCTTAGTAATTCCTATCTTTGCTTTTGTGGATCGTGATCCGGCATGGCAATCGTATCAAACTATGTTGGAAACTTATCTTGAACTTATTTGCTTCCGCTTTAATTATCAAACTCGGTTTGTAATAACTTTCTATTCGTACTCTGATGATGAAAAGTACCTGCGAACTTTATGTAATATGTGGCATGTATGTTGAATCCTGTACGATCTTGGTTGTTGTAAATTGTTTATCGAGACCCGTCGTGGTACTCGACGGACTACCGGGTTTATATGGGTTCAAGTATGACAGTGCGACCGCTTGCGGATTGCCATTGTACTTGTATTCTTATAAATTGGTCGGTTCTGCGACATTGAACTTGCCACCATCCCATGAGGAGGAGTCACCGAAGGTGTGTTGATTGATTCCCACAACTCATGGGTGGTTCCTTTGTGGTTCACCTTGTAAAATAACTCAAAGCTCAAAGCATCTATTAGAAATAAATAAGCATCGGAATCAAGTTCAAAGAGGACCTTTTGAGCTTTGGTTATATTTTTATGCTCCAAGACATGGGTGAGACCACTTGTGACAACCCACCAAAACTTAGGTCCCTTTGCACGAAAATGATCAAGCATATAGTCTTTCCACCGTGTAAAGTATGTGCCATAAAAATGTGTGTCACACTCATCTAGCCTGAAGTTCGTCATCCTCTTGGGTCGGTGAAGACCACAAATGAGAGACCAAGCTTCGATACCACATGTAGGGTTGAGATGGCGTACTAGAGGGGGTGAATAGTCCTTTCTAAAATTAATCGGTCGGCTAACCAAAACAAATACGAATTAAAACTATCGGTCTAGCCAAGACTACACCCCTCTATCTAAGTTCACAAACACCTTAAAAAGATCCTAATTAGGAAACAAAGGTGTCGGGTTAGTTAGAGCTCACCTAATCAATTCTAGAGCAAGGTCACACAAACCTATGCACTAGTACTTCACACAACCGAGGGAGCTCCTACACAACTAGTGAATCAAAAGCACAAAGCCTCTAAGCTCACTAGCAATGCTCAATAACAAGGCTACAGAAGCCAAATTAGAGAGCACAAATTACTTAGCTACATAAACAAAGCAATGTGACTAACAAGGTTACTAAAACCAAATTAGCCACGCAAGGGAGCTACTTCTATCCTATACAAGCAAGAAGGCAACTAGCAAGCTACTAAACTAAGCTAGTCACAAGAGCAACTACACAAACACAATGTAAATGAAAGAAATACAAGCTTGTGTTTCACGGAAAGCAAACCATCGAGAAGATGATGAAGACAATATTGACACAGTGATTTTCTCCCGAGGTTCACTTGGTTACCACCAAGCTACGTCCCCGTTGTGTTGACCGCTCACTTGGTGGTTCGGCGGCTAATTGGCATCACCCGTCAAGCCCGCACGTCGGGCATCGTAGGAACCTACCCCAAAAGTGAGGGTAGATCAATGACATGCTCAACTAAAGTTGCTCTTCATGATCCCAATGGGGTGAGCACAATCCCCCTCACAAATCCTCCTTTGGAGCACCGTACAATCCTCTCACGTGCTTCAATAGAGTCGCAAGCCACCAAGCCATCTAGGAGGTGGCAACCTCCAAGAGTAACAAGCACCATCAGCTTGCAACACGATCACCTAGTGCCACTCGATGCAACCTCATAATGCAATCGCACTAGAATCGCTCACTCACTCAATCGGATGAACACTATCAGGCAAGAGTGAGTTAGAGGGATCACAAGCGCACCTACACAAGCCACCAAGGCTCAAGGGTGCTTAGCTACTAGCCAAGGCTAGCCAACACTTCCATTTATAGCCCCACGAACAAATAGACCCGTTACCCCTTCACTGGGCATTTTTCGACACGATCGAACGCGCTTTACAACGTGACCTAACGCTTAGGTCCCTGCGTCCAGTCACTCTCCACCATCCACTTGTCGTCTACGTTCAACTATGGCTACCCGATCTCAATGGTCACTGACACCATGCCAATGGTCACAAGACGACCGAACGCACCGCTGACACGACCTGACTCAACGTCCCTGTGCCCGATCTCGTGCCACCACGTACCAGCGAGCAAGTGACCTGACGCGTAGATCGAATGACCTAATGCTCCATCACGCGGAGTCAAGCCGACTCTAGAGAGGTCTCGAGAGGGAAAAATGATGACCTAATGCGTCAGTTCGGCCACGACCTGACTCAGCACCTGAGTCCGATCCTCCACAGACTACCACACGTCAACGCTACACCCACGTCATTGCGTCAGCATACATCAGAGGTGACCGAACGTGGCCCCTGCACATCAGGTCACTCTTCTATGCCAGCGTTTGGTCACAAGACCGAGACCACGCGCTCTCTGTTGCCACTTGACCGGAAGAGAAGTTCCTGCCGAGGCCTACGTCCGGTCACTCATAGTGACCTCCTTTCGCCTCCTTTTCTTCACCGAATTGATCCACAACAACTCTGACCTCTTCTCCTTTGCAAATATGCCAACACCACCAAGTGTACACCACCATGTGTATGTGTGTTAGCATTTTCACAATCATTTTTCAAAGGATTAGCCACTCAACTTGCCACGCCACTCAATCCTAGCAACGATGCAAAGTTAGATCACTCAGGTGGCACTAGATGACCGATATGCAAACAAGTTTGCCCCTCTTGATAGTATGCCATCTATCCTAAACCTAGTCATAAACTTCTCTACACACCTATGACCGGTGAAATGAAATGCCCTATAGGTTATGCCTTTGCCTTGCGCATTTCATTACATCTCCTCCAATATTGATGCAACACATGCACCAACATGATCAATAATGATATGATCCACTCCATATCATCATGTGATCATATTGGTTCATTGATCTTGACTTCACTTGCTCTTCACCATTGCTTCGGTCCATCGGCGCCAAGTCATCACTCAACTTGCCCTTCACACTTGCAACTGGTCTGTCGAGCCAAGTCATGTCTTGATCTTCTCCACCTTAATCACATGACTCAATGTCATGTCTCATGTGCAATGAGCTCCTTCATCACATGTGTGAGCTTTGCAACATTTCTAGGCCATTTTCACTGTCATGGTATATGTTGCTCACACACATATACTTGTGGACTAATCACCTGTGTATCTCACTCAAACACATATTAGTCCACCAAAGGTTGTCACTCAATTACCAAAACCAAACAAGGACCTTTCACTAACTCACTTGTGCTTGCAAGAGTGTGATCTAATTGCGAAGTTATTGATTTCTAATGTGTTGCATTGAGTGATTGCATCAGGTGGCACTAGGTGATCGAGTTGCAAGCCGGTGATGCTTGTTACTCTTGGAGGTTACCACCTCCTAGATGGCTTGGTGGTGGTCTCCGTAGAAGCATGCAAAGAAGATTGTGCAGTGCTTCGAGAAGAGATTGTGAGGGATATTATGCTCACCCTGCGGGAGCCGCGAAGAGCAACTCTAATAGAGCGAGATGTGAAGGGCGACAAGTGATCCGGCCATGTCAAGTGCTAGAGCTTGTGGTAAGCACTCCACGTGGGAGTGTGACTTGTGGGTCACCACTAGCAAGAGGACCGGCGACAACCTTGGAGCTTGTCTCAATGAGGACTAGCTTGATGGCAACCAAGTGAACCTCAGGACAAAAATCACCGTGGCATCCTTGTCTTCCCGTTGGTTTGCATTCCCCTTACATAAGCTTGTAATTACATTTATATATATTGTGCTTGTGTAGTTGCTCTTGTAATTAGTTAGCTTGTGTAGCTTGCTAGTTACCTTCTTGCTTGTGTAGCACAGAAGTCGCTCCATTGCGCAACTAATTTGGCTTGTGTAGCCTTGTTAGTTGCATTGCTTAGTTTGTGTAGCTAAGTAATTTGCGCTCCATAATTTGGCTTGTGTAGGTGAGCTCTAGCTAGCCCGGTGTGACAGAACCGTCCAATTTATACAAGATCAAGTACGGTTGTCCCCGCTAACACGTTGACACGCGCATACTTTTACTTATATAAACCTGGTAGTCCGCCGAGTGTCACGAAGGAGCTTGGTAAATCAACATCACAACCAAGATCGTATGATTAAGCAAATACACATCATATACACAGAGTTGCAGCGAAAATAATATTACAAATGGGTTCACAAATAATAGTACAAGTTTGAGTTGCAAAACCGATTAGTGAAAACAACATAGCTTTCAAATGATTACAATAATATAAGTTCCAAATACATTGCTAGCATAAGTGACATCCTCTGATAAAAGCATATAGATGAGAAATAAATATAGAGTCACCGAGCCCACCGGCGGTTAGCCACCATCTTCAGCAGGCCAAGAACTTCATCTGCAACATGGTGGGATAAGCCCTAAGTACTCGAATGTACTCAGCTAGACTTACCCATCATAAACTAGAAATAAAGTGACTCCAAGGAGTATGCAAGGCTTTACAGGTGGAGCTAGCTTGATAAAATTTTGCTTAAAAGCCACTAGTTGAGCTATACATTTTATAATTCGGTAACCAAGTTAATTATAGCTATTCATCTCTAAATTAGCACCTATACTAAAGCAATCATGTGATTAAGCTAACAAGCATTAGTAACCATATCCGGTGTAACATTTCCATATTCATCATAACCATCAAATTCCATCAGTTAATGCTACGTTGCCGCTGCTCAGTCAAGTTCTCACTATCGGGGAGAGATGGCGACTCGAATCGATTCCAACCAGCTGAGGAGTTATTCCTAACACAAACCTAGACATACCTGCGCCAAGGTAGTCTTAGGTCATCTTTGGTACAACTTAGGTACGGTCATGAGTCCGATCAGCGCCGCATCCTCATAGATTCTACTAGACTGCCAGGAAGTTTAGGCTCGGCCTGCCCTTGGACTCACACCACTAGCTCCCCGCATATCCTTACTGCCTCCAGTGTGCGCACTTTCACTTACCGGGTCCTAGCCTGAGTTGAGCTACTCGGCTTCGCGGTCGGAACGACTTATCCGGCCAACTAAGTGTTAGGCATGCATTCAACATGACATGAGGACGTACAGCGAATCAGTCCTTAACTGACACAGACAAGGATAAATAGGCACCAAGACCTCCATGCATTGTTACTTCTCTATCACAATCCCACCTGGTCTCCTTTTATTTATCAACACATGGTTATTTCCATGATAGCAAATATAGCCAACCATGCTTTGGTATCCACATATATCTCGTAGGTGATAGGAAATCGTCTGACTTCTATTGGTCTAAGCATTGTTAAGCATATATTCGATTCTAGACCTACATAGGGTTTAAGGTATATTTCTGGACAAGGTAGTTCTATGCATCAAGTGATTCCAATCAACTCTTATAACCTAATACATCAAACATAAAGAACTCAAGTGATATTTGTAAAAACATAGGAGGCTTAGAATGCTTCAGAGCTTGCTTGGGATCCGATACAAGTCAGTTCAGTTAGCTCGCACCATCTTGGTGGCATCTCCTGTCCTAGCACTTGCTTAGTCCTTCCATCTTTGGGATAGGTCCACCATACACCATCTTTAGGTTAGGCTTCAACATCATGTCCTTCACGTGGTTCATCCAGCGCACCTAGATGAGATGTAAGATGCAAGTGCAAGAATATAAAGAATGGTAATAAGAGATGCATCACATGAGAGTGTTCAAGACAAACACAAGATTATGCAAGATATAAGCACCTAGAGTTATTTAACTAAACATCACACAACCTATTATAGAGGGATAGCAATCATATTAGGCATGGTACATAAGTGAACTTAAGTTCAGATATTGTACACATGCATCGATCAAGAACTAACCAAACATGTTTAGTCAAAACAAGAGCAAGCTAAAGCCAAAACAAGAGCAAGCTAAAGCAATCACCAAGCACATATACAAAAATCTGGACAGCAGCACAGTAATCACTTGTTTCAACTATAACCGGAGTTACAAATATTCAATAAAGGTGACCTTGGACTTTCTGGAAAGCTTAGAAAATTATCTACAACTTTGTTATTCATACCAAAATCTGATTCAACAAATAACAAGGTCAAAATACATCATGAAGCAGAGCTTATACAGCTAAGGATAGAAAACTGATATTAACTTCAGAAATGCATAACTGGAGTTCTAGACATTCAGCAAACATGATTATTAACTTTATGGAAAGCTTACTAAGTTATGTATAACTTTCTCATTATCATTTTAAGATGATTCTACAGCTAACAAGGTCAAACAACACCAAGAAGGCATCTCTGTCCAGATTTGGACACAAATCTATCATTCCACTTTGAACAGCTATAACTAGAGTTCTAGATCACCAAAAAGGGTGTTCTATAACATTTTAGAAATCTTAGGAAAAGCACTACAACTCTCCTATTATCACAAATACATGATTCCATGTTTAAATGAGTCAAAAAATGGAATCATTCAGATCTGTCTAGAGGACATGCAAAACCTGACAGCAAACTTCTAAAATCTATAACTCCTAAACCATCAGGCCTAAAATCAAGAAATCTTAGGAACAGTAAGATAAGAAAATTATCTACAACTTCGGTACTCACCCCATTTACAAACAACATCATTTGATCCACGAAGTTATCATCACAACAGAAAATGCACATGTAGCCATTTCAGAATGTAACAATGTGATGTTTCACTTGTTTTGCTAACAAAGAGCATTCACACATGAGCCATTCAAGAACTTCAACCACCACTAACATACTAAGCAACACTTTATTGAACACCAATCACTCAAAGCATCACCAAATATAATTATAAGCTTTATCTACAATTATGCTTTTATTAATCCTTTTTCCTAATAAACATATATATAATTTTAGTGATTTATGATAACAACTAGTTTGGGGCTGAGATTTTTATGAGTGGTAGATGTTATTAAAACATGGCTACTGCACGAATTTCACATGCTTAGGTTATATAATTTAATTACTATAAAAAAGACAAATTGCTATTGCAAGAAAACATGTAAAAGCAAGATAAATCTAAAGATCATCATTTTCTATAAACACATAGCCATATTATATGTTATTATGGTAGCACAACATCATACAAAGGTAGTGGAACCACATCTTCCATTTTTACACCTACATAAAAATTATAACTTATTTAAAATCATTTATCAAGCATTAATCAAGTTAAATCAATAACTCAATCATACTACATCCAATGACCATAAAATTTTTACCACAGTACACACATAGCATCAGTAGCCTATCATAAAAACTTCACAACAATTGGAGCACCATACTTTAGATATGAGAATAACCACAAAACAAGCTAAAATTGCCTATTTAACAAGATTAAATCAAAACATTATAAAAATAATACACAACTAGCATGTTTAATATTTTTATTAGCTATATCATATCATCACAAGATTAATACAACTGTAATTACTAATTTTGGACTTCTATAACTCGAGATATGCATCTGTCCAACTTAAAAGCATTTTTAAAAGAACTTTAGAAAAATAAATAAAAACAGTAGAAACTTTCTACTAACACATATCATATTATAACTCTACTGCATAGATCTACTCTCAAGGATTCCAAAAAGTCCTTATTTTATATTTTACGATTTTTCTACAATTTATTATGATTTTCCAAAGTTTTAGCCATAAAAGAAAAAAAATACAATTACAAAGAGGACCCTACACTTTCCACTAAACAGATTTCAGCAAACAGATCCTACCAGACACTATTTATCTGAGTCATGGGATTCATAGTTAGGCCCTTCCCTTTCGTCGAATTCCTGCGCAAGGTCCCCGACGCGAGTTGGAGCAGAGGAGGTCAACGACGGCTCGATTTTCGTCGAGGTGGTCAACCTCCGGTGGCGAGCGGCGGCGACAGAGTTCCAGGGGGTCCATGCGCCTCCATGGGACAGCTCGGCTTGGCCCGAGGTGGTCCTAGGTGGCGCGGCCATGGCAGCAGCAGCCCGACGGCCGATGAGGACGGCTCGGGGTCGATCGGCCTTGGCGGGCGGTGGCCGGCAGCGGCGGGGAGCATCAGGGTGCCCGCACGCACTGAGAGGAGTCCGCAGCTCGCCCCATGGTGGCTCGACATGGCTTGGCAGCGTGCGCCCGTAGCTACAGCGGTAGCTACTCTAGCGATGGTGCTATGGCGGCCGCGGTGGCTGGGAAATGGGCACAGGAGGGGCAGCGTGGGGCGGTGGAGGCGTAGCGACACTTGGCTAGGGCGGAGAAGGCCCAGAGTGGCCTAGCCACGGTAGCGTGAACTCAGCCCGCCTCGGCCATGGTGGTCACAGCGGCAGAGCGCTCAGGTGATGTTTGGCTTGGCCGAGCGTACGCGCGAGATGGAGCCCGCTGAGGCGAAGGCGGTGGTGCACACGGTGGGACACGAGGGAGCTCGTAGGCTAGGAAATGGCGATGGCCATGGAGCTCTACTACTCGGGCATGGTGAGTAGAGAGAGCGAGAGAGCGAGCTGGACGAAGGAGGGGTGAGCGCTTGGCCTTTTCATCCACACGGCATGAGTGTTGGCGAGGTGGCGAGCATGCGAGGGCATGAGGGAGCCACGTGGCGTGTGGCGCCTGCACGCGGTCGGATGACGGCGCTGCCCTAAAGCTTTCAAGCCAGCTCAAACATCAACTGAATCCCCTAACTTTTCCCCTCTCTAACTACCAATTTCGTGTTGTAGCGGATCAAACTTTCTTACTACGAGTTGTAGAGCCATATGTGGTGAACAACTTTGCTTCAAGGATCCAAGTGAGATTCGGATTCATTTGAGAGATTTAGGGCTCTGAAGATGAGTAAACGAAACAGAAAACAAGTTCTGAACATTCAGACCAGTGCGGTTTTCAGAGCCAACATTCGATTTTGGGATTGAAGTTTGAAGGTGCAAACGTGATCCAAACTTGATGAGACTTATTTTATTGTTTGCAACACAAAATGTACTTCAACTCATATTAAGGAATCCAGTTGAGTTACCATATGAATTTGGAAGATAAAAATTCACAAACATGTCAACTTGCTATTGTCAATCGGGGACTTAAAAATATTTCTAAGAGCTCAAAAGGAGCACTGCATTCAAACTTGAGGCCACCGTTTGAGCCACTTAGAAGTTGAATCAGGTCTTGGTCAAAAAATAATGTTTGTTGTACTCCACTCAAACTTCAACTTTTATTTAAGGTACAACTCCATGCAAGCACTCCAGATAGTTGGTCAACATAGGTCAAAACCATATCATGAAAAGGACAATTTTAGCTATTCCCACACTTAGAAGCATTTTCTTGACATTTGCTCAACATGAACCCTTCATGACTTTTGTTCATGAGTTGAATTAGAGTTGTTTGAGCAAGGTTGCAAGGTTTGGTCGACATCCCATGTTTCCATTTGCTTAATAAAGCCATTCAATCAAGGTTATAACTTATCATTTTATGTGACTTCTTGGCTCCAAACTTTACGAAACTTTTTCACTGGTCAAGATGGATGCATGTTGATGTAATGTTCATGAAATAAGCATGTTTAACATTACTCATGCCTAATCTTAACCAGGGTCCACATGTAAGCAAAGTGTATTGTCCGAGTCCAAGTTGGGGCTCATTTTCATAGGTTTGACCTCAATACCTTCATCATTACTTCCAGATTATGAACTAGAGATCATAATCATTGCTTGACATATCCTACTTAAGTCTAGTTTCGCTGCTTAACTCATGACTAACAACCGGGGTGTTACACCCGGGACCTTTGTTGCCTATTTAGGATCTTTGTAAGGTGTTTAAAACTTAGATAGAGGGGTGTAGTCTTGGCTAGACCGATAGTTTTAGTTTCGCATTTGTTTTGGTTAGCTGGCGTAATTATTTTTCGAAAGGACTATTCACCCCCCTCTAGTCCGCCATCTCGACCCTACAACATCCTAATTATGTTTAGTGCCAAACTTTTTGCTGTCTATCAATAGGTTGTTACTCAATGACTTTGATTTTTCAACTCTGATGGTAAGTCTATGTGCTTAGAAAGAATTTGCATTCTGAGGTATATGAAGACTATAAATATATGCACCCTTGGGGTTTTCATCATAATAAAGAGCCCGCTTATTGGATTGTTCTTCTGCATTTCTATCCCAACAAACATGGATTTGCCCTTCCTAGATTTTGTTTCCAATTTAGAGATTGTAACAGCTTCACTTTCTCTTTGTAACCACACAAAAAACATTCCTCAGTCCTACCTATTGTGTAGCCCGGCCGCTCGGTGGCATTATTTGCTAGGCCAACATGTAGCACTAACTTGCCTTTTTGTTTCTCACCTAATGGTTACTGTATGATTCATGGTTAATTCAATGAAAAATAGTGGCTCTCCAGCACCATTGGGTGACAAGACTAACACTACTAATGGAGGTAAACAAAATAAATCATCCTTTTACTATATTATAAAATTCAGCGTATTGTTTATATTATTAATGATAATTAAAGTATCTGGATGTAACACTGTAGGAAGCGATGCTAGAGAACGCAAGAGAGAAAGAGAAAAGACTCGATGGCTCGCAATGTCTCAAGAGAAAAGGGACGAAAGAAATAAAAAACATCGAGAAGCATATAAAAGAAAAAAGGGGCAACACCTAAATATTCAAACTACCAATGGTAGTATAGTAGAGACGTTGTTGAGTAATAATATAGATATTACTATACTATTGATGTTACTCATACATGCTGTATCACAATTGGTAGATGGTCAGGATGCACCAAACAAGGAAAATATGGATCCTAATGAAACAAATGATTGGTTGCATAGGAATGATTCACTCCATACAATTAATATTGATGATATATCCAATCAGATATCAGGTAATTGAACTATTGTTTATATGGCATCAACGCCTACATTTTTGTGTTGGCGAATCTATCAATAGCTTTATATACAGCGAGAGGATCGTTGATGGATATCTGGTGTGTTTGGTTGTCTTGTTACTATTTTAACTCAAACACAACTATGTAGGTGATGAAGATGAAGTAATTACTGCTTGTAGCATAATTAATCAAGAATTGCAATCACAACGCACCGATGCTTCACATAAGAGACAGTTAACAAATGAGCAAGTCATGGCTGATCGTGCAAGGAAGTGGATGACATATGCAAACATGACACCTGAGCAACAAGAACAAAGGCGCAGGCGACAAGGCTTTACAATAAAACTCCATCTCATAAAGAGGCAATGAAAGTGACTACAAACCGCTTCTAGGGAGGTGAAGAAACACACCTTAAACTAGTGAGTCCATCGTAATGGAGAATACCCTCTTTAATCCAAAGATGGTGTGGCCCACTACAAACTCATCTGGGCCTCATGCACCCACAATAAGCCCCAGCGATTAGGTTAACCCAGAATCCACTACAACACCTATTTGCTTCCCACAAGCTACTGAGGAGACAAATGATGATGATGATGATGGATGTGGTGATATAATGCCTAGTCATATGACACATAGACAAAATGTTCCATTTGGGCAAAGACATGCATTGTTAGCCCGCCATAACACTGTGTTTGAGCGCCACATCGGTCAAAACATGGGAGTAGCTAACAATGATGATGAATGCATGACTAAAGACCATGCAAATGAAGAAATGTGTTTACCTTAGTCAACCGTGACCAACAATGGTAAGTAACGAGGTCTCCCTACCCCTGCTCCTTCACATGAAACAACTTTATTTCTATCTCAACCATGTCCATTATGTGATTGATAGAAAATGCTGGACCAAGCAATCAAAATGCATCGGCTACACTTGCACAACCATTATTTGACGACACTGATAATTTGCACTACTTTTAACATTCTTTACAATATTTGCTTTCCTTTATTGTTACCCAAGCTATAATATCTCATGGCGGTGTGACAATCATAGACGATGATGAGGGTGATATATTCGAAGATGATGAGGAAGAGGACGAGGATACTTGTTTACTGGGCAAGGTATTTATACCAAATACCGAATAACTTTCTAAACATCCACTCCTTTATCTAATCTTTATTTTTATGTTCAAATGTCATTTCAATAGAGGAATCAGATGATGATGTCCAAAGTGATACTCTAGAGGAAGACACTGCTTCTAACCCTGAAGTACCTGACCCATACAAAAAAGGTGTATAGTAACATGCCTAGGGAGACACATGCTAAAACATGTCCCATATTGCAGCCACTGTCGGTGCGAAGAGGTTTCAAAAGAACCTCCTAGGTTCTATTGCTGCAGCGGAAAGGTCGAGCTAAATGTGCCAGTCATACCAGACTAGCTCATGAGGCTTTGGACGAGCTCTGACGTGGACGCTAGGCACTTCCGTAACAATATCAGTTTTTCAATGGCCACTTCTCTTTCACTTCCCTCAACTGTCGTCTCGATAGTGCTACTACTAACATCAGAAATAGCGGCATATATACCTTCCATGCACATGGAATGATCTATCACAACATAAGGTCATTTGGGAGAGAAGATGGTAAGGAGCCTAGATATCTTGAGCTTTACTTCTATGATGATGATCTCGAGCCTTGAGCACCGGTACCAAAAGTGTCGAGAAGAGTAGTACCAAAAAGATAAAGAAGTTATAGAGAGATTGGTGGCCATCCTTCATGACAACCCATACTCACAACATTTGAGGAGTATGGGGTAGGCTGAACAACTCGAGGAATATCGTCACACTTAACCTTGATCAGCGATTAGACCAAAGGACATACAACATGCCAATGGCTTTGGAGGTGGCTGCTATTTGGATCGAGGGTAGTGAACTCCTTGGTTAGTTTCAGAATAGTGTTGTCCTACATGGGAAAGATAGGAGTAGGCATGGCATCCAATCATACCATGGATGCTATGATGCTCTTTCATACCCACTCTTCTTCCCTAGCGGTGATCTTGGATGGCATATGAATATCCCAAAGAAAGGTGTTACTATGGAGGATGTCAACATGGTTCGTGCCCTACGTAAGGCTCGTAGTGGTATAGAAGAAGAAATAGGTTTGTTTATCTTCTTATACTTTTCATGAATATCAAACCATTATCCTAGAAACACCTCTAATACCATATATTTTTTGTAGACTCTCGGGAAATTTATGTGTTTCTATGCGTGACTACTACTACTATAGTTCCAGATACGACCAAGAATCTTTAATCCCATACTTTATGGCAAGCGTCTTTTCCAACAGTTTGCGGTGGACACGTATATCAAAATTGAGAGTTCTCAATTGGATTACATACATAATCATCAAACAGAGATTAGGGCCGACCTCTACCAAGGATTGGTTGATAGCTTGCATACTAGTAAGGGAAGATCAGAAGCTGTTGGAAAGTGGACGATGATGCCTTCTTCGTTTATCGGAGGCTCGAGGGACATGAGGCGTGTATGTACTTGGATGCCATGGCACTGGTGCGGAGGTTTGGAAAACTAAACATCTTGCTGACTATGACATGTAATCCAAAGTGGGATGAGATCACGTGTGAGTTGTACCCTGGACAAACTCCACAGGATCGTCCAGATCTTATTGATCGGGTCTTTAGGGCAAAACTAGAAGAGTTTAAGCACATGTTGATAAAAAAGGATATCCTTGGAAAGGTTTGTGCACACGTGTATGTTGTGGAGTTCCAGAAGAGGGGTCTACCCACGCACATTTTTTGCTAATCATGGAGGGACGCTACAAAATCACGTGCCCAGAGCAGTATGACCTTCTCATCTCAGCCGAGCTCCCAAACAAGAAGAAATATCTAGACTTGTATAAAATGGTTACAAAGCATATGATGCATGGCCCTTGTGGAGTACTTAATCGCAATTGCCCATGCACAAAGGGCCATGAATCATGCAAGAACTGTTACCCGTGACCTTTCTATGATGCCACATTACAGGGCAAGGATTCATACCTGGTTTACAGACAGTGTGACAATGGTAGAAAATAAAAAGTTCATGGGCATGACCTTGACAACAGATAGCAAATAGCAGCCGATGACTAGGCATACATACATACATACATACATACATACATACATAAGCTTTCTTGTTGTGCACACCCTAGAGAGGTTTAAATTGGTGCTTGTTCTGACTGTCAATGGCCCTACGTGAAATAAGAAAGAGAGCGGAATGCAGCCAAGGATGACTTGCCGGGTATGCGCATGCATATGTTACGTTACAAGGGAGCATATGCAACCTGTTACAATGGTGTCTGTCCTCCGGCAAGTTGTCCTTGGCTATGTCTTGTTCTTTTTCTCTCACGTGAGGTTGTTGCAGGGTTTAACCTACATGGTTTACGTTAAGCTGCAAGGTGATCGAGGGATGTAGCTCAGATGGTAGAGCGCTTGCTTAGCATGCGAGAGGTACGGGGATCGATACCCCGCATCTCCATTATTATTGCCTACCCCAACTTGTTTAGGATTTAAAGGCTTTGTTGTTGTTGTTGTTGGTTTACGTTAAGCTGCGAGGTAATGCACGCATACCATTATACATATATCACGATGTTCTTATTTTACCCTGAATATCATGTACATGTGTAATGTGTTGGCTCATACATAGCCATCTAGAGCACATTCAACGTATTAGTCATTTCCAGATTACATGTCCTCTGACCAGCATCACATTTCATCTTCAGTTTTCTTATTCCTACTAGGTCTTCTTGAGCTTTATCAACAACATTCCATTTGACCAAATATACTTGGTATTCGCTGGAGGTAGCAGCACTGCGCTAGCTGCTAAGGCGCTAACCTTTCCTAAAACTAGCCTTGCTTCGACAAATAAGTGTAATGGAATTATGGAAACTAGTGATTTGCGCGCGCCCATGCGCGCGAGTTATGGCCGCAGCTGTCTGAGAAATGAAATAATGTTGATACAGAATGAATATGATAGGTTCTATCTGGGAAATGGAATAATGTTGATACGAACCAAACATATCACAGGAGGTATTTGTTTCCACCACTCAGACCACAGTTAGGACAGCACGCGTGCCAAAGGTCAAGCTGGATACACTACATATATATTACATGAGACATAGATGTCAAAATAGTACTTATATCTTACATGAAACAGTCCCACACCAGAACGGTAGATGTTCAAATAGTACATAATTTTACACGAAATAGTCCTAGGATAGAAAAAAATCACAGGTTAACCAAAAATCACCACAAAAATAGAGCACAGAAGGCAAACACAAGCTGAGAAAAATTAACCACAAATGTCTCATAATACTACAACTGATAATGTATGTTTAATATATTAATGGTCTATTGTCGTCCAAGACAAAAGTACTGAAATGTGATCACCTCACTTGATTTGGTTTTTGTTTTCTATGGGAAACCGTAAGTGTATCTTAATACAGTAAACATTATTTCATTCACCTTGCAATATCCCCCAGAATAACAATGTGCCATTGACATTTTGCCCTTGTTTTTCATAATCAGCACAAAACACAAGAGAAGTTGCAATAATTCGAAGATAGCATGACCATAAGTCAAGAGAAGCCAAGGCCAATAAGCTAGGCAACTATATAAAAGAACACAAAGGCGATGGAAGACACATGCCGCTTTTCATCAATCTGGATCAAACAAAAGAGGCCATCCTTTTGTTCCAATAGATACTACAGGTGTCAGCCAGATTCTGCATGCATGTAGTTCATTGGTTTCTTTATCAACAACCTCAACACTCTTCTACACATGATTGCTGGCAATCGCACTTACACAAGGCAAACAATCAAGAAATCAGAATATTATTAATAAAATGTTACCGAAAAAAGATTCTATAGAGGTACGAGCATATGCATTGCCTATCCTATATTATGAAACTACAGTCATATAATCAAGAACGACTCACTTGTTCTCGTCAACATAGCTGAACATGACAACAATTTTTTTTACTATATAAAGCTAGAAATTATCAGTCTACTTTCATGAAACTGATCTAGCTCTAAGCAGTTCCTGCCTGATCTAATCAGCATCTAGCTCTAAGAAGTTCCTGCCTGATCTAATCAGCATCAACAAAAACACACGTTCATCGACCATCACTGCAGATAGGACCAGCAACATGAACCTGGGTATGGATGTGGAAACAAGGATTTTGGTGCAAATGGGTCCATAGGATTGGAGCAGAAGCATTGATTCTAGGCGACTGCAGATGGCAGAAACTGTATGGTTCAGATGATGGGTGGTCAAGCAGCTCTTCTTCGGCCAATGTACCTTGTTCCTTGGGATTTCCTTTGTTCACACAAGAAGAATACTAAAGCTAATCCTTGTCCATTGTTGACAAGACAACAATATAAACTAATGCTTTTAATTTGGCAGCAAGCCAGCAACTATAATAAGAACTGCACTGTTTGATATAACTGTAAGTATTAATCTGACAATATATCAATCGAAGAGATTTCGTACCTGTCCTTACTAATCCTTGCTGCTACCGACCAATGAAATGATATCCATGTAAAATGTTGAAGACTATCCATGCAATAAGTGGTAGTTCAATCGGCAACCGGAGCCTCACGGCTCTGGCACCCTTATTCAACTAAACCAATCCAAAGAGAATAAAAATGAGTGATAAGGCCAAATGCATCGCATCGCAAAAAGGGATCATAGTAGTATGTGTACAGACATGAGCATATAAACACAGAAACACCTATCAATTCATTCTTATCTAGCAAGCTTTGCATAAAAACACCAGTTGCCATTTGGTGCCCATAAGCAACTTTTCATACAGGCTTTATTTAAAACGATCTAAAATCTTCAGAAGTAGGTTCAAAGTAATTTTAGAACCAGCATGTAAATGCAGCTTATGGAGAGAAGAACACAACTTTCATTTCCAGATTTCACTTTGTTTCATTGGAAACTCATCATATCCGGTTTTAAGACCAAAACTAAGTATAAACCATGTGTGTGCCCAGAGATCAATCACACACATATAGAGACAAATTACTCAAAGCTTTATTACATCACGTTTAATCATCCATTACAATATTATCAGAGTTATAACTAAACACTCTGTATACTCCTCCATAAGCCACATGTATTAGGCAGGTCTATGTGTGATTAGCTATAACCTGAACCTGCTATGTATACTTGATTGTATTCCTTGTATACCCAACCATATTGGCTAGGCTACATGGCGGTTCTTGCAGGCGCCAAGTGGGCTAGGTCTGCCAAGATTGCTTTGAGGTCTTTGCGTTAAATTTGGTTGGGCCACGGAGAGTGAGGGGCCGGCAGGGGGTGGCTGTGTGGGTGGGCGTCTTGGCCAATTGAGAGGGAGGAGCAAAAGCCTTTTCTTTTTATTTTCAACAGATTTCAAATGCATTTTCAAAGATTTTGAATTCAGTTTTAATTTTGGACAAAGCCACTCTAACACAACAATAAATAATGCAGCAGCATGAATGCACCAACATGTTCCTATCCTTATGATGGATTTTAATTTAATAAAATTTATCATTTTTCTATGTTGTATGATCACATAAGTGCATAACAAAATCATTTCAACCTATTTTTAAAAATGACACAAATTTTAGGGTGTTACAAAAACCCTCCACCACTATCTTGTTTTTAAAAGCTGGAACCTGATTCTGCTTTATCCCTAGAATAAAAAAGGTAGTGACACAACAGTAATTGTTTTTTTCATCTAGAATTAGAGGTTTTTTTAGTACCAGCCAAAGATTCTATGAAGCATCAAAACTGATCAAAGGAAATAGCAATGAACAAAGTTGAGTTTTAACTTATTTGAAGGAAAAATAATTTGTTCTATAACCAGTGAGGTTAAATCTAAACATAAAGTTTAGGAGGTCAAGCTGGTGGCCTGATTACTACGATGTGATTGACCATGATGCGAAGTCCATTGGGTGCTCAATCACAAATTCAAGGACACGCTAATGACTATTTGCATGAGGCAACACAAATTTAGTACAAACAGACAAAGCGGAAAGCTATCCACCTTCCTTGCGCACAAAATTGTCGTGAAAGGCAAGACCAACAAATGTGTTTCCAAATGCATGATGAAATGGAGAAGTCTAGCTACCTCACTACATTTGTCAGGCTGCACGACAAACCTGATTCTCTTAGGCAAATCTAACGTATCACATGTTGCTACTTTGGGAGAACGTTACACATCAAATTCGCTCACGACAAAAGTAACTCTTCAATGGCCAACAAATTGCAATACGATATTTCATTATCCATACGCTGCCTAAATATACGCCCAAAGCCTAGCAATCTGACCTCAAATTGCTCGAACAAGCAATACGCATTCCTGGCAAGATGGTGCCGAAGTCCATTGGGTGCTCAATCACATCGTGGTAATCAGACAGCTGTGTCAATCAATAACCGCGATATGAACACTCAACAGCTCCCTACCAAACAAATTGACAACTCCAGGAAGCATGGCAAATGAATATGGGCTCCTTACCTCCTCTAGATCCACTGGCTCCGCAAACACTCCATACGTATTCTTCCTGCGGAATAGGGCAGTGGCAAAAGGAGGAGAAATCGAGCTCATTAAAACTTGACGCAACAAATCTCATCTTGCGTTTGCGACAAAGATGTGAAACACACTTTTGAAGCTTCTCAAGAATCATCCCCATCGCCTTCCGGTCCGGCCGCGGCGTCGTCCTCACGGTCCGTAAATCCAGCAAGCGGGAAAAGGCACTCAAAAATCAAACATCAAACAAGCAGGGCCGAGAAAACAGAAAGCAAATCGGACCTGGTACCGAAGGCCGTTTCGTCCTCGGTGCGCTCGTGGGGTCGCTCCTCCCACCACCACCAACCTACAAGGAGCGCAGATCTAGCGTTAGGCAATTTGCCAAGACGCAAAAAGCAAAGTCTGGCGGCTTATCCGTGGCATGGCCCACCTCGCGATGGCGAGATCTGCCGACGTCTTACTCGATCCGGCGGACGCTACGAGAGGACACGACCGAGCTAGATTCATGGCGGACGAACGGATGTGGCCATGAAGGCCCTAGATCCGGTCGTGGAGGCCCCGGTTCGACCCCAGCAAAGAAGTGCGACAAGCACAGACCGATGCTCGACCCCGGCGCCGGCGAGTGAAGGAGAGGAGGAGCAAGGGAGAGAGGCCACCTTCACTGGGTTCGCTCGCCGGAGTCCTCGCTACTGGGCGCGTGGGGCTTTCGAGGCGATTGCTGCGTGGAGGCTCGACCAAACCAACCCTGGGCCCCACCTGCGTCGCCAAGACGCCACCATGGGGGGCGAAGCTCACCCATAACGCCAAGCAGGGTGCCACCACACAGGCCGAACGCGCACGCCACGCCGAGGGCGACTTGCCTCAAGGCCGGGTGCGCCATCTTTGAAACCGCCCTAGCCGGGCTCATGCCTCCTTGCCGTGGAGTGGCACCCTCGCCCGGACACAGCACGGGCCCGCCCTAGCCGCCGCCGAGAGATAAGGGGGAGGGAGGAGAGGCGGATGTGGACGGGAGAGAGAGCTAGGGTTGAAGCCGGTATATATTCGGCATGGAAGGAGACAGCAGCGCCGCCGATCTCCATTCGAACGGACCAAAACATTTTTGCTAACGTGGCCACCCTGGGGAGTGTCTTGGCCAACGGCACAAGAACCACATATCACGAATCAGACGGGCAACTTTTTTTTTTCTACCGTGGACATGTTGGCCTCACGAGCTGGCCACAAACGAATTTACACTTTAAATCTGAACCCAGTCACAAACTCACAAGTTCACAAAACAAGTTATATGGAAAAGCTTAACCGTCAACAGACCCGCACCAGCAGTAGGCTGCTACCAGAACTTCCTTTGTATTTCGATCAATTGCAGAAACTGGATTCAGATGCAGGGATACCAAGATTGATAGCTGTTCCTGTAACAGCAAGTTCGTGCAGTACAACCAACAAATTTGAGTTGGGGACTAAAGAAGCGAGGAGCACCATACCTCTTCCCCTCGTGGCACCCGCTCAAGCAGCGGTCAGGCGCGGCGCGCTCTCCCTCCCGGCTGCTACGCGCTTGCTGCGGAGCTTCCCTCTAGCCCTGGACTAGCTACGCCGCCGCGCGCAAGCATGGAGGAGGAGAATGCTGAAGCAGACGGTTCTGCTTCCTCTGGTTCAGCGAAGTGGAATACTAACCTGGGCCGGTATATAAAAGCTGCGGCCTGCGACTGTAGCCGGGCTGTGTGGGGATAAGCTGGCCCAGAGATCATGGACCGTGGATTACAATGATTTTATATGCTTGCTTCACTTGTTTGGTAAAACATATCTAAGAGTCTTTCTAAAGCTTATTCTCATCATCATTATTTGAAGAGCAATTAACAGAAAAAATACTTCCTATATCTTTCTGCTCTTCAATAATTTTTGTATATCTTGTGTGCTTTCTATAGAGTCATTCTCGTTTTCTATCTTTGCCTAGCGAGAAATCCAGAATAAAAAAGATGGCTATATTTGAATAACCAAATAAAGAAAATGTTGGAGGTATTTTTTCATCAAAATATCTATTCCTACGAATTAGAAACGAAATAGAGCGTCTCTTGGAGTTGCTCTAAAAGGACCAAATGATCTATGACAAGGTAAATTGATGTCTACTAATAAAAGTTTAAAGAGCAAAAAATATTAATCTATGCAAAAACTATAACTCTCCTATCCCCAAATAAGTGCAATTCTCGCTTCTCGAAAAGTTAAACTCTTTTAACTTTGACCAAATAAATAGAAAATAATATCAATGTTTGCATCTTCAAATAAATTTATTATGAAAGTATGTTTCAATGCCAATCTAATTATACTTGTTACACAGCATAAACATGATTATTTTTTATATATACTTGGTCAAACTTAACAATATTGGACTTCTCAAGAAACGATATATGCATTTATTTTAGGACGGAAGAAGACAACATTTGTATCTCTAAATAAATTTATTATAAAAATATGTTTAAAGATTCATTTAATAATAGTAATTATGCAGTATAAATATTAATATATCCTATATTTAATTAAAATTAAAAGTATTTGACTTTCCGAGAAAGTATAATGGGACGAGGGACCAGCTCATACCCGTATTTGCCAAAGCCCATAAAGCATCCCGCATAGGCATAGCTCACAGCTCCACGTGTCACAACTCACGAGTACCGGTAGCAGAATCCTTTTTTTCTTGTGTTGACAAAAAGAGAAAACAATAATGCAACAATAAGTATTATTTTTACTCGGAAAAGAAAAAGGAAGAAAAATCCGTTTCTGCAATCGTGGCCCCCTTCTCCATCCATCAGTTTCCGTTTCCCCCCAGTCCAGCCTAGATCGAGCGCGACCCTTCTTTCTCGATCCGACGCCGGCCGACGACCCCTAGCCGGCGGCGACCATGGCGTTCGGCGAGCGCGTCACCACCTTCGAGGACAGCGAGAAGGAGAGCGAGTACGGCTACGTCCGCAAGGTCCGCGTCCTCCTCTCCCGTCCCTGCTCTCTAGATCATTAGACTAGACCCTACCTCTCGGCTCGCGTGATGTCTTGCCAGGTTGGTTCTGGATCACGGAACCGTAGCGGCCTTGTCTGCCAATTTGAGTGTTGTCCCGATCATTGGAGCATCTGGGTGCGGGAATGTTCTGTCCGGTACTTGCCATGCAACTTTGCTGGGATTCCAGTGATGATATTTGGGTCAAATTGAATATACGGGGAATTCGTTCTATTGCTGGTGCTCCCAGTTTGGACCGGGAGAGATGTGCCGTCTCTTTTTGTGGATTACTGTTATGCTACTGAGAGTTGGCTGCTGCAGCTGTGTTCTTAGTTAGCCTGCATATCGGGAAACTAGCATGATCGTGTTGGATATGATTTATGAAATTGTGGTCAAGCGTGTAGGTTACACAACCTAGCAATTAAATTTGAGATTTTGTTAGTCTATTAGACGATATTTCGATCATTACTCTGTACTACGGTCTCTTATGATGTATCTGTCTCCTTCTGTAGGTCTCTGGACCTGTGGTTGTGGCTGATGGCATGGGTGGTGCTGCCATGTATGAACTTGTTCGTGTTGGCCATGACAACCTCATCGGGGAAATTATTCGTCTTGAGGGTGACTCAGCTACAATTCAAGGTATTGTACAGTACAGTCCCAATCCTCCTGTTCATTTTCATTATATGGTCTGAAAAGCACTAAAGAAATTCACTCAATGAATTACCCAATTGCTACAACTATTTTGCAGTTTATGAGGAAACAGCTGGGCTGATGGTTAATGACCCAGTGTTGAGAACAAGAAAGGTATTGTTTGTGTTGATTTCTGCACGTAGTTGTGTATGTTTCTTGTTTTTTCCTCTAATTGTGTCATGGCTATTTTTCATGCAGCCTCTCTCGGTTGAATTGGGGCCTGGCATTCTTGGAAACATCTTTGATGGAATTCAGGTACATAAATGTGACAAACACATAGTAGTGTTAACTCGGGTACATCTGTTCTGATGATATGGCCTCCTATCATCCCTTTGCAGCGCCCTCTAAAAACAATTGCAATTAAATCTGGGGACGTGTACATACCACGTGGTGTATCAGTCCCTGCCCTTGACAAAGATCAGCTGTGGGAATTTCAGCCAAAGAAGCTAGGTAATTTGTGTGTGAATAGTCTATAAAAGCTAAGCACGGTGTCTAAATACCTCATTTCAAGTTTTGTCCTGTATAGAAAGAGCAATAATTTATTCATTTCTTTCAGGCGTAGGAGATGCCATCACAGGTGGAGATCTATATGCTGTGAGTACAGAGATATCAGTTTTCCTTTTTTAATTTATTACTATCTTGCTGAAGTTTTCTGATTATTCCATCCATTGACACAATGCCTAACATGCACAATCTAATACTGGCGACTATTTTGCAGACTGTATTTGAGAATACACTGATGCAACACCATGTTGCCCTTCCTCCTGGTTCTATGGGGAAAATAAGCTACATTGCCCCTGCTGGTCAGTACAATTTGCAGGTTAGTATATATCATGCCTTTTCTGCTACATTTTCCTTTATTTTTGCTTAAATTTCCATGATCAATTTTTCGCTGTTGTTGTTTCCTATAAATGCAGGATACAGTACTGGAATTGGAATTTCAGGGCATCAAAAAGCAATTTACTATGCTCCAGGTGAAGCATTATCTCTTTTTTTAAGTCTTAATAAGTTAATATACTATCATAGTTTTAAACGTCTGAGTAATTATCATATTTGTGCTCTGCAGACATGGCCTGTGCGTTCACCAAGGCCTGTTTCGTCAAAGCTTGCTGCTGACACACCTCTCTTAACAGGACAGGTATTGAAGCAATAAAGTAAAACTTTCCTGTCCAGCTCCATTGAGTCTTGGTATCTCTCACATGTTTTGTAATTGGTTTCAGCGTGTGCTCGATGCATTGTTTCCCTCAGTGCTTGGAGGAACATGTGCTATTCCTGGAGCATTTGGGTGCGGAAAAACTGTCATTAGTCAAGCACTTTCAAAGGTCTTACTTCTATTTGACTTTTTCCCCATAGCTGCCAGTGTTGTCCAATTCTGCATGCTGGCTTTTAAAGTGCCTTAAGCCTACTCTTTTACTGACCCAAATTGCCTTATAAAACAGTATTCCAATTCAGAAGCTGTGGTTTACGTGGGTTGTGGGGAAAGAGGGAATGAGATGGCTGAGGTCCTTATGGACTTCCCACAATTGACAATGACATTGCCTGATGGACGTGAAGAGTCTGTCATGAAAAGAACAACTCTTGTGGCTAACACCTCCAACATGCCTGTCGCTGCTCGTGAAGCATCCATTTATACAGGTACACTTATGTGTTGAGATTTTTGCCACTTATATAGGCATGAGTTCAGATTCTAGATTGTTTTCTTGACCAGGTTGTAGTGCATTTCTTGACCAGATCACAGTGCTTTTCTTGACCAGATTGTTTCCACTTACATAGGCATGAGTTCTGTTGTAAGCTTATAACTCGCCGACTTGTGACCTATTATCTATCTATGACATGTCACACTGTTTATTTTTGTAAGTAAAAATTTCTAGCACCATCTAGCACAGATGGGAACAACGCAATGTTTGGAAAAGTAAAAGAACTTAGCACATGCAGATATAAGCATCTGCTGATAACTTGATATATCCCCAACTATTCTTCTTGTTGTTCAGTTTATGTTCAGAACTTGGTGCCCACTGCCCAGAGCCCTAGATCTTTTAGTGATTTAACGCTATTGAAGTGGTTGAGCGTGTCTATTTCCTGCTAACATGCTAAAACGAATCAACTGATGTTTTCTGTATCAGACAGAATGATGATGTGCATTTTTTTTTGTACCCAGGAATTACGATAGCTGAGTATTTCCGTGATATGGGATATAATGTCAGTATGATGGCTGATTCTACTTCCCGATGGGCTGAAGCATTGCGTGAAATTTCAGGACGTTTGGTATGATGGCTTTTCTTCCTTCCAGCTATCATTTTTCTTTTCTTCCCTGTATCCCATGGTCTGCTCAGCTGTAATGGAGTTGTGTCTGAATGGCTTAATGCTTTAGTAAGCTTATGGACAACACGATTTACCATGAGGATTTGATTTCTGTTCCATCATCTTGATTCATGTTGTGGTTGATGCTGCTTTACTTGCTGCTTTACTGCATAGCATTGTGATTTTCTTGTACTAAAAGTGATCAATATACTCCAGGCTGAAATGCCTGCAGATAGTGGTTACCCTGCATATTTGGCTTCACGGTTGGCATCGTTTTATGAACGTGCTGGGAAGGTGAAATGCCTTGGCAGTCCAGATCGGACTGGCAGTGTCACAATTGTCGGTGCTGTCTCTCCTCCTGGTGGTGATTTCTCAGATCCTGTTACCTCTGCAACCCTTAGTATTGTACAGGTAAAAAAAAAAACTGTTCAACTATTCCTCTTTAGGTTCAATCTAATGACATCGTCTTCATTACTTTGATGTCACTAACTGCTCTTGAGTGCAGGTCTTCTGGGGATTGGATAAGAAGCTGGCTCAAAGAAAGCATTTCCCATCTGTGAATTGGCTCATTTCATATTCAAAATACTCCAAGGTTGTTCCCTAACTTGCCCAGGATGTCAATCCAATCAGTCCTTTGAATTCTCTAAGAGAAAGCACAACCAATAAGAAAAGAAGCAAACTGGGAACATGATCCATGACCGCTTTTCCCAGATATATTGAGCTCCCTGTATCACATGGTTCCATCAACTATAGTTTTTATGAGTTATCTGAAGTCACTGCATCAATTGATTAGGTTCACTTGAATTATCAGTGTTTTAAATATCGACAATGTAGTTTAGTGTTGCAAACTGATTTGAACTAGTACCTTTAGTATTGAGTGATAACTCAAACCACAGATTGAAAACTGTGCTATTTTTGTATTTTTTTTTTGTTTACCATTTTTTATTCCACAGCGTATGTATCACATGAACTATGAATATAGCATTATAAGTGCATGCACAAGACATTGCTACTTGGCAAATAACTAAATAAGTAGGCAGTTATTAATTGCCTTTGCTGTATATATGGTTCTACATGTCATCAGTAATGAGGTTTCTTCATGGCTCCTGGGACATCTGTGTTATACTGACATACTATCTTTTGTTATTAAGGCTCTGGAATCCTTCTACGAAAAGTTTGATCCAGACTTCATTGATATTAGGACAAAAGCACGTGAAGTATTACAGAGAGAGGATGATCTAAATGAAATTGTCCAGGTATCCTTTTTCTTCTATGCATCAGTTGCCATGGATCCCATTCTGGGGTTTGTTGGCATATCCTGTTATAGAATTAATTTGCTCGCAGTGTGAGGGTGATATGTTGGGCATTTGGTGTAGGGTGATATGCTGGGTATAGGTTTGCAAATGTATATGTACCAACTCTGATTTTTCTGAATCTGATGGAAGTCAGTCACTGATTTTGTGGTGTATGTTGCTATATTTGCACAGAAGGAACAGTAAAAAAACAGGCTCTTCTGTTTTCCTGGTTCCTTTTTTTTTTCCTCCTGGATTTGTTGTTTGAACAGACATGGAATCTGTTTAAGACAATTTGATTTGCATGTTTAGTTTAATGCAAGTCTTGAAAGGTTCGATAGAAAGATTGGAGTCCTTTGCATTGCGTAGTTTATGACTTCACTTGGACTGATATTTCCACCATACAGCTTGTTGGCAAAGATGCACTGGCAGAAAGTGACAAGATTACTCTGGAGACTGCAAAGCTCCTTAGGGAAGATTACTTGGCGCAGAATGCATTCACACCGTGAGTGCTACTCTAATTAGGCTGATCTGTATGAATTGCCTGTCTTGTAAATGTATATAACCTTTCTGACCATGACTCCACTTCTCAAAATAGATATGACAAGTTTTGCCCGTTCTACAAATCTGTTTGGATGATGCGCAATATTATTCATTTCAACACATTAGCGAACCAGGTATTCTTCTTTACTTTTACCTTTTAGTACTTCATCAGTCTTGTATGTTGCACAAGCACAAGCAGATTGTTTTTTTTAATTAAAGGGTGTGTGTTTTCTGAATTAAAAATGTTCGATCATCTTTGAAGGATATTGATTAATGTTGAGCCATGGCCTATGGGCTCATGACAGAAATGGTTTATAACTTCATGTTTACATAATATATATGACTTGCATATACTGTAACCTTTTTTTTAACCTATGCAGGCTGTGGAACGAGCTGCTAGTGCTGATGGACAAAAGATAACCTACAGTGTTATAAAGCATCGCCTCGGTGATCTTTTCTATCGCCTAGTGTAAGTACTTGAGTCATGTATCCAAAGGGATACTGATTGCAATTTTCTTCTCAATGATTTATGGACGATTAATTGTTACTGTTATCCCCCTCTTTACAACAGTTCACAAAAGTTTGAGGATCCAGCTGAAGGTGAAGAGGCTCTAGTCGGAAAATTCAAGAAACTGTATGACGACCTTACGGCCGGATTCCGCAACCTAGAAGACGAAGCACGGTGAATATTTATTATACAGTCCGTGTCAACAATAAGACCAAATTCCCCGGAAGGTTCCGGGAGCAGTCTGTTTTGCCCAGCCTGAGGTTGTAGATGTAAATTAGGTATCAGATTTTCCCCCCACCAACACTGTTATATTTGTACCTTGTTCCCCCGGGTGCTCGACGGGCACTGTATTGATGTACCATTATTTTATTGTAAGATACTGGTGCACATGTTCTTGAGATGGGAGATGACATTACAGTGTGTTGACCTTATCCGGTTAATTGTGTCAGAATCAGATGATAGTTCGGGGTAGATCGTTGATTCACATGATGATTCCGACCAGCTGTGGGGTAGATCGTACACAAATCATATACTACCAGACAAGGGGATATCTGCTGCATCGAAGCACACGCTGATCCATGGCGTCCTCTCGGGAGCTGCTGAGGGCGGAGACAGACTGAAGAGAAAGCATGGCCAAAGGCCAGCCCACCTAATTTTGTCTCTTCCACATCTCCGCTTGCCTTGATGGAATGGACGCATGCTCGCAAGTGGAACAGCCTCAGACGGCTTTCGTTATGCCATGCACTGCAGATCCGGTTTCTCTCTTTTGGCCGTTACAAGTTATTGTCGCTGCTAGGCTTTTTTTTTTTTTAAGACGAAAGAAGAATTATATTAGATCATAGTTGGGTACATCATCACGTTACAAAAACACTGGAATACACTACGTATATCTAGAACTTGATCATCTAAATTGTACCCACGCTTTGTATAGCCCAAAATCTCAACTCCAAACATGTACGACGATTCGTATAGATGACCGCACAGACAAACACTCAGGCAAAATGCCTGAGAACATATGCCCAACGAACGACGGTCAATATTCCTGCAGGCGAAGTGGAGAAACTTCTTCTTTCTTGTGTCTTCCTTTTTCTTTCTGCCACCGAAGAATAAGAAAGATTGATCTGAACCTTATTCTCCCTAGTCCTTTATTGTGGTTAGATCTAACCACAACAAAACAGAGAAGAGATCGGAGAAAATTATTCCATGACAGTGACATCATCTCCGCTTTGATGTCGCCATCCGGAAAGCCAAGTCTCCATGTCGTCGAGCCGATGAAGTTGCTGACGCTGATGTCGCCCTCATCTTCAACAGAGCCGCCATGGAGAAAACGAATCCACCTTTTCTCCTCGCCGTCGTCGGGGAGGAGTAGGAGATAAATCCCTAGTACCAAAAAACTTGCATGGAGAGACTCTAACCCTAGATATCTCGATCTACTATAAACTTATAAAGAAACAATGGATCCCCACTCCCTCCGGCGAAACGCCGAAGGGGGTAGGGAGGGGGACCAACGGTGGTGGATGCGGAGGCGACGGTGGCGGCGGCGCTAGGGCGTTTTGGAAAAAAAAGGATGGGATGACGGGCTATTAGGGGTTTAGGGTAAATTATCCTCTTTTGTCGCTGCTAGGTAGAATGGTAGATCCAGCCGTTTTTTCCCCTGTCCACGCTCTTCGTAAGTGGTCAAAGGTTCTTCTCTTTGGCGTCGTGCTAGGTAGAATGGTAGATCGACGTTTTTCCCCCGTCCATGCTCTTCGTAAGTGGTCAAAGGTTCTTCTCTTTGGCGTCGTGCGAATATTCTTCGGTGCCTGCAGTTCTCGTACTCATCGCTTGTATTGTAGCCAGCACATGTACTTTTCTACCAAAGGTACAGCAAGTTAATAAGTATTTAAGCAAAGGTATTTCTCTTTCGGATTCTATAAGGAAAGTTTCCAGGTACAGTTCGAGGGTGACATTCTTCTGGAGACAGGAAGGGAGTAAAAACCATGTTTCCGACTCACGAAAACAAGAATGGACAAGTTTCAGGATCAACCTTGAAAAAGTAGACTATGTAACCTCTCATAGCTCACAGTAACTATCTTCTCCCATTGCTTAACGAGGACGTGTCAATTTCTTGGAATATGTTGGAGAAAAAGACCTCTTTATCATTGACTTGTCCACAAAGTCCAGATATTTTCGCCACACAAACACTTTTCGTGGACCTATGAAAAGTTAATGTGACAAGTGAAAAATACTAGTATTATTCTCTAGATTCAATTTAATACCATGATGGTGTAGTAATCCGTCTTCGGCAAACGCCCAAATCTACGAATCAGAAGAGGAGGACAATTTGTCAATTTCTAATCCCACCGGAGCTGGGAAAGAAATTTCTGATTCCACCGGAGCTCAGAAAAAGATAAAGTTTACGAGGTCCCAGACGCAAAAGCGCACGCCCAAACGTTACTTTAATCCAAATTTTCTCAGCCCCCACACTTGCCCTCTTCTCTCTTTTCGTTCCTCCTGCCTCCAATTGGAAACCCATCATCAGCCACCACAAGAAGCAAGCAGTAATAGCCAAGAGCCAGACAAGCTTCCACCTCTAACCCAACCCATTGAGCATAAACACATCTAGCTTAATTAATCCTTTTCTTTATACCGCCTCCCTCGTGGCCTCGTCGCCTCGGCTCCACCTCCATCTCCATCTCCATCTCCACCTGCGCCCTCCAAATCCGATCGATCTCCGCAGCCTCCAGATCCCCGGCGGGCGGGGACAGCGAGCTCCAGGCGGTGAAACCCTCCTCGCAGCGCTCCTCTCCTCTCGCTCTCCAAATCCCTTACCAGGTTCGTGCCATTCATGCTGTGTTTGTTTCTACTTTCTAGCTACTGCCCTGCGTGGCTGCTCCCTGCATTGGGCTCGGTTGCGTGAAACCTGGAGGTTTCCGTGCGATTTGGAGTGGGCTGTTTTGGGTGTAAAGCTTCGATTTTTACGTGGAGTAAGAACCAATTTCCGGTGCTGGCGCTGTGATTTAGCTTGGGTTTGGGCCGTTGGGTTGGTTGCTGCGGGTGACGCTGACCGGATCGAACTGGTAATGCGGATGGGAAGGGGTTGTTTGGTTTGGTTTGATTTGGTCAGAGCTTGACTTTTCGCCGGCCGCCGCCGCCGTGGACTCGGCCGCTGTCTTTCTTGTACAAATCGCCTGCTTTGGACATTGTAGATCACCTACCTCGGCACATTTCCTGGATTGTCGAACAACTTACAAAGCTTTGGATAAAGTGGTGCTGCTCGCTCAATGTTAGTAGCTTGCATCACAATTTCCAGAACAGATCGTGACTTAATCGCATACTAGTTAGTGCATCGCAATATGTACTAGAACAACCACCAAATTACTGGGGTGGACTGCTCGGTTGTGGTAGAATTGTAGGGACAAATCTTGGTGAGTTGACTTGAATGTGTCACTATGAAAGTATATAGGAGCATTATTTGGTGTTTTTGAATCATTTCAATGGGATCCATGTATTAATGCTTTGTTTCCCTTGGATTGCAACTGCAGGAAAGGGAAAAAAAACGTTGCCTGCCCTGGTGTAGCAGCTGAATTACCTGGTTTGATGGTGAAGAAAGAGCTTTAGATGGTCTAAAGATGGAGATGATGAGATAAAAAGTACCAAAAGTGTACAGTGGGATAGCAAGGATATGACTGTCATGATGCCTCAGCGCCACCGGGCTACAGCCAAGAAGCCCATGTGGATAATCGTGCTCTTGTCTATGGTTTGCATCGTGTTGATTGGGGCTTACGTCTTCCCACCGCGGCGCTTCTCTAAGTGCTACCTCTCTGCTTCAAGTGTATGTACGAATTTCAAGGATTGGCTCCCTTCCATGGGCCGTCGGGAGCGGACTGACGAGGAGATTATTTCATCTGTAGTTATTAGGGATATCCTTTCAATGCCCATGCCTGTGTCAAAAAATCCAAAGATCGCCCTTATGTTCTTGACACCAGGTTCATTGCCCTTTGAGAAATTGTGGGAGAAGTTTTTACAGGTTGGTCAAAATGTACTTGTTGTCTTTGTGCCACATAAGATGTACTTGTTGTTTTTGTGCCACTTAAGGAGTATAAGCCTTTCAAGGGTCTTTCTGTTTCCTTAAACTGCAAGAAATCATAAGTCTTTCAAATGTATAACGACACCAAGGTTGGTTCCAGAGAAACAATTTAGTGGATATACTTACTTGTTTGTAGTGTGTATTATTGAAATATGAGTATATAACATTGGGCCAACATGTTGATTCCCCTATGACCCTTCATTTGATAGAGGTAACAATGCTCCTAGCAAGTAGTAGCCTGTATAAATAGATTAAGCCTATGAACCTTCATTAGTAAATAGGTTGTTTTATCTGTATAAATAGGTTAAGCCTATGTTTTCACCATATAGGGACCAAAGCCGGTAAGATTTGTAGCAAGTAGTAGCCAGTACTCACTGTAATCTCCTCCCTTGTTGGTACTAACCCACTGTGTTTATGTGATGTAATACTTCCCATCTCATATATGATTCATGTGACTTTTAAAGAAAATTGAATCACTGTGCCTTCTTTGAACAGGGACATGAGGGAAGATACTCCATCTATGTGCACGCATCACGTGAAAAGCCGGTTCATACTAGTTCTTTGTTTGCTGGTCGGGATATTCACAGTGATGCGGTAATAATTTTCGTCACTGTTTCATTTTTTTCCAAAGCAACTCCGAATTGGTAGAAAAGAATTGACCTAGTTTATGGGGGAAACTAGGCCCAAAAACCTTATAAACACGTGGTTTATTGAGGAAAACTGGGCGAAAAACCTGAACATGGTAGCCTGGACAAGTAACCCTAAGCAACCTACCAACAAACAAGTGTACAACGGCAACAGGCAACCGACGGAACCCACCATGCATCATCGTTGCCAAGCTTGTCGCAAGAGTGACCATCAGCTCCCACTTCCCATGGCGGGCATCAGCCAGAGGCCCCAGAACGCAGCCACCTACACACAGCGAACCCCGACACATCTAGAAAGGACCACAGCGTATCATAATTGCATTTTCGTCTGTGTTTCATACATTTGGATTTAACGCTTTTGTCTTAAATATATCTGCTGTATCAGGGGTTCATCTTGTCAACTCAATCCATTATATTTCCAGACCTTTTGTCTACAAAAAAGAAAAACAAAAAGAAAATACCCCTCCCTCTGGTCAATAATGAATGAAGAATGTACAAGTGGTTGACCTTGGGTGCCATCAGACACTTCTTTTGAACTAGGATTTTACTCCATTGTAGCAATAATCAGCAATAGCAATTAACCAAACAGTAGTTACAGTAGTTTTTGTGTGAAAAGCCAAACAGTAGTTACATGCTTTGCATAGAACTATAGGACTTAACTCATGTTGAAGTTGAACACACCAAAGTGACTTGATAAAGAATAAAGATAGCATTCTGGGTTGAGAATATTACTGTTTAAAACCCACAACCTACAACAGTAGGTCCAGTTCTAACAAAATCGCTACTAGCAATCTGGATTGAGAATACTTACTGTTCCACCACTTGCAAATTGAATGGATCGTTATAAAGTGGTATCTTTAGTTGGAATTCTTCTCTGCTAATGGACTATCCTATTGCTTATGCTGTAATTTTGAGATTGTTAACATTGAGCAGAGTATGTATTTGTTATGCAGGTAGTATGGGGATTGATTTCAATGGTTGATGCTGAGAAGAGACTATTAGCGAATGCACTGGAAGATGTTGATAATCAAGTTTTTGTCTTGCTTTCTGACAGGTTTGGACCCTGATTACGGTGACTCCCTTTTTGATCCTTTGTTCTCAATCACTGAGTCATCTTTGCTTTATTTCACAGCTGTGTTCCGCTGCATTCATTTGATTTTGTGTATAACTACCTGATGGGAACGAATGTTAGCTTCGTGGATTGGTGAGAACACTATAAACTTATATTTCAAAATCCTTTTGAAAAATAGGATATGAGAACCTTTTCTCTCTTGGAGATGTTCATATCCACTCACTTTGATTTTTTGTCCTGACTTTGTTTCAACTTATAAGTTTCAAGGATCCAGGTCCACATGGCAGTGGAAGGTACTCTCCTGAGATGTATCCTGAAATAGACGAGAGGGATTTTAGAAAGGGTGCCCAGGTACAGTTATTCTCTATACAAATTTGTTAGGATATAAAATACTTGCTGTTATCAAACTCTATTGGTGGTATATCATTCGATAAACACTTTACATGGATAGCTGAGTGGAAATCTAATTTAAGTCCTTTCTCTGTTCTTGTTGTAGTGGTTTGCAGTTACGAGGAGACATGCTTTAATGATTCTGGCTGACAGCCTGTACTACAAGAAGTTCAAGCTATACTGCAAGGTATATTTATTTATCTTAGATAAAGGAAGGATTTTATTAATTCACAATCATTACATCGAGTTGGTACAGTAAAACTGGATACCAAGTATCTTATCTTAGTAGGAAACATGCATAGAATACAACAATGACTTAATTTAGATATGTGCTCAAATATTAATTTATTCTTTTACTTTGTTTGATGTAAGGTTGGCAGTAAGGTCAATATATATTTTTCAATATGAAGTATAGTCTTGTTGTAGTGAAACTTCAGTGCAGAAATTTGACAACTACCTCTAAAACCCTGTTTGGATATGGTAGTAACATAAAAAAAACACAATTCATACAACGCCTCAGAATCTAAGTCTGAAGGAACCGAAGAAATAATTGTATACATGCTGGGTCATTGATAAATATGTAAAGCTTAAGAGGGGCATACATCCAAATTAGTGTTTCTCAAGTCTGAACCAATGGCCATGATTTCCACTTTTCCAGTTTTCACTTATGTTTTTCTAGTAAGCACATTTGTTGCAAAGAGAATTACCTTTCTCCCATGATCTACAGCCAGCGGAAGGGCGCAACTGTATTGCAGATGAGCATTATTTGCCAACCCTGTTCAATGTCGGTATTCACTATCTATTGAAGTAACATTTAGCCTTTATTTAGTTGGGCGCTTGCTAATTCATTTCCTTTTTAGATGGTAGATCCTGGTGGAATCTCTAATTGGTCTGTTACAAATGTGGATTGGTCTGAGGGAAAATGGCATCCAAGGTCATATAGCGCTGATGATGTCACCTATGATCTCTTGAAGAATATTACAGTATGTTTCCTAGCTGCTTAATTTGTTCTCGCCTACCATATGATTTTTATGTGCATACACTGATGTGCATTACCATTTTGCAGGCAATTGATGAGAACTTCCATGTAACAAGTGATGACAAGGTAAGCACAAAGATCTATCGTCATTATTGACTTTTGAAGAACAATAAACAAATTATTTCATGAACTTAATTATGGATTATAAGCAAACTCGTGAATTGTATTTCGCATCCATGAAGCAATGAAATTTCCAGCTTCAACGCATCTCAACAACCATTGAATGCTGGTGTGCTGTTTTTCCCCATATTGCAGAAACTTGTGATGCAGAAGCCTTGTTTGTGGAATGGATCAAAGAGACCGTGCTATCTTTTCGCTAGGAAGTTTAATCCTGAAGCACTTGACAACCTACTGAAGCTATTTACCAGTTATACATCTGTTTGAGTCCAACTTGATTCTTTGCCTTGGGCTGTCAAATCCCACAAGCTTTTTTCCCCTGTTTGTATGTAAATTGTGAAGTCCGTACTTATTAGGATCTGGGCCCAAAGATACCGGTACAACTGCAACAACTGTGATGGCTTGGAGCTCAGTCCTCGCTAAAACGGCCACAGCAATGTTTATAGAATGACACTGCCCTCATAGTAATTTGTCGTGTTCAATGTATGTCTCCATAGTCTTCCAGCCAACTCCCAACTCATTAGTTCTTTATTCTTGAAGAACAGTTTTTTTGTCAGAATGTTATACTGTCATTATATGATCCATTCTTTGTAGACACAGATATTACAACAGATGTACCACAAGTGCATATTAATTTTGTCACTATTAAATCTTTTATCATGGATTCTACTGAATTAGGTGTTCTCATTTCTTAATTTTCACTGTGATTAATTTTTCAGCAAAGTAAGCGTATTTGAGCTGCTGCTAGTGGAATTCCAGAACATAATATTTGTATTGTAGGAGAGGAGATATACTAGTAGAGTACATTTTCCATCTCCAAGATGAGACACTGACACATGGATGATGGGCCCATCCATTTCAATTTATAAATTGTTAGTCTTTCTTGGTGCATAGTCTTTGCTATGTATAATATATCTATCTAGGTATATAATAAAAGTTAGAGGCTCTTGCGTTTGTATCCTTGTTTTGTATTGAAATTGTGATTTTGTCCTTGTTTTTTTGACTTTATGAATTTACCCCTATGATTTCAAAACGAAGCACCAGTTTACCCCTGCTTCGTCATCCACCCCTAACGGTGTTAAACTTTGTACGAAATGACATGAATGCTCATGTGATTTTGCCCCTGTTTGTTATGCCTAATTGTGATTTTATCCTGATTTGGAATTAGACTTTTTTATTGTATGCTGACAATTGATTAAATTTGGTCAAACATATTTGGCACAACTTGTAATTATTTGAAATCAGATTTAATATTGATAAATATTCAAAATTTTGGGACCAAAAGGTTCATAATGATGACAGATGTAACGCCATAAGAAATATTTCGATATAATCTTTTGTGTGGGACCAAAAATCTTCAATGTATAAGAATGCATGTAGAACATCGGTTAACAAACTATATAAGTAGATGCATGTACTAATAACCTTAGTACCTTACCACATAGGAATGTCATACAGTACATGTTTTTTCAGCAAAAGTAACCGCTATACAAGTTGGTTCATGTAACACTACAAGCACTAAAACTACACCATGTATTTACTAACCAAATTGGAAAAGAGATTGACATGAATAAAACTACACCGTGCGGAACGCTCCAAGGGCAAGTTGTCAGAGCAAGACAAAAAGTCGTCGGCCATTCCCGACGAGCCGTGAAGCAAGGCGCCCGCGTCGCCATCCTTGCGGTGCTGCGGGGAAGAGCAAGCGTACGCGAGTGCCAGTCTGGCGCCTGCGCGTGCGCCCGGGTCTAGCAGCTTGGCCACGGCCTTCTGCACGAGCCGGCAGGTCGGCCCCGTGGTGGCTCCTCGCCGTCGGCAAGTGAGCGGGCGCGGGAGGGCGACGGCTCTGGGTCGTAGGCAGCACCAGCACGACCGCCGAGTCGGCGGTGCCGTCCGAACGCGACGCCTCCACCTTCTTGTGCTTCTACGGTCTGGGCGACGCGGCGGTGGCGATAGCGGACTCCAGGCCCATGAGGCGCGCGACGAAGCCCGGGGCGGCCCCATCGGTGGCCGGGTGCGGCGCCGTCAGTGGGGCAGCAGGAGGCGGGCACGGGAGCCTACGCGGGGAGGAGGAGCGGAGGAAGGAGGGGAGGAGGCGGCGCGGAGACCCGCTGCAGGCGCCACCGGGAGCCGCGCCCAGGCGCCGCCGGGAGCCGCGTCCAGGCACCGGAGCCGCTCGCTCCGCCCGCCCTGATGTCGCTCCGCCCGCCCCTGTGCCCTGGCCTGCTCCGCGTCCACGTCGCCAGGCGCCGCCGACAGCCGCGGCCAGGCACCGCCGCCGCCCGCCCTGATGCCGCGACGCCTGCCCCCTTGTCCCGGGCCGCTCCGCGCCCACGTCGCCCCGATGCCGCATCTGCTCCGCCCGCCCTGATGCCGACGTTGCTTCGAGCCGCCGCACCCACGCTGCATGCTCCGCCGCCTGAAACCGCGCCACCCGCTCCCTCCCTCTCTGATGCGGTCGGTGTCTTGGTGGAGTCGAGAAATAGTCAGAAAGGGATAAGGGGCAGTGTGGGCATTTGGACTTTTCTTTTCAGGTTTGGAATTTTTTTAATTCATCTATTCAATGGGCATCTGACGGACATCCAAAACAGGGGCAGACGGACAGTTCAGTTCAAAATAACAAGGACAAAAACACAAAGTTAAAAAAATAGAGGCAAAATCACAATTGGAGTACTGGACAAGGACAAGAACGCAATTTTCCCTAAAAGTTATGTATTAAAAAAGCAACTTATAATTTGAAATAGAGGCAATACATATATATTAGATAGATTTAATAAAAAGACATTTCTTATTTTTTCTATTACTTCATGTTAGGTAATATGCTATTGACGAGTCTGAACCGTGACTAGGGACTCATGTTGGGTTTCTCCCCCAACTTGTTTGAGACTAAAAGGCTTTGCTGTTGTTGTTGTTGTTCCTGTTAGGTAATATGTGATCATTATTATAACATCTAAATCAATGATCTACAGTCGTTTGAACCATAGCAAAAACTTATTTGAGCAAAGTAAGCATTTGAGCTGCAGCTAATAGAATCTCAAAACATGATATTTATATTTTAGGAGATACTAGTACATTTTCAATCTCCAAGATGAGACACTGACATGTGGATGATGGGCCCATCCGTCTTAATTCTACCCAGGACTACAATATCCGCATCCTATTTCCACAGGCCCACATCAGACCACGTAGCACCACTTGAACACGGATGCGTGGCACCATTCTCCGCTCTTCCCTCCACCTTCCCTTTCCAACTTTGCAAATCACCCCCTCACTTCTCAAAACTCTCAACTGCCAGTCCAATCAAGAAATGCTCCACTACGGGCGTGATTGGTTGCTCGAGTATTGGTGATCCGGGATGGAGGGCCTGTGCAAGCTCTTCCCAGCCATGATGGAAGCATACAAGTGGGTGTGTTTGGTTGCAATTGACTACAGTATACCGGATGAGCAGCGGCGTATTTGGTTTCCCGTTTGCACCGTTTCGGTGTATGAACTGGTGATTCCAGTTCTTGTTTGGTTGGCCGCATGCCCCAGGTCTGAGTACCCATGTATGAGTTTGGTGTGGTTACCACCAGCTATTGGAAAATAAAGAAGAATAGAAGGAAACAGAGATA
The DNA here is from genome assembly GCA_904845875.1 of Miscanthus lutarioriparius. Lineage (NCBI taxonomy): Eukaryota > Viridiplantae > Streptophyta > Magnoliopsida > Poales > Poaceae > Miscanthus > Miscanthus lutarioriparius. The sequence goes on from CAJGYO010000019.1 coordinate 14,313,148, forward strand.
ACTTTGCCTCAGTTCAACAAGCTTGGCATTGACAATGACCTTGGAGCTTCTAATGACATAAACATGACAATAGTACTCCCAGCAAAATCATGAATAGGGCCGTGATTGGTTGCCCAAAAGTCACAGTTCCTCACAAGGTCATTGTCTCCACACGTTTTCATGGCATTTTAAAATCATCACAGGCAATATGAAATAATCAGGGGCAGCTACAACAATGCTTGGCAATAAAAAGCTCAAGCATCATCAAAATAAACGACCGAACTCAAGCATAGACCCCAGGCTACTTTCCTCTACAGGCAAATTACCAAGCCATGGCATTTTGAGCATCACAGACAGTTGTAGCAACGAGCAAGAACGAACCACAGAAGCACCAGCAACAGAAAACACTGCACCACAGCCACAACAAATAACACTGGTTTGTTGCTGAGCACCTTTGGTGGAGGATTGACAAAAACTTTATCATCTTCATAACCCATGAACTCTAAGTATGATGCTTCTGCCTCTTCTTTGTTAGGGAAGCTCTTGTAGCTGTTGTTTTTAAAACCAGTTACCTGGGCATTGCATCTAGCCCAGGTTGAATATACCCTAGGTACTCTTCCACGGTACACAACATACCAAGCCATTTGCCCCTTAAAAACACATAAAAGCAAGTATAAGATGTTGACAAAATGAAGGGTAGTTCAATCGATTTGCCTCAGATTTAATTGCCTTTTCATTTGACCTTGAACTTGGAGCTTAAGAAACATAGACAGCAGCAAACCTCAAACAGATTGTAGAAAACCAAGATCATGGCAGGAATGAAACCATGAGAGGCATCCAGCCCAGCCATCAGATCATCAGAATTGTCCAGCTGTTGCTTGAGCATGGATGTCTCACATGGTTTGATTACAGGCATGAGAAGCATAAGCAGAAGATAGAAGAAACAATGCTCCAGTACCTCACAAGTCCAAGGTCAACAATGTGCATAATCCATTACTCAAACTGGCACTGTTATCTTCATAGGCATGAAAAGGATCTCACAATTGTATCAGCCTCAGTCAAAAACTGCAATCATCCCAGGTGGCAAATAAGAACACAAATTGCTAAGGCAAGTTCATGACTCCCATGGAAGCGTGGGACACGTCCATCCTAGCCATCCGATTGGCATGCCTACAACAGTTGCTTGGGAATGGACGTATCCCATGGTTTGGTGAAAGACATGAGAAAACATAAGAAGACAATAAAGCAACAACAGGAAGAATAGCCACAGTCACCTTAGATTGCTATAGTTTGCATCATTGGCCAAAAAGAAACTCCTACAAGAACAATAACAACATCTGAAATGGCTCAGATCAACTAAGTGACAATCCATCACCCTTTGTTAATGTCTACACCACACAGATCAACAAGGCCTCACATCCATCACCATCGTTCCTATGCTATTCTAGACTAGGTGCAGCCTTGGTTAGGCGGCAAATGGTTCTTTATAGCATCAGTTGAGGTAAGTGCTACACATCAAAATACTTCCTACAGCATAAGACAGTTAGCATGGCTATATGCAAAAGTGGAGAGGCCAGCTAGTATGCATCTAAGCAAAGTAGGTTGTCCTCAGATAGGTCCTAAGCCATAGGATCCTATGAGCCTCTGTCATCTGAACAAAGCAAAGTCTCTCAGCCTTGTTCTTCAGCAGGTAAACCAGGGCAAACATGAGTGCCTCCTGTGAGCACCCAGGGCAGTCCATAACACAGCCATAAAGATCCTGATGCACCTCATTGTGTTGTGGAGTCTTGAGGGCATCTCCTACAGACTCCACAGCCTTGATCATTCCATTCATGAGGTCTATTTCCTCTGGAGCAAGCTTCCTTCTCTTGCCACCCCTTTCCTCCTGACCCTTGGCATCAGAACCCTTAGAGCTTTCCATACTAGAAGGAGTTCCCTTTCCAGACTCAGCCTCTATGCCACCTAAGTCAGTGTTGTCCTCAACGGTGTCAATATCACCTTGGCCAATATCGGTTGGAGTACCCAGAGGCTCATTTGAGCCCATTGCATACCTGCCTGTTGCCTGGTTACCACCAAAGATGGCCTCTATCTGAACATAGTTCTCTATTGGTGTGTTCAAGAACTTAGCATCAGTAGGATGGTCCTAGTTAGTGAAACCGATGTAACTATTAGACATAGGGGAGCAAAATATAAGAGAAGGGATAGCTGAGGTGTTATCCAAACAGTTTCTAACCTTGGTGTGGCCTAGCAGGTGTTCATCATCAAGTACTATCATATGGTGGTCCTCATCCCACAGAGCACCACTCAAATCCTTGAGCCTAACAACCTTAACCCACCTTTGCCTCCACTTTCTCAGGTGATTGTAAATCTGCTGGGTGGTCACATTGACTCCAGCAAACTCAGAGACCATGAGTGCAACCTGCGTAACATGTACCTCCTTGAACCCTTTCTCAGTTTTGACCCCCTGCCCCACCAAATCATGAAACCTCCTAAGCATGAACCCAGACTGGACAGGACTCCAGTGCATAGGGCCATTGGGCTGAGGGGCTGCTTGGTTGCCATCATCAGTAGCAACTACCCCACCCTATTCCACCACATTGTCCTCACCACCAATGTTAACAACCTGGTCAGGCACATTGTCCATTTCCTATCCACAACCAGTACGTAAGGAAAACAAATTGCATGGGTATAAAATACAAGTTGAACAGATCAAATAGGCAGAAAAGGAATAGGTACTACATCATTGTAAAAGTACCATAGGTCTCAATAAAAATACAAGTTTCTCCAATGCTACTAAATAGTACACACACCATGCCACTACACCCTAGAATTCCCCCTGTTTTGCCACATCTGTGCAGTCTATGTCTCCCTCTGTTGTGCCCAGGTACCATTGTCAGGGACATGGTCTGGTTGTGAGGCATTATCATTGATGTTAGGTGTCCATGTGGATTCAGCAGGCACATGCTCGTCCTGCCCATGCCCGAGGATCCAATTGTGAAGAATACAACAGGCTAGAACAAGCTTAACTTGGGTCTTGTATGGGTGGAAAGGTTTGTTGTCCAATATCCTGAATCTATTCTTTAGAGCCCCAAAAGCCCTCTCAACTATTACTCTAAGAGACGAATGCCTTAGATTAAAAAGCTCTCTTTGATTTTCAGGTCGGTTTGAACCAAACTACCTCAAATGGTACCTTGTGGCACGAAATGGTGGCAAGAAACCAGGCCTCACTGCATAGCCAGCATCGACAAGATAGAATTTATCTAAAAATTAGCAGATAGGAACATGTTTTAGTAGTTTCATTTAGGATTAAGCAAAGTGTCAAAGTTTTTTTATGGATTGGATGATACCTGGTGGCACCCTAAGGCCATCATCTCTTTCAAGAGCATCAGACAAGATAAGAGCATCATGTGCAGATCCCTCCCAACTAGCAAGCACATAGGTGCATCTGAGGTCAAAGTCCACGGCTGCCAACACATTTTGTGTGATGGTGTGCTTCCTGCCTCTAAAGGTAACTTGCATCTTCACAGGCACTCTAGCTAATACATGAGTACCATCAATTGCTCCTATGCAATCCTAATTGAAAAAAACATAAGTGTAAGTGAACATCGACACTAAACTGATAATGCATGAGACCTATGTATGACAAGTTATGGATACCAACCTTGAAATAGGGGTACCACCTTCTGCTCCCAAGGATCCTAGGATGGACATTGGTAGCAGGAGGGACAATCAATTCATTCCCCAGCTCTCCTACCGCATATAACACCTTCTGGAAGAACCTACTAATTGTCTCTGCGGACCTCCTAAAGGTAAGGTCAACCACCCTAAACCTCTCATTGTGACTAACAACATGCAAGAACATGGCTACTTGTTATTCAACAGATGCATGTATGCCGTCAGTGACAAGCTCTCTACTACGGAAAAGGTCACAAAGCTGGAAAAAAGGGGCCCTCCTTATTCTAAGAAGGTTGACATAGTGCACATCATCAGAATCATAGATGTATCTAAGGTTGTTCATCCTTTGTATGTCCCTCTCAGCCAAGGGACCATAGGTGACTGAGCGCGAATCTTCAACTCTCCTCCTAAACCACATGAAAAACCAAGCTGCCACTGCAACAACCACAGCAGCGGCAGCCCTTCGCCTAGCTTCAAACGCCATGTCTACCACAACAGGATAGAGGGCAACATTAGAAAGCGAGCATGCAACATAGGTATGTACTGCTTAGCAAGCAAAAAATCAGACAAAATGAACAATGAAAGACGCGGCTGCCACACCAAAGGGTGCTCCTCCAGCGTATACTGTTAACCAATCAACATCATTGACCTAGGCACTTTGCTCAGTGTGTACAACAAAATACGCATCAGCATGTACAAGATCTACACAAAACATAAGGTATAAACAAAAAACGAAGCATCATGTATAGATCTGAGCTAGGAACAGGTAAATCAGGTATAGCATCGTACAGATCTGAGGATGTCAAACCAAAAACCCTGATTTCTTGGCATTTCAAGCAAAATCCACCAATAAATCAACAAAAAAATTGACAGTGAAGAAGAGGAGGGGAAGAGCGCAGGTGGCATATATATACCGTCCAAGCGCCGGAGGACCAAGAGAAATCCGCCGGCGAGTGTCGCCTCGGTAGGGCTATCAAGACGGGAGTTCGTATCGGAGCTATGGCGGAAGGAGAGGCGAAGAGTGAGGGTGGTAACCCTAGCCGAGATCTGCGCGCGCGCTTTATGCCCCGGACGACCTCATCTCCCGCGCTCGGCGTGAAGGTTTCCGCCAAGCACCGAGCTAGCCTGCACCGAGAGGGAAGTGAGGATCGAGAAAACGGTGGCGTCCAGAATAGAGGAGCGAATCTACACAGAAGAAAGCAGAGGAAATATGCAAGGACAATCAAACACAGCCGAAAGCACCGAAGTACGTGGGATGGGCCAAATGACTGCCCGGTTCGGGCAACCAATCACACCCTACGTCTCCTCTTCCTCACTCTGTCCCCGATTCCTCCTCCCTAGCCCACCCTCCAATCTTCGCTTCCTCGCCATGAGCGCCGTCCCATCGAGCTCCTCGTTCCGTTCGGTGCGCGGTGCAGCGGTGCCGGTGCCTTCCCTCGGCGCCGACGAGGCCTGCGCAGTGGCAGACGAGGCCTTCCAGAGGTACACGTCGCCGAGCTTGAGGAGAGGCGGCGTCGTGTGGTTCAGGAACGACCTCCGAGTTCTTGATAACGAGGCCCTTCTGCGCGCGTGGGCGGCTTCCGAGGCGGTCCTGCCGGTGTACTGCGTCGATCCACGGGTCTTTGCGGGGAGCACGCATTACTTTGGGCTCCCCAAGACGGGAGGTGAGGACCTAGCGATTCTGCATTTTGTTCGTTGCTGCTGCATCAGGGATTTGAGATAGCTCAGGAAAATGCTGATTCTTGTCATCGTAGAGCCAACTGCAAGCATTGCCTGATTAGAAAATAATGATGATTTACGTGTATTTGTTGTGTTTGGTGAAACTTAAATCACCTATTCAGCATTGAGGGCGCAGTTCTTGATAGAGTGTTTAGGAGACCTGAAGCAGAGTCTGAGGAAAAAGGGCCTCGATTTGCTAGTCCGGCATAGCAAGCCTGAAGAGATCCTTCCATCAATTGCAAAGGCTGTCAGTGCACACACAGTAGGTCCCCTTCTGCACAATCTTATCTCAATCAATTTTAATATAGTTGAATTATGGATCTTTAGGTACTAAATTCATGTTAGGCACCTAAGATTAAGTCAGAAAAGCGCTGTATCTCCAGATTTATGCTCACAAGGAAACCTGTAGCGAAGAGTTCCTTGTCGAACGCCTCGTGAGCAAAGGCTTGGAACAAGTTCAGATTGGTCAAGGAGGAGCATCTGTCCCGAAGAAACCTCTGAACCCCAGGTTGCAGCTCATCTGGGGAGCAACAATGTACCACATCGATGACCTCCCGTTCCCAGTTAACAACTTGCCAGACGTGTACACACAGTTCAGAAAGGTTGGGATTTTCTTTGCAAATTCTAGGTCTTTTTTGCAGGCGTGATGATTAATGCTGAAGCAGTGTTTTTTGGCAGGCAGTTGAATCGAAGTCTTTGGTTAGGAACTGCACCAAGTTGCCGCTGTCGCTCTGTCCGCCCCCTAGTTCCAGCATAGATGAGATTGGAGGATGGGGGACCATATCAACAGCAGAGTCACTAGGCCTGAGCGTTACAAAGGCAGGTTTAGTTGCAGCTAGTTGTGCTTTAGTCAGGTGCTTCACTAGTTCCAGTTTTAATCTGTACTGTTTTCTTCTCCCTGCAGTCTGAGAAAGGAATGCATTTCATAGGAGGAGAGAAAGCAGCTCTTGGTAGAGTACATGAGTACTTCTGGAAGAAGGATCAGTTGAAAGACTACAAGGTGACTAGGAATGGCATGTTAGGTCCAGACTACTCCACAAAGTTCTCTCCTTGGCTTGCTTCTGGCAGTCTTTCGCCACGTATATTTGCGAAGAGATAAGGAATTCCTCATTGCCTGCAGAGCTCGTTAGCTTTGCCTAATACAATATGTTATATGTCCTTTATGATGCAGGTGAAGAGATATGAGAAGCAAAGAGTGGCAAATGATTCTACATATTGGTTAGTGTGCCTTCTCATAAGTTGCACTCCTCGCAGGCTTTTGTAAGGTGTATTCCCATTCATAGAGTGAAGCGCCTTTTCCTGACAAGTCAATGGCTTCAGGGTTTTATTTGAGTTGATATGGAGAGACTACTTCAGATTTCTATCAGCAAAATATGGGAACGCCATATTTCACCTGGGTAAGGACCAAATATGGCGCTCTCTCTCTCATACCCTTAGGTTTTGTATATAAAAAAGACCTTTTATGATGAAAATAATGCACAACTATGCCGTTTGGGAAACATTTCAATTTTGTCTGGTAAAGGTATAATCCGGCTGCAAACTATTGTTTCAGGAGGTCCGAGGAAAGTAGTATCAAAGTGGAGTCAGGACCAAGCACTGTTTGAATCATGGAGAGATGGTCGAACTGGGTATCGTATTACTCCACTTTATTCTTTTGAAATCTGGAGCCATTGTTCTTGTGCCTTCTTAATTCAGTCATGGTAAATTCTAGATATCCTCTTATTGATGCCAACATGAGGGAGCTTTCAGCCACCGGTTTCATGTCCAACCGTGGTCGTCAGGTATCCTTCCACATCTGACCACATAAGCAGAAAAGACAGCAGAGGGCTTAACACTGCAGGGCATCTATTCCCAATTATTAATCTCTCAATCACTGCCTATCTGCAGATTGTCTGCTCATTTCTTGTCTGAGATATGGGTATTGATTGGCGAATGGGAGCCGAATGGTTCGAGACATGCTTATTGGATTATGACCCAGCTTCAAATTATGGCAGTTGGACATATGGAGCAGGTTAGTTATGTCTTTACTGATCCTTTAAATACTGGATAGAACAATATGACCAAAGAAAATAAATTCAAGAAAAACTACAAAGGTCGCTTACATATCCTTGTAGACTGGAACTGAATGAAATGTTTCTGCTGTACTCTGACAGGAGTTGGCAATGATCCGCGAGAAGATCGATACTTCAGTATCCCAAAGCAAGTAAGTATTTGACTAGACTGAACTCTCTTACCTGAAAAATCACTACCATAATGAACCAAAACTTGGGATACATTGCCACAGTGAGAAAATTGTATGTTTTATGAATTGACGGATCACTTCAAAGTACCAAGATGTTAATTTCACAGCATGTTAGCTTGTAACTATAGCAATACCAGTCCAACCTCAACAGTTGGTGACCGCGCATGATTGCATGAACATCCATATGCAGGCCAAGACATATGATCCCAAAGGGGAGTACGTTGCATACTGGTTTACAGAACTTCGGTCGCTCACAAAGGAAAGGAGAAACTTCCCAGGGGCCTCATACATCAGGCAGATAGTACCACTGAAGTTTGACGGTGAAAATCAGAAGGATCAGCAATTCAACCGGCAGAGAAGACCAAACAACATGTACAGAAGGCAAGTAAAATAGGAGGCTCTTAGAACCATCTATCAGTAGGAGATGAAGTATTTTTTTACATAACTGATTGTAGTGTAAACATGCACGAATTTCTCTATGGTCTTATGAAATGTTCAGATGCATTCAGCTACACTTTGCAATGTTTGTCGGTAGATCCAGCACAAAGGATTAGAAGGACTAAACATTAACCTGCGAGGGTAAGGGTAAGAGGTCAAGAAAACCCCTAAACCCCAGCATCTTAGCCCATGTAAGAATAACCACAAGCGAGGCCGGTTTTTTTTTTTACCTCAGCCTAAAATTTGCTCCAACAGGAAGTCGAACTCAGGACTTGAAGAATGCTACTAAAAGCCACCTAACCAACTCAGTTAGAGGCCCATTCACAACACATTTTAACATGACAACCAGAAACTGAAGAAAGGCAAACATTTTCATTCAGGTTACCTCATTACTCAACAACAAAGTTTATGCGAGTACTTATTCACCAATACTAGCTCCACTAAAAAAAAAACGAGCAAAATGATATTTACAACACGGCCAATGAGATACTCTAAACACTCAATGAGACACCTCACACCTTCAAAAGGGAAGCTACTCGTATATACAAGTTAGCCTTGCTGGGAGAAGCAGAGATTCGGCTACAACGTCACTGAACGGTCATGAAGTTGATAAATGTAGCTTCAACTTCAAGCCTTCGTAAAAGATTCTGTTCCTGCACAGTAGCGAGCATTGTAACTCTTGGCTGGTATAGGAATTCCTATTGACTGATCTACGTTGTGCACTTTCCACGCACAGAATTGTGCATCATGAACAAGAGGATTGGTTGCACGAACTGGTGGGGATCCCATAAAGTATGGAGGTGAAGCCTGCAGATTGCAAGGTCCGACAACAGAAGCATTAGTTTAATTCCAAATAAATTCCAGTTTAACTGTGCTAAAAATTTAAACCAAACCACCTTAAGAAAAGAGAGAGAAAGACAAAAAAAAGGTTTTTTTTTAATAAAGGTGATAGATTAAATGGAAGTGGAACCACGTTTGAGAAACATCAGAATACAGGTAGTAGTTTGATAAAAGAACTTTACGTTCAAAAAACAATTGATGAAAGAACTGTAGAGAAACGAACCTTGCTAAGAATAAACTCAGAAAGATCTTGTGCGGCTCTCAAGTCATGTTCCCTATACCTCCTTGACTCATGAGCATCAGTACAAGAAAACATCAGAACATGCAAAGTGTATGACTGTTTATGCAAATATTTACAAGTACTATCATAACAGAACTGCCAGACCAGATCAGAGAGCTGGATTGTACCTGCTGCTTTTGCATGGTATTGGACACCTGATCGCTACATCTCTCCTTTCTGTGCTTTGGTAGGTTTCCATCAGTGTTTCTGCTCTTAGACCTTGTAGCCTTTTCATTTCCTCTGTTGCTTCATTTCCATACAATGCAAAACCTTTTTTATAAGATGTAAGCTGGGTCTTAGTCGCAGTTTGTATAAGTTACCCATAAAATGGAACTATATTATGTACAGCGAAGCATGGTCTGAACCTGCTGAAGGGTTTGCAGAACTCATGAAATGTTCCATACCCATGACAGGAACAGGAACTAAGCTGCTTCAGTAAACAAGGCTTCTGCACAATCAAGTGTAACCCCAATGGTGAATGGTGAATGATCAGTAAATCAAGAAAAGGTGTCTTCACATAGTTCAAGAGAATAGTTAACGAAAGAAAGGGACACACGGTTAACGGGATATTAGTATCACCAAACCCCACTTTCTGTGGGACCAGCAAACCTTCCTCCCAGTTTCTGTGATTGGGGAAGAGAAAGCCAAACTCGTCCCCTGAATCCTGTAACCCTAATGGCGCTCACCTGGTGCCCCAACACTGTACCAGCATACCTTCCTCCCAGTGTCTGTGGTTGGGGAGGAGAAAGCCAAACTCGTCCCCTGAACCCTTGTACCCCTAATGGCGCTCACCTGATCCCCCACCAGGTCACACCCATTCTCGCCCCACCAGGCCATCACCCATGGTCAGGTAGCTCCCATCCCCATCATAGGTGCTCGTTCTGTAATCAATGTGGCTCCTGTGCCATCTCTCAGACAGAATACCCCTCCAAAGCGGCGGATCCAGAAAAAATTTTAGAGGGGGCTGAACAACACATACCTCCGACTGCTGCTCGATTTAAGTCTCAGCCTCACCTACACTATAGAACTTTGCCTAAAAATTCAAGGGGCTCCACTGCTCCGGTATGGGTACATCGGGAAAATAGATGGTGTACTTGTACAGCAGGTTCTTGTGAAAATTCCCCTCAAGAAACTCCCAAGTTCTCGTCTTGCCAACTAAAAAACTCACACAGATATCGGTTCCACAATCGTGTTCTTCAAGGAGCATCATTTCCATGACCTATCTCGGAGACGGGCCACGGTGGCCGGTGCACACAAAGTTTGTGTTTTTGGCGCGTGGGAAAGGTGAAACTCGAGATCCCAACAATAAATGCTGGAATGAATCCAGGCATTGACGCCGCGAAAACCAAACCTAACGGCCTCGCGCATTGCTTCACCCTCAGATTCCAATCCGTACAACCATTCACCATGGACCCAACAAGAACCTAGAGGCGAATCTTTCGACAACACAGCGATTGATCTATGCGAACAAAACAACCGTCGAACCGCAACCACGGACAAGGGAAGGAAACAGCACGGCGGTGGCAACTTCGCCGGTACGTGCTAGTTCACCAGATTAGTCGTCCTCCTATATACAGACCAGAAGACAGAAGAGGAGAAAGCGCAGAGGAACCACCTGAACGGGGGAAGGGGGCACCGAGGCTGCGGAGAGCGGGGAAGAGGGAGACGTCAGGCGTGGATAAGAACCGCGCCCCCGCCGCCGCTCCCCGTCCGGCCGCCTTTGCCCTTGGCTAGCGAGCGTGCGTGCGTACTACGTGTGAAGGGAAAGCGAGGAGAGCCGAGCTGTTTGCCCCCTGTGTATTTATCCGGGAGATGAGAGGACGCACGCCGGGGCTGCGACGCGAGGCTCGAGGGCAAGACGGCGAGAGGATAAGAAGCGTGGGGCGCTTGCGGGTACGGAAAGGGAAAGAGGGGGGCGGCTGGCGGCTGGCGGGGCGGGGCGGGGCCGCGTCTCGCGCGCGACGGGGCTGATGAGGGCGCCCAGCCGCCGTGACCGTGTCACGCGCAGTTGCAGTTGCGCGGCGTGACGTGCAGTACACTTGTACGGTGCCGCCGCGCTTGTGTGAAAGTGAAACGGTGCCTTCTTGAGGGCGCCGCCGATTGTGGATGGCAACGGGTACGTGTGAGGATACGGGTTCCAATTTTTTTTTTACCCACGGGCACGGATGCAGGTTTGATTTTATGCTCGCGGGTATGAAAATACCTTACCCGTGCTTGTAAACCCGCGAACCCGTCTGACATGTGGGTCTGCTGCACAAGTATATAAAGGATTTTCTAGGGTTCCCCTTATCCTCCCCCGCACAGCTGCAATCCCACCCTCCCGCACGCTAGGCCGCAGCGGCGCAGCCTCCCTCGGCTTTCGCTCGACCGCTCCTAGCCTCCCACACCTCGCGCCTAGGCGACCACCGCCAGTTCCCCTCTAGCCGCCGCCCGCCCTCGGCCATCCCTTCCCGCCGGCCGGCCCCTCCCCACCGCCACTTTTTCCGCCCGCCCTCGTTCCCCCCGCCGCCACCTCCCGTGAACAATATTTGTGTGATTTGAGCCATGTGTGTGCTGTCCTAGACTTGTCACTTGTGCTTGTTGAACCATATTTATTTGGCTTGTACTCTTGTTATTGAGATATTGAACAATAGTTGTGAGCTGTTATTTGTGAACTGTTATTTGTGAACTTGTGCTGTTGTACATTGGATCTGTGATCTGTACAGGTTTGTGATTGTCAACTGTGAATTTGTGATCTGACTGGCGGGCACGGGTGTGCCCGCGGGTGACGGGCGCGGGTTCAATTTCGGGCCCATGACAGGTTACGGGCACGGGTGCGGACACAAGATTTGCCTCACAGGTGCGGGTTTGTAAACCCTCTACCCACGAGTAATGTGCCCGTTGCCATCCATAGCCGCCGCCGTGACCGTGTCATGTGCAATTGTTGTAGTTGCGCGGCGTGTAGATCGCACAAATGTGGAAAGGGAATTGCTGCTGCTGGTGCCCGGTGGGCCGGTAATCATGGACCTGAAAAGCCCACCAAAACGAGACCCAGATTACATACTCTTTCCTTTTCCTTCTCAAAAGAAAAAAACATACTCTTTCCTTTTTCATTCAAGAAACATTAGCGTGATTCTCAAAAAAAAAACATTAGCGTGATTGCAACGGTCTCCATGTTTTCTTTAGGGAAATTTTCCATGAAATTAATCCATGAGATGCAAACGGGAAAGAAACTGAGTCCCTATCAAAATGGTGCTTAGTTTAGAGACGATTTAAAAATGTAGTATCTAGGTACATAACAAAACTATATATCTAAAAAAAAAAAGCTAAAACGACTTATAATTTGGAATGGATGGAGTAGAGATGAAAATAAAAATGGAACATCGAGAAATTTTCGATAAAAGTGATATCATTTGTAACCATTCTAATTATTACCTAATTTAAACATTTGATTTTCGAAATACAAGACATCGAAGGTTTTAAATTTATCTAAAATTATAAGGTATTCTGGATTGTTCAACCTCATTCATACATGCTTGTCATTTGAATCACATCCATGCATGCATACCTTTTAAACACCACCTTGCCCAAATTATGTAATTGGTAGCCAAAATCAATGACATGCATGCTTGTCTTTTTAAACTATGTCTTACCATGAAATTAAGCAAGTTAACAACCAAACTATCTAATTAGTGAGAGCCAAGTTAGTATTTTTTTCAAACTCTTTATCTAGTCCTAAAATTGCTTTGATACCTTGTATTTCGGAACCGAGTATTTTTGTCGGTCGTTTTACATAATTAGACTCACGAAGCAAAGCCTGCCATTGAAAAAAACAACCAATAGAAAGAGATGATGTATGTTGCTAAAAATGTCATTCTAACCTTGGGTCAAGCGGGCCTAGGATTTATTTATACGCCGGTATGAATTAGGTCCGGAGATATCTAGAGGTTTTGGTTTTATTAGGGTGCTTCTCTATCATAGTGGTTCTCTCTTAGTGTTGTTATGGAGCATGTGAGGTAGGTGAGGGGGTAGGCTTCTTGATCGGGTTTTCTTCCCAACGTAAGAGTCATCGTTGTTAAGGTGGATGTAAATGTCCTCATGAATCTAGTGATCCACATTTCTTTCTCGATAGTAGATCGTGGAGAAAATGACAAATTATCCATCTTCCTTCCCAATCCCAAGTGAAACACACACGAAGAACACATGAGAGACATGAAGCACTGAAATAATTGATCTCATACTCAAGAATAGATGGGTGCATGTAAGTTTATATGGTGTCAACACATCAGGGGTATATTCAGCACAATGAGCTCATGTTTCATTAAAAACTCATTCGAAAACACAATGGGAGAAAAAAATGGAGAAAAGAGTATATTTTTTCCACCTAATGCACTTCACCTGTTGTCTCAATAATATAAGCCAGAATCTTCTAGGTGTTTAAAAAAATATCCAACTTCTAATGAGATCCCACAAATGCACATTAGAATGGTGATATGGGCACACAGCACAGTCAAATATTTATGGATAGAAAGTTATTGATTGTTGTGCATGCACTAGTTGATAAGAGAGTCGTATGAAGAAAGTCTTGCCAACATATTTCAGTAAATTTTATGCATCACACATGCTTGTGAAGGCCTATAAAAGACTAAGCCAATATATTATAAAAATAATAAAGTTACTATTGTGGCAGAACCGCTCGAAATAACACGCTTACGGAGATGCTCGCCTTCCACCAGACACTAAGCACACTGAAAGCAAGCTACAGCGGACAATATCCGTCGGGCACTCCCCGAGGGAGAACCTGGAAGATCCACATTTTTCTTAAGGATCCAATAATAAAAGCGAGTTACAATACTTGTCCATTTCATACATCAGAAGTTCTTAAAAAGTACATTATTACATTACCAAATGTCAGAGTGCAGAATAATAAATAGCGGAATTTAAAAGAAGCATCTAACGATAAGAACGAGGATCCGTCTGAGCCCACCAGAAGAATCCTCCACACACAGTACTTGTCAAGCATCACCAGCAACATGGGTAAAAAAACCCTGAGTACACAATGTACTCGCAAGATTTATCCAACTAGTGAGAATAATGTCCCGACTCCAAGAAATATGAGAAGCTTTATGGTTTGCCGATTTTCTTTTAGCAGAAAGCAATACTAATAGTGAGTCCTTATTTATATTATTATTATCAGCCGTATTAAGCTATTATCTAGCCAGTCTATATAAGCACCTGTTCTACTTTTAAGCAAGCGTTGAGCAATCAGTTCCATTTCTTCTCCTTTCAACTTTCAGTTCTTACTACGATTATAGATGGCCAACGGGTCGTGCCAGCCCGGCACGGCCCGACGTCGTGCCGTGCCGGCCCGATGGGGGTCTTGCCTCGACGGGTCGTCGTGCCTGCCGTGCCGTGCCTCCACGGGCTTCGTGCCTGGCCTACGGCCCATGGCACAGCCCATGGGCCGTCTGACCGTGCCGTGCCGCATGTTGGGAACGGCCATTTTTCCTGTGTCGTGCCATGGGAGGCAGCCAGAGGAGGAGACAGACAACAGTTACAACGACGGCGAGCGGCGGCGAAAGGACAGAGAGGCACGATGAACTCACATGGTACACTGGAGGAGGGGGAAGAGGGGATAGGAAGGGAAAGGAGGGAGGAGATGGTTAGCGAACTCAGGTCGAGGTGGACGAGCGATGACGAGGTCATCGGAGCAGGGCCGGCGAGATCAAGGCGAGCGGCGGTGAGCTCCAGGCGGCGGATCGAGAGCGAGCGAGACGAGACGACTGCGACTGCGAGCGGCGGGAGTGGAGTGGGATTAGGGTTAGGGATCGGGGGGGTAGGGGGGCAGCATATATACGGTCGCGGGGGAGGCGGCTTCGTGGGCTGGGCTGCCTACGGCCTGCCTCACTAGCCGTTGGAGGCACCGGGCCGCCTCTTTCACCAGGCCGTGCCCGTGCCGTGCCATGGACCTAGGTGGTGGCCCAGGCACGTCCTGGTCCTTCGAGTCGGGCCGGCCCAGGCCCAATGGCCACCAGGCCGTTTCGTGCTTGGGCCGGGCCACGAGCCCGCGGGCTGCATGGCCAGGTATAACTACGATGCTAGATGTAAGACAAGTTGTACCGACTCGGCGGCGATTCGCGAACCAATGTGCCCAGCTAGGTGCCCCAAAAACACACACCCCGCTTGTACCCCAGGCACAAGCAGGACTAACCCATCGCCCTCCTGTCCTGGGTGTTCAGGTCTCCGTCCAAACTTGGACTCCAATCCCCCACTCCTGAGTCCCGGACTCAGTGCGGTGCAAGGACCTCCACCATCCCGGCCTCCCATCAGTAGGTTTAGAAAGAGCCAGATCCATGACAAGAGAGCAACAAGTCTTTCCTGCACCCATACCCAAGTATGCGCTTGGGACAATAGATCTGTGACTTGCCTCGCGTCCATTGCAACGATCGGTCCTTAACCGACCAGACAGGGAAAAAGTGTAACCAAGCTATGCCCCGTTGGCCGCATGACACAACCCCTTACACCCACCAGTACCCAAACCATATCCCTACCCGGTCACCATTTTTTGTTTCCACCATTTTCTCATGAGGGATCATATTTATCACGTATTTGTGAGTAACGGCAGGTTACTCACTCACGCTACCGATATCCTGAGCATAGCGGCTACTTGACCTGTACTAGTAGGACTCATAGGTAGATATATTTATGCATGTAGTTTCCATAAAATGCCTGTAACGTAAATGCACATCATATATATTCAGTGATCATTTAAAATGAGGGTTATGCACCAGGGCTTGCCTTGGGCAGGCGACGGGTCAGTAAGGTCAACACCAAAAGGCTCCGGGGCTCCCTCCTGCACGAGGATCTCCTCCTCGTACTCCTCAATGACTTCGTCGTACACCTATTCATCGACGGGCACGAACTCTACCAACTCATGATCTACATGCATGAAATGATGATGCAATACTTAGTAATATAGCAACAGCAACTCTTAAAATAAAGTACATCTGTCTAACTACTAAGCTAGTGCTACCGACCACGGTACTAAGTTATCTATTGTTTCCAATAACAAGTATGAAGTATGCTATACCTTATTATAACAACTACATGTATTCTTCCTCCTAATGCTAATTTACGCTATATACGATAAATCAAGGGTAATAGCTACTCTATTTATCAACTCACTCTAAGGCTACAAAATTTACAGCAAGTACATAATAACCTAGTGGGCCTACTGTAAAATTTTCATAGCTATAGCTATCACCAATTTACCACAAAAATTCCTACAATTATTAATCTACACAATACTAAGTTCTTTGGTTTGAATTTATGAACCTACCATTGTTACAGCTAACTATAATCTAACTACACTAACAAGTAGGTGGTATTTTTGTGAACCTAACAAAATTGGTTTTACTATTTTTGGATAACTACACAATTTACTACAATTTATCAAAGTTTAGCTAGAAATTATATTGAATAAACGTTGGTAATTTACTGGAGAATTGAAAAACGAATTCACCGCGCGGCCCGCGAGCGATGGCTTGGCCCACCTCGGCTGCCCACCCCGCGCACGTGCAGCAACCGGCGCGGCCCACTCAGCGGCGCGCGACGCGGCCAACTCAGGTGGTCCACAGCGGAGCCGCGCGTGGCTGACTCTTTAGCAAAAAAGCCCCCGTTCTCTTCCCTATTCACACAACCTACTCTAGTACTATTCCACCGAGTCATAGAGTTTGCATCTAGGACCCTACTTCTATTCGAATTCATGTTTTACGAATCCCCTGGTCGGACTAACAGGGCCACGGCCTCGCCGGCCAAATGCCGATGAGCACAGACCTCTCCGGCATACACCAGCACCGCCATGAGCTTCTACGTGTCACGCGCAACGGATTGAGGTAACAAACGCCAAGAATGACGCACCACACAGGCTTGGTCACGTGCCGCAGCGGGGTATGGCCACGGTAGCCCGACGTCGGCGAAACCACCTAACCGAACGCCTCTACTGCTACTCGGTGACCATATGTAGGCTCAAAGTAACCACCTTGAAGCCCTAATTGAATAACTGCTGCGCCCAACCGAGCTGGCCACAGGAGCGGCATCAAAGCTAGCTCGCCGACGGCCGCCCCCACGCTCCGGCGAGCCTCGGCCCTAATTGAGTCAACCAGCTACTCTAGGAGCAAGAGGACCTCACCAGTGATGTGATGGATGGGCTGGGCGAAGTCGCAAGGAAAGGCAACAGGCTGGCCACGCGCGCGAGGTGGTTCCGGTTCATGCCGGTCGCGGAGAAGATGTTCCCGGCGACCTGCTGCACCGTCGGCGGGGCCACTGCATGGGCGAGGCAAACGAGTCAAGGAGAGGCAATAGCCGTGCTCGATTGAAACAAAAGAGCAAGGAGCAGTGCCCCGGGCCGAGAACTCGTCTCGCCGGCCATGGCGGACCGCCGAGGGGAAAACTCTCCCCATTACCTCACTGAAGGAAGGAAGCCCATCGAAATGACTCCAATCGAAAGCAAACTACTCTAGTTATTTGGGCGCATGGTGAATTGGAAAGGGATGGACGGCACACAGCCAATTTGAGGGCGACGACACTCGGCTTAATGGTGACAACGGCGATGGCGAAAGCTTAAATTGGTGCCTGACATCGTACTACCGCCCGTGGCGAGTTAGGCACGATGCTGTACATCAATGCGACCTCCAGACATGCGCACGAGTTTGGCACTCCAACACGCGACCGCAGCTCAGCGACACGCAAGGCGTGGGCGGCATGGCACTGCGCCGCAGAGGCTGGCATGTCCGAGAACTACAGAGTGGCGTGGTGTGAAGCGCGGACGGGGCGGCGAAGTTAGGTGGGGCAAGGCCACACGCGTGCAGCCGAAGTGTCAACGGCAACATCGGTCGTGCAGGCGGTGTGCGTGAGCGTGCTCGGGCGAGTGGCGACACCGGTTTGGACGAGCCGAACACGCTGGCAGACGTGACGGCGAGCAGTGGCGTAGGCGGACGTGATGGAAGGGCAGAGCATATAGGCCCACCAGGCCCCAGTGTGCGCGTGTGTGCGCGAGTCACGAGCCAAGTGCGCAACAGCGGTGATGACCGGGCGGCAGTGACGGCTGAACGGCCAGCGCACTACGACGACAGATGGGTAGTGGCGACTGGGCGCGAGCTGCGCCAGAGCGTGGCGGTAGGAGGCCGTGGCCAGCAGTGCAGGGAGCCACACGCGCGGACGTGGTAGCACAGGCGCGATGGTGGCGACACGGACGGCGCGGCAGCGTGCGCTGGGCAGGCCAAAGCGGAGGTGCCAGGCCAAGTGGAGGCGGTGACCGCGCCCAAAAGTGGAAGACGTGTCGTGCACGCTTTTTAAAGCTGCTACCACGACCAATTCGACGATCCGAAAACCAAACCAGCCATTCTATCCTTAAGGGGGGTATGTAGGGCTATCAACCTAAGCCACGACATCTCACCACTTCTTAAGCCGATCGCTCTACAAAAATTGCTGAACATGGCTTCGTCGACCCATTTACAGACTTACGCGAAATGACTAAACCTCGAACGGTTTCGCGTCGAATTCCATTTTCGACCTACTTGATATACTAGCTAGCGAACCTCGTCCTCGATCGAACATATTTCATTGTCGCCTACAAAGTTCGGGCTACCAACTTTACTACATTCCACCGATGCGTTCTGTAGCATTTCTGTCCGATAAAAATTCATTTAGAACCCTAAGTGATAATACGTGACACGAAATATAACATTCGTTTCTTGTTTCAAATGAACGTTTCAAGTTCTGAATATTGATTTATACTCTATAACACACACATTTACTCTCAAGTATGATGCTTATGCAGTGTTTTAGCAAAAACTGTATAATATAACACCGAGGGTGTTATAAATCTACCCCCCTAAAATAAAATCTCGATCCGAGATTTCCTGTGCCTAGTGTGAGAAGGAGATAGGAAATACATTTCGACGCAGCAACTAATTATCAGAACCAGAGAGGAGGTGGGGGTAATGCTTCAATAGGTAACTCTCTTGTTCCCACGTGGCCTCATCCTCTAAATGGTTTTGCCATTGCACTTTGTAGAACTTTACCACACTGTTTCTGGTCACTCTTTCTTTCTCGTCTAGGATCTTGACAAGGTGCTCAACGTAAGTCAAATCTGGTTGGAGGGGAAGCCCTTCAACTTCTAAAGCTCCATCCGGTACCCGCAAACATCTCTTCAATTGCGATACATGAACACCTTGTGTACCGCAGACAAAATCTCATGAAGCTGGAGACGATAAGCAACGGGGCCGCATTGCCTCAAAATTTTGTAAGGACCCACGTATTGGGGAGCTAGCTTGCCATGGATACCAAACCGATGTACTCCTCTCATAGGAGATACCTTGAGGTACACATAATCCCCAACTTCAAACTCCAATGGCCTTCTTCGCTTGTCTGCATAGGCTTTTTGTCGGCTCTGAGCTGCCTTCAAATGACTCTAGATAAGGACAACTTGCTCTCGAGCCTCCTTGATGAATTCTGGCCCAAAGTATCTGTGGTCTCCCACTTCAACCCAATTAAGGGGCGTCCGGCATTTCTTCCCATATAGAGCTTCAAATGGTGCCATGCGAATGCTCTCTTGGTAGCTATTATTGTAAGAAAATTTAGCTAACTTCAGGCATCCATCCCACTTCTCAGGAAAAGAATTGGCACAAACTCTCAACATGTCATCGAGCACTTGGTTCACCCTTTTGGTTTGGCCATTAGTCTGGGGGTGATAGGCTGAACTGCGGAGGAGACTAGTTCCAAGACACTCCTGGAGTTGCTCCCAGAAGCGAGAGACAAAAACTGATCCCCTATCAGAGATGATAGTGAGGGGAACTCCATGTAAAGTCACAATCCGTTCCAAGTACAACTCGGCATATTGTCTGGCGAAATATTTAGAGTTCACTGGGAGGAAATGAGCTGACTTGGTGAGACGATCCACAATGACCCAAATAGAGTCATAACCCTTGAATGTGCGGGGTAAACCCACAATGAAATCCATGAAAATATCCTCTCATTTCCAAATAGGAATGGGCAAGGGTTGTAGATATCTTGGAGTACGCATATGATCTGCCTTAACTCTACCACAAGTGTCGCACTCCGCGACATGCTGGGTGATGTCCTGCTTCATGTTGGACCACCAGTACAAGTGGCGCAGATCATGATACATCTTGTTGCTGTCAAGATGAATAGACAGCTTTGAATGATGGGCTTCATTCAAAATCTTCCTTCTCAGCTCCTCACCGAATGGAACCATCAGCCTATCCTTGTATCTTACTACACCATGCTCATCAACACTAAAGTGAGGGCCACGCCCTTCGGCAATCAATTTTCTGATGTGGGGAATTTCTTCGGGGTCTTCCCTTTGCTCTCGAATAATCTGCTCCAGCAATTCTGAGGTCAATGCAATGTGAGCCAACACCTCTACGTGGTTGAGAGACAAAGGTGTTTCCTCAACCTGGTGTGACTTTCGGCTCAAAGCATCAGCCACTACATTAGCCTTTCCTGGGTGATAATGGACTTCCAAATTATAATCCTTTATCAATTCTAACCACCTCCTTTGCCTCATATTCAGCTCAGACTAAGTAAAAATATACTTGAGGCTCTTGTGATCCGTAATGATATGCACTTTGTTGCCCAACAGATAGTGCCTCCAAATCTTCAGAGCATGGACCACAGCAACCAGCTCTAAGTCATGTGTGGGGTAATTCACCTCGTGCTTTTTCAGTTGGCGCGAAGCATAAGCTATCACACGCCCATCTTGCATAAGCACACACCCCAAACCCATCTTTGAGGCATCACAATATATACATCAAAGGATCTATCAATGTTCGGTTGGGCCAACACAGGAGTAGTGGTCAGAAATGTCTTCAGAGCTTGGAAGGCTTCTTCACAGGCTGGGCTCCAATCAAACTTAGCTTCTTTTTTGGAGCAGCTTGGTCATTGGCTGAGCTATCTTGGAGAAATCTAGAATGAAATGCCGATAGTACCCAGCGAGACCAAGAAACTAATGAATCTGATGCACAGACTTGGGAGACTTCCAATCCAATACATCTTGCACCTTGCTGGGATTTACTAAAATGTCGTTAGGTGTTAACACATGCCTTAAAAAACTGCACTCGATCTAACCAAAATTCACACTTGCTGAATTTAGCATAAAGCTTGTGTTCCCTTAGTCGAGACAGTACTATCCGAAGGTGTTGGGCATGCTCTTCATCATTCTTGGAATAAATCAGTATATCATCAATGAATACTACCACAAACTTGTCCAGCTCTGGCATAAAGACTGAATTCATCAGGTACATGAAGAAGGCAGGAGCATTGGTGAGATCAAATGACATCACTAGGTACTCATACAGCCCATACCTAATAGAAAAAGCTATCTTTGGTATATCATGTGGTCTGATCTTGATCTGATGATAGCCTGATTGGAGGTCAACCTTCGAGAACACCTTGGCATTGGCTAGTTGATCGAACAAAGTATCTATGCGGGGCAAAGGATACTTGTTCTTAACTATTACCGCATTAAGAGGGCAGTAATCCACACACATCCGCAGAGTACCATCCTTCTTCACAAAAATGGCTGGACAACCCCATGGTGAAGAACTAGGACGGATGAACCCTTTTTCCATCAACTCTTCCAGCAGCTTCTTCATCTCAGCCAATTCCCTTAGAGCCATGTGGTACGGGCATCTAGAGATAGGGGCAGTACCAGGCTCTAGCTCAATAGAGAATTCTACCTCTCTGTCCGATGGCAACCCAGGAAGATCTTCGGGAAAAACATCCAGAAACTCACATACCATAGGGATGGGGGTGAGATCAGGAGAGGCTTCAGCATGGGCAGCAACAGGTAAGACTGGATCTAAGAGTACCAGAAGAGACATCCTATCCTCAGAAGAAGGAAGTCGTAACTCGACACTTCTCCGCTTCAAATCCAAGACTACCCCATACACCCATAACCAATTCATTCCAAGAATAGCATCAATGCCTTGCCCAGGCATTACCATGAATTGTAGGCGGTAAGTGTGGGTGGCTAATACCAAGCTTACTGTGTCTGTTCGGGTATTGATGAACATTTGTGAACCCATAGTATGGATTCTATAGGCATAAGGTATAGCCATAAGTGGTAAGTTGTGCCGATCTACAAATCCCATGCTCATAAATGAATGTGATGCACCAGAATCGAACAACACATAAGCTGTATGAGAATCGATGGTAAACATACCAGCTATCACTGGTTCCTGCTGTAATATCTGCTCTGCATCTGTGAAATGCACATGTCCGAATCTGCTGGGCACTTTCTTTTTTATCACGGTCCTCCTAACTAGCCTGGAGTTCACCGATGGTTGAGCAGACTGAGCTGGCTGGTTCTGGGGACACGCTCGGGCATAGTGGCCATCTTTGCCACATTTGAAGCAAGCTCTCGGCTTGTTTCCAAACCCTTGGTGAGGTGGGACCTGCTGTCCCTGAGTCTATTGGGGCTGCACCTGTTGCGTGGGAGCACGGTACTGTGTGAAAGAAGTCTACAAAGTTTGCTGGGGCTACCAAAACGAAGGACCGCCTGATGATTGATAGGGCCCCCACCGGACAACCTGTACCTTCTGAGTATGAGGGTGGCTAGAAGACCCCGTAGCCACCCGCTTCCTCTTCCACTCTACCTGGGAATCCCGCTGCAAGCCCTCCATGGCGATGGCAGCATTCATTATTGCCCCAAAAGTCTAATAGTTTGCAGTGTATAGCTTCTCCTGAAGGATATAAGAGAGGCCATGAAAGAAATGGTCCTTCTTCTTCAAGTCAGTGTCCACATGAATGCCAGCATACTAGGACAAGTGATTGAACTTATTCACATAGTCCATCACTGTCATACCCCCCTGTCGCAGCTCCAGGAACTCGGTCAGCTTCCGGTTGATGACACCAGCAGGAATATAGAACTCTCTGAATGCTGTGGTGAACTCCTGCTAGGTTGCCAGATGATCTGGCTGCTGCATGGCATGGAAGGTATCCCACCATGCACTTGCAGACCCCAATAGTTGCTAAGCTGCAAAGCGCACTTTCTGCTCATCGGCCACATTGAGCAACAGAAACTTCTGCTCCAGAATGCGAAGCCAGTGCTCCGCATCTAGAGGCTCATCTATCGGCGTGAAAGTGGGCGGGTGGGTCTTGAGGAAGTCCTAGTAAGAGGAGGGTCCCTCAGGACAGCGGGCACCACCCTCGTTCCCACCATTGCCCCCGTGGCCTCCACGGGTGAAGCCAGCGACAGCTTGTGCCATTATCTCCATGGCACGGGCTGACTCTCGGCAAGCAGCCAACCGCTCCACCATCATCTCTGCGTGAGTCATTGGAGGCGGCGGTGGCGGAGGAGGAGGAGCCAGAAGTGGAGCCCCATAGCTCTCCCTATTGTGCTCATGGGCCTGGCCAGTCTCGCCTTAGCCCTCACCAAGACCATGAGCTGCCCCAGCACTGGTGCTCCCGCATCCGGACCTTAGATTCATCTGTAAGAGATAGGAACCATCCATTTAGAACAACCTTCTCGATCAGAAGTAAGGGATTAGAGAAATGACAGCACATTTAATTAAAGCATTCTTTTAATTAAGCCTATCACTTTACTAATCCAATTATACGTGTAGGGGGGGATTTTAGTTTAAGCAAAATTCTATTATCATGATGCATGTATCGTCCTATACGTTCACTCAAGCCGGAATATAGCGGCATTCGCAAAAAAATTTGGCACATCGCACACTCACTTTCCGTATGCTAGACGATTCCTTATGCAACGTAAGTCAGTGTACCTACAGAAAACTGATTAGATAAAACCAGTGCCGCTATCCTATATAGACCATATTGCTAGGGATGATACTTATTTACATAATGTAATCACATCCTACTTTTCGCAAAACTTTTGTTGGTCAAATTTTTAAGTTTTGAAAAAGAGTGATGAAACTCATAACCATTATTGGCTCTGGTACCAACTATGGCAGAACCGCCCGAAATAACACGCTTATGGAGGTGCTCGCCTTCCACCAGACACTAAGCACCCCAAAAGCAAGCTATAGCGAGCGGTATCCGTCGAGGACACCCCGAGGGAGAACCCGAAAGATCCACATTTTTCCCAAGGATCTAATAATGAAAGCGAGTTACAATACTTGTCCATTTCATACATCAGAAGTTCTTAAAAAGTACATTATTACATTACCAAATGTCAGAGTACGGAATAATAAATAGCAGAATTTAAAAGAAGCATCTAACGATAAGAACGAGGATCCGTCTGAGCCCACCAGAAGAATCCTCCACACAATGGTACTTGTCAAGCATCACCTACAATAGGAGTAAATAAACCCTGAGTACATAATGTACTCGCAAGACTTATCCGACTAGTGAGAATAATTTCCCGACTCCAAGGAATATGAGAAGTTTTATGGTCTGCTGGTTTTCTTTTAGCAGAAAGCAATACTAATAGTGAGTCCTTATTTATGTTATTATTATCAGTCGTATTAAGTTATTATCTAGCTAGTCTATATAAGCACATGTTCTACTTTCAAGCAAGAGTTGAGCAATCAGTTTCATTTCTTCTCCTTTCAACTTTTAGTTCTTACTACAATGCTAGAGGTAAGACAAGTCATACCGACTCGGCGGCGATTCGTGAACTAATGTGCCCAGCTAGGTGCCCCGAAAACACACCCCACTTGTACCCAGGCACAAGCAGGATTAACCCATCGCCCTCCTATCCTGGGTGTCTAGGTCCCCGTCCAAACTTGGACTTCAAGCCCCCACTCCTGAGTCCCGGACTCAGTGCGGTGCAAGGACCTCCACCATCCCCGCCTCCCATCAGTAGGTCCGGAAAGAGCCGGATCCACGACAAGAGAGCAACAAGTCTTCCTTGCACCCATACCCAAGTATGCGCTCGGGACAATAGATCTGTGACTTGCCTCGCGTCCATGGCAACGACTGGTCCTTAACCGACCAGACAGGGAAAAAGTGTAACCAAGCTATGCCCCGATGGTCGCAGGACTCAAACCATATCCCTGCCCGATCACCATTTTTCCTTTCCACCATTTTCTCATGAGGGATCATATTTATCACCTATTTGTGAGTAACGACAAATTACTCACGCTACCGATATCTTGAGTGTAGCGGCTACACGACCTGTACTAGTAGGACTCATAGGTAGATATATTTATGCATGTAGTTTCCATAAAATGCCTACAGCGTAAATGCACATCATATATATTTAGTGATCATTTAAAATAAGGGTTATGCACCGGGGCTTGCCTTGGGTAGGCGACGAGTCAGTAAGGTCAGCACCAAAAGGCTTCGGGTCTCCCTTCTGCATGAGGATCTCCTCCTCGTACTCCTCAATGACTTCGTCGTACACCTGTTCGTCGATGGGCACGAACTCTACCAACTCATGATCTACATGCATGAAATGATGATGCAATACTTAGTAATATAGCAACAGCAACTCTTAAAATAAAGTACATCTGTCTAACTACTAAGCTAGTGCTACCGACCACGGTACTAAGTTATCTATTGTTTCCAATAACAAGTATGAAGTATGGTATACCTTATTATAACAACTACATGTATTCTTACTCCTAATGTTGATTTACGCTATATACAATAAAGCAAGGGTAATAGCTACTCTATTTATCAACTCACTCTAAGGCTACAAAATTTACAGCAAGTACATAATAACCTAGTGAGCCTACTATAAAATTTTCATAGCTGTAGCTATCATCAATTTACCATAAAAATTCCTACAATTATTAATCTACACAATACTAAGTTCTTTGGTTTGAATTTATGAACCTACCATTGTTATAGCTAACTGTAATCTAACTACACTAACAAGTAGGTGGTATTTTTGTGAACCTAACAAAATTGGTTTTACTATTTTTGGATAACTACACAATTTACTACAATTTATCAAAGTTCAGCTAGAAATTATATTGAATAAACGTTGGTGATTTACTAGAGAATTGAAAAACGAATTCACCGCGTCCGGTGGCATGTGACTGGACGCTGCCAGCGTCCGATCACTGGATCGTGGCTCCTACGGTCGGGACGACCGGACGCGTCCGGTCAGGACGTGATCAGCGTCCGGTCAGTAGTAGAAAAGCAGGATTTCGTCCTAATGGCTACTTTCTCAGTGGGGCTTATAAATAAACCCCCAACCGGCCATTTGAAGTGTGTGAAGCTGAGGAAACATACCAAGGGTGTTGATACACCATTTTAGTGATCTCCACTTGTATAGTGCTTAGTAATTCATTAGATGATTAGCGTAGGTGCTTTGCGAAGTGCTTAGGTTGATTAGACCACCGCTTATGCGCTTGCTTTAGGTTTAGGCCTAGTGTTTAGTGAGGTTTGCATACCTCTTACCACTTGGTGCTTGCGTGCACCATTATTGTACATCAGAGGGGCTTATAGTCTTGCGAGATCACACCAACCGCGTTTGTGATATAGCCCCCACCGTGTACCGGAGGGAACAAAGCCCACGGTGTTTTGGCCAGAAGCTTGATAGTGAAGATGGCAGGGAGCATCCGGAAGATGCTTGTCGGAAGGCACATCGGAGACCCACTTGCGCGTGGGGAAGGCTCGAGGCTATCCACGGAGTTACCCGACCAGGAGCTTAGCCCTTGCGAGGGATTCCTTGCGTGGGGCTCCAACGAGGATTAGGGGGAAGCTTGCGTGCTTCTCGATACCTCGGTAAAAATACCGAAGTCGTCGACGTTAGTTTGCATATCTCTACCTTGCTCTTTAGCTTCCGTATTTATATTGATTGTATTATTCCTTTTGCGGTAGAGATGGCAACACATTAGCAAAACCGTAGTTGTATATTTAGATAGTTTATCTTTTGCATAGGTTTTTCTAATGTTAGAAAAAGAGGCCATAGTTTAGAGTTAGAATTTTAAGTTGCCTAATTCACCCCCCCTCTTAGGCGTCACGGTCCCCTTCAATTAGTATCAGAGCCGGTTGGCTCAATTTAGACCCTTGGCTTAACCGCCGTTGAGCCGACGCTTTTTAGAGTGGTTGGGATGGATACCTCTAGGCCTCCGCATTTTGACGGCACTAACTTCCCTTATTATAAAGCTAGAATGGCTTGCTACCTTGAGACAGTTGATTTGGAAGTTTGGAGAGTCACTCATGACGGGATAAAACCCATTAAGAATCCCGATAAACCCACAAAGAGTGAAGAAAATGAAATACATTTCAATGCTAGAGCTAAGAATTGCTTGTTTGAATCTTTTAGCATGGATATGTTTAACCAAGTATTCACTTTAAACACGGCACATGAAATTTGGTTAAAACTCCAAGAGCTCCATGACGGCACATATAATGTCTATGAGCAAAAACATTGTCTAGCTAAACAAAATTATGATTTCTTTACAATGAATGATGATGAGCTTGTTCGTGATATGTATTCTCGTTTGAATCTAATTATCAATGAGCTCCATTCAATAGGATTAACAAAGCTAGATGATGCGGACATCGTGAGGAAGATCATCTCTGTACTACCACAAAAAAATATGCAAGCATCATCACCATCCTTCACAACATGGAGAATATGAGCATCATGACCTCGGGCATAGTCATTGGCAAGATAGTAGCATTTGAAATGTCACGTAAGATGGGTCAAGATGAAGCCTCTTCATCGAGCAAAGGCAAAGCTCTCGCATGTAGCGAGAAAAAGAAGATGAAGGGCAAGCAAGTTGAGACAAGCTCAAGCTCAAGCTCCTCAAGTGAAGATGAAGAAGAAGATGAGGACGATGATGATGATGATGATGATGATTCAAGTGAAGATGATCAATCTTCCTCCTCCACCTCTGACCTTGATAAAAAATCAATCAAACTAATCAACAAGGTGGAGAAGATGATCCAAAGGCTCAATGTCAAGGGTGTGTCCATCCAAATCCAAGATCTCATTTTTACCAATCAAAGAAATAAGCAAAGAAAGAGAGGATGCTATGGATACAGCGAGTTGGGGCACTTTGTCCAAACAAGCCCACACCCAAGACAAAGAAGAAAGCATGCAAGAACCAAGCCCTCACATCAATAAGGTCATGGGATGATTCTTCAAGTGAAGAAGAACACCATCACAAGAGGCGAGGGCGCAAGCACTCATCATCAAGCTCTTCTCATATGTGCCTTATGGCATGAGGTAACGAAAGCTCATCCTCTAGTGAGAGTGATAATGATGATGAAATGCCTTCTTATGATGAAATTGTGCAACAAAATCTTAATTATGCTAAAATTTGCACTAGTCAACAAAAGAAGCTCGAAAAATTAAAAGAAAAGCTAGGTAGTTCACAAGAAGCATACAAAACTTTGCTTGAACAATATGAGAACTTTGCTAATCTCAATATTGAACTATCTACTAAACTTGAGGCTAGTGCAACAACAAATGCATGCACAATCAATGATGAGCAACTTATAAAGAAAAATAAAAAATTAAAAGAAAAGTTAGCTAGCTCACAAGATACTTATAAAAGTTTGCTTGCTAAAATGGAAACCATGTGCAAACATTATGATGAGCTAACTAATAAAGTTGCTAATCTTGAAGTCGTTAGTGCAACCCCCACCAAGGCATCTAAAAAGAAAAGTTCTATCTTTAACATGTCTAAAAAGGATGCCTCTACTTTTTGTAATGATTTATGTTTAGACTCATCTTTGTGCAACTAAGTTTGTGTTGAGAAAGTTGTTGTAGATACATGCACACAAGAGGTTGCAAAGGAGAATGAGCAACTCAAGCAAGAAATAGCTCGCCTCACCAAGGATTTGACTCAAGTAAAAGGCAAGGCAAAGCAAGCCCAACTTCATCCAGATAACACCGTCAAGGAAGTGAAGAAGCTTGATGATTGACAAACCGTGGTTTACTACGTGTGCCTTAAGGAAGGGCACAAGTCCTATGAGTGCAAGGTGAAGAATAGGGGAGGAGCAAAGAAGAAAGAGAAAAAGCAAACAAGCAAGCTCTCCAACACCTACACCAACAAGGTGGACAAGAAGGCCTCCACACCATACTTGTTAAAGAAGAAGAAAAATGACAAGGTGGTGGTCATTAAGGTGAACAAGCAAGCCAACAATGGGGTCAAACGCTTTTGGGTGCCAAAGGAAATCATTTCCAACATGAAGAGCACCAAGAAGGTTTGGATCCCGAAAGGGAAGTGAAAAGTCCAATGGACGTCGGGGAATTTGGAGACTTGGCAAAGTATGGGTGTATTTCATGGGGTGCATCATGATGGACAAAATCATTGCCAAGTGGGTTAGTGAATACTATGGACCCAAATTCCCCTTCCCATGTTAAGTAACTAGATTCAATTTCCTTCAAGTAGTATCAATTTGCATTTCCTACAAGTGGTATTTCGTACAAATTGGTATCTTTAAGCATCTAGTTACTTTTCATGCCAATATTTGCATTTGCATGCTTATATCTTTTGTCATGCATATACTAGGTATATCTTATGGTAGGCTTGCTCGGTTTCATTATTAACCCTTAGAGCAAACCTACATGGTTTAAAATTGTTTAAGAGCGTGGCACATAGCTTGTCTTTCAATTGTTCATCCAATATGTGCCAAAGTCCAAATTGTAGATAATTTCTCCCGAATATCGCATTTGAAAATGACTCTCACATTCATGTGATGTCATCCTTCAAGTGGTATTTTTTATTCCAAAATCAATGTGCATGTTTCCTACAAGTATTTCCTACTTGTGTGCACAAATTTAAGGGGAGGTTACTCTACAAGTTGGATGCTTTGAGACTAACACCTTTTTAAGCTTATCATGTGTGTAGTAGTCTCATTACAAGAAAAATGGAGTCCCCGGAGTTAAGCGTCATACTTCAAATATCCACCACCTATTGCAAGTGGTAGAAATCAAATTGGTTTCCATATGTGGTATTTCTAAACCGATACCATCATGTTGATTTCATTTTGATATTTATATGCCTTTCTCCATGCATTATATAGATTAAATTCCCTTGAGCAATAATTTGTCAAATATGCATATGCCTTGCTTTTCTACCATATGTATGCATATATTTAGGGGGAGCTTAATCTATATAGTGTGAGAGTCAAATTTTGTGACCTATTCCACTCTACACACAAAGGATCACAAAGTTTGACCCTCCCTTGTGCTACTAATGTCTTCCTTTTTGGTGTTTGATTCCAAAGGGGGAGAATTTAGAGGACCAAAAGCAAGCACTAATTTGTAGGACCAAAAGCTAGATCATAATAATTTATAAGTGGAAATGGTCTATAGGTGGTGTCTACAAGTGGTAATGGTCCAAGAAAGGGAGGATAGTGTGGTCTGAGAAAGGGAGGATAGTGGATTATGGATTAGTCTATGTAATGAGAAGAATTTGTAGGAAGCAAGGCTTAAATCCATAATGCCACATGGGGACATTGGTAAGGGCAAGATAAGTTGTTATGTAGCATCTTTTAGTCTTACAAGCAGTATCTTTTAGCATCATATAACCTTGCCCCTTGCATTGCATCCTAGCAAGTAGATAGTTTTTAAATTCTAATTTTTTATTATTTGCTTGCTTTGGTCGTGTTGTCATCAATCACCAAAAAGGGGGAGATTGTAAAGAAAATGGACCCTAGGCCCATTTACTTTGAATTTTGGTGTTTGATGATTAACACAACCAAATTGGACTAATGAAGTTGCAAGTGATTGTTTTGTAGTCCAATAGGATGCAAGACGTGACTTGGACGAAGACGACGTGATGATCCGATGATCAACACCATAAGCAAGACTCTAGAAGCACAATAGAAGACCCAAGATATCAAGCAAAGTCTAAGCACGAAGATAGGAATCAAGCCGTACGCAAGATCACGAAGAAACGAGCTCACAGAGGTAACCGGACGCTGAACTGGACGTTAGAGGAAAGTGACCGGACGCTCTGATCAAGAGGCTCGGCAAACAGGCGTAACCAGACACTAATGACAGATCGACCGGACATAGGACAACAGAGTCCGGTCGAGTACAGAGAGGTTCCAGAGCGGCGAAAATACGACCGGACGCTGGCAGCGTCCGATCAATGGATCGTGGCTCCAACGGTCGGGACGACCGGACGCGTCTGGTCAGGACATGATCAGCGTCCGGTCAGTAGCAGAAAAGCAGGATTTCATCCCAAGACTACTTTCTCAGTGGGGCTTATAAATAGACCCCCCCAACTGGCTATTTGAAGTGTGTGGAGCTGAGGAAACATATCAAGGGTGTTGATATACCATTTTAGTGATCTCCACGTGTATAGTGCTTAGTGATTCATTAGGTGATTAGTGTAGGTGCTTTGCGAAGTGTTTAGGTTGATTAGACCACCGCTTATGCGCTTGCTCTAGGTTTAGGCCTAGTGTTTAGTGAGGTTTGCATACCTCTTACCACTTGGTGCTTGCATGCACCATTGTTGTACATCGGAGGGCTTGTAGTCTTACGAGATCACACCAATCGCGTTTGTGGTGTGGCCGCCACCGTGTATCGAAGGGAACAAGGCCTGCGGCGTTTCGGCCAGAAGCTTGATAGTGAAGACGGCGGGGAGCATCAGGGAGAGGTTTGCCAGAAGGCACGTCGGAGACCCACTTGCGCGTGGGGAAGGCCCGAGGCTATCCACAGAGTTACCCGACCGGGAGCTTGGCCCTTGCGAGGGATTCCTTGCGTGGGGCTCCAACGAGGACTAGGGGGAAGCTTGCGTGCTTCTCGATACCTCGGTAAAAATACCGGAGTCGTCAATGGGAGTTTGCATATCTCTACCTTGCTCTTTAGCTTCCGCATTTACATTGATTGTATTACTCCTTTTACGGTAGAGATAGCAACATATTAGCAAAACCGTAGTTGCACATTTAGATAGTTTATCTTTTGCATAGATTTTGCTAAGGTTAGAAAAAAATGCCATAGTTTAGAGTTAGAATTTTAAGTTGCCTAATTCACCCCCCCTATTAGACGTCACGGTCCCCTTCAACGCGCAACGGATTGAGGTAACAAACACCAAGAATGGCGCACCACGTAGGCGTGGTCACGTGCCGCGGCGGGGTCTGGCCGCGGTAGCCCGACGCCGGCGAAACCACCTAACCGAACGCCTCTACTGCTACTCGGTGACCATCTGCAGGCTCAAAGTAACCACCTTGAAGCCCTAATTGAATAATTGTTGCGCCCAACCGAGCTGGCCACAGGAGCGGCATCAAAGCCAGCTCACCGGCGGCCGCCCTGCGCTCCGGCGAGCCTCGGCCCTAATTGAGTCAACCAGCTACTCTAGGAGCAAGAGGACCTCACCAGCAATGTGACGGACGGGCTGGACGAAGTCGCGAGGAATGACAACGGGCTGGCCATGCGCGCGAGGTGGTTTCGGTTCACGCCGGCCGCGGAGAAGACGTTCCCGACGACCTGCTGCACTGTCGGTGGGGCCACTGCATGGGCGAGGCAAATGAGTCAAGGAGAGGCAACATCCATGCTCGATTGAAACAAAAGAGCAATGAGCAGTGCCCCGGGCCGAGAACTCATCTCGCCGGCCATGGCGGACCGCCGAGGGGAAAACTCTCCCCATTACCTCACCGAAGGAAGGAAGCCCGTTGAAATGTCTCCAATCGGAAGCTAACTACTCTAGTTATTTGGGCGCACGGTGAATTGGAAAGGGATGGATGACACACGGCCAATTTGAGGGTGACGGCACTCGACTTAATGGTGACGACGACGACGGCGAAAGCTTAAATTACCTCCCGACATCGTACTACCGCCCGTGGTGAGTTAGGCACGACGCTGTACATCAATGTGACCTCCAGACGTGCGCACGAGTTCGGCGCTCTGACACGCGACCATAGCTCCGCGACACGCAAGGCGAGGGCGGCACGGCACTGCGCCGCAGAGGCTGGCATGTCGGGGAAATTGCAGAGTGGCATGGCGTGAAGCGCGGACGGGACGGCGAAGTTAGGCGGGGCAAGGCCACGCGCGTGCAGCCGAAGTGTCAACGGCAACAGCGGCCGTGCAGGCGGTGCGCGTGAGCGTGCTTGGACGAGTGGCGACACCGATTCGGACGAGCCGAACACGCCGGCAGACGCGACGGCGAGCAGTGGCGCAGGCGGACGTGATGGAAGGGCAGAGCATCCATGCCCACTAGGCCCTAGTGCGCGCGTGTGTGCGCGAGTCGCGAGCCAGGCGCACAATAGCGGTGATGACCGGGCGGCAATGACGGCCGAACGGCCAGCGCGCTGCGACGACAGGCGGGCAGTGGCGACTGGGCGCGTGCGGCGTACGCGAGCGGCGCCAGAGCGTGGCGGCAAGAGGTCGTGGCCAGCAACGCAGGGAGCGACGCGCGCGGACGTGGCTGCACAGGCGCGACGGTGGCGACGCGGCAGCGCGCGCTGGGCAGGCCAGAGCAGAGGTGCCAGGCCGAGTGGAGGAGGTGACCGCGCCTGGAAGTGGAAGACGTGTCGTGCACGCTTTTTAAAGCTGCTACCACGACCAATTCGACGATCCGAAAACCAAACCAGCCATTCTATCCTAAGGGGGTACGTAGGGCTATCGACCTAAGCCACGACATCTCACCACTTCTTAAGCCGATCGCTCTACAAAAATTACCGAACATGGCTTCGTCGACCCATTTACAGACTTACGCGAAATGACTAAACCTCGAACGGTTTTGCGTCGAATTCTATTTCCGAGCTACTTGATATACTAGCTAACCTCGTCCTCGACCGCACATATTTCATCGTCGTCTATGAAGTTTGGGCTACCAACTTTACTACGTTCCGCCGATGCGTTCCGTAGCATTTCCGTCCGATAAAAATTCATTTAGAACCTTAAGTGATAATACGCGACATGACATATAACATTCGTTTCTTATTTCAAATGAACGTTTCAAGTTCCGAATATTGATTTATACTCTATAACACACACATTTACTCTCAAGTACGATGCTCATACAGTGTTTTAGCAAAAACTGTATAATATAATATCGAGGGTGTTACAAACTATATACATCTAGCTATCAATGGAGATGTCACTTTCTAGTTTCTAATGGAGAAACAATTTAGTTAAAACAATCACCCATACTAAGTGAGAGACACGGACTTACGACTTGTTCGTTTGGCTTATAAGCCGTAATTTTTCAGTCAATGAACAATATTTTTTTCTCACAACAAATCAGCCAACAGTATTTTCAGCCATGACTTATCAGCCAAGCGAACATGACGTTAAATGTTTGGTTGTATCTGTGTTAACGCAAACGTAAATGAAACAAAGCTTGGTGGAAGATAGATTTGAACTAATTCCATTTATATTTGTGTTACTGTAGAAGGAACAAAATAGCACGTTAGATCACTTCGGTTGGTTCACCTCATGTCCACATCTCAATCATTTGACATTTAGCACCGAATTTGCATTATGGAGACATTGGTATCAAGTTTGTGCGAAAATCTTGAGTACCTTAATTTCATCAATTGACAAAATGACTACCCAGAAAATAAATAATGTTTTTTTACAACAGAAAAAAAATAATGTTGATGGAGCCGAGGAGCAAACAGGACGCTTGCTGTATTCCAGCGACAGTTGCGATACAAGCCACCGGCGACACATACTCTCCCTCGCTTTCCCCCATCCCTTCCGTCCTCCCCCTTTCCCACGACAAGAAACCACGCTGCGACCGCCCTCCTCGTCGTCCTCGATCCCAATCCCTCCTCGTCACGATCGCAAACCCATATCGACCCGTCCGGTCGCCTCCGCATCGCCAGCCTGCAACTCCTTCCTTCGGTGAGGGTGTGTCTGGTTCGTGCTCCCGCAGCGGAGGCTGGAGCCGAGATGACAATGCCGGGCTCTTCGGCGAGGCCGAGCTTCTCGGCCCTCCGCGGTGCCCGGTGGCGCGCCGATCTCGGCGTCATCCCCGGCTCCGCCGCCGTCTCCACCGACGAGCTCCGCCGCGCCGCCGCCGACTCCCGCCGAAGGTCTGTTTGTCTCGGGGAATCATGTTGCTTTCGACCCTGCAGAAGCTTCTTACATTTCTTGAAATGATTTAATACCAAGATTGAGCTCATTTCGCGGCCGTAGATCAAGTTATCTTAGGCTTTCATACCAAGATTGTTGCTTAGTTCTTTATTGCCTTTCTCTCAAATATTGTATGCCAAAGATCCTTGCATATACTAATATAATGTTCATGTCAGCCTCGCGCCTGCCACAGTTCCTCATAAAAAAAAAAGTTCTGACTTCTTGAAATGCTGAAATGGTCCTTGATTGTTCTAAAGATCTTTATTGTTTGGTTTGACTCCATGGAAACAAACTAGAAGGGATTAGAGATTGGAAATTGAGAACACTGAATTGTAATTAGGGTGAATTCCTAGGTCTGGTGCAGTGGTGAGAGCTGTCTCACTGAGTCACCAGGTCGCGGGTTCGAAGCAGCCTCTCCGTAGATTTTGCGGGGGGAAGGCTTGCCTCGGTTTTTCCCGTCCCCAGACCCCACTCATGTGGGAGCCTCTGGCACTGGGTCTGCCCCTTTTTCCTACTAGTGGAACTAACATGCTTTGTTGTCCTTGGACAAGCTGATCAAGTAATCAAAATGCATAGTATTGTTAAACGGACGATCTTTGTTACTACTACTTGTTAGTATGTGGTAAAAGATGCAAATTTTGTTGGGTCTCAGGGCTTTGACTCTGGAATTTTAATTGTTGATTGCTGCAGATATGCTAATCTGCGGCGAAGGCTGCTAATAGATCCCCATCTTTCCAAGGATGAAGAATGTGCTCCTGACTTGATTGTGGAGAATCCACTCTCGCAGAGCCCAGGTAGGCACTAGCTTTTGCCTTTTGCCTTTAAAGTGTGTGGTCTCTGAGTTGTCGTGTTACCCATGATTTATTAAAAAACTAAGGTTATGCTTGGATAGGGGATGTTTTGTGCTAGATTAACATATGAGTTACAGTCCATGTGTCCGTGAAGGTAGTCAGATGTTAAATAAAGTCTTCTGTTAAAAGAAAGGGGAGGGAATGCAGAGAGAAACCTTTTTTGTTGCACTGTTATCTCTCACTAGCTCCAACCAGCAGACCATGCTATTATTTTCTTTTTTTTTCTTCTTGAACACGCAAGAGACTTGCACATCATTTCATTAAAAGAGAGAAGAGAATACACAAAGGGAGGGCAAGACATGCTATTATTATCTCACCAGTCATATATTATCTTCAATCAGTACTCAATCCTATAGCAATATAAGAAAGTGACATCTTCCACAAAGTCACCATTAGTGACATCAGCTTTTATGGAAAAAAATCTGTACATTGTCATGCAGGGAGCACTTGGGGCCAATATTTCAGGAATGCGGAGCTTGAGAAAATGCTTAACCAAGATCTGTCCCGCCTATACCCTGAATTGGGGGACTTCTTCCAAACAAGCACATGCCAGTCTATGCTTGGACGTATATTGTTAGTATGGAGCCTCAGATACCCAGAGTTTGGTTACAGACAAGGTAAATCATTGATATCTTTTCAGTCACTGGCTCACTGCGAGCTATTTATCTCCTGAAAAAATGGTTGATACCAACTAAAGTTGTATAGCCGCAACATGATATGCCTAAGTGCACATCCCCGGAGTTGGCTCCTAATCTTATACATATTCAAAGTTTGTCACTACTCACTACGTGGAACCAAAACCTCACTTCTAAAAATAACTACCTAGTTCTTTCTGCAATTATTAACCTAACTTTAGTTGAGTACTTCTATATTGCATATTGAAGCAAAATTTATTTGGCCTAGTTTAGGTGACTAAACATTATTTCTGCCAAAGGTAAAAATATAGGTGCACTTTGTCACAACATGCCAAAACCTTTTTGAACAACTTAACAAGACGTGGCTTTTTGTTAGGATCGTTTTAAGTTTTGGACAAATCAAACACATATAATTTCGTTGCTGTCAAGTAATGAAAATTCGGCTATTGCCATTGTGGAAAAAAAAACAAGGGTTCAAACACATGTAACTTTTGTTTTCTGATGAGATAACCATTCATCTGTCCTCATTGCATGCATTTGTCAACATAAATCACTTTCCTCCTACAGGAATGCATGAACTCTTAGCTCCTCTTCTCTATGTACTTCACGCTGATGTGCTGCACTTCAGACAAGTCAGGGACCTTCATGAAGAGCTTTTGGGTGATGATTTTGATGGTCAAACTTTTCCAGATCGTTCAAAGCTGAACAGAAGTGACAGGAAAAACAATGTTGAGGGTAGAACAGCTAAAATTAGAAGTTTGGCTGACCTTGATCCTGATACTAGAGATCTTTTCTTGATCAATGATGCATATGGAGCAGAGGGTGAGCTGGGTATTATTTTATCAGAAAAGTTTATGGAGCATGATGCTTACTCTATGTTTGAGAATTTGATGAACGGTGCACAAGGAGTGGTTGCTATCACTGACTTCTATTCTCTGAGTCCTGCCCCAGAATCAAGCATGGGTTTAACACCTGTAAGAGAGGCATCATCTGCAATATATCACTTGCTTGCTAGTGTTGATTCCTCTCTTCATAGTCACCTTGTGGAGTTAGGAGTTGAACCTCAGTACTTTGCATTAAGATGGCTCCGCGTCCTATTTGGTCGTGAATTTTCACTTGACAGTCTTCTGTTTATTTGGGATGAGATCTTCTCTTCTCCTAACCATTCTTATTGTACCGATATCTGTAGTAGGGCAGATTATCAGTTTAAAGTGTTATGTTCTCCTCGCGGTGCACTGATTTTGTCGATGGCAGTATCAATGATGCTTCATCTCAGATCCTCCTTGTTAGGGAGTGAACATGCGACTTCTTGCCTAGTGAGGTTGTTAAATTTTCCAGAAGATATTGACTTAAAGAGCTTAATTGAGAAAGCCAAGTTACTGCAATCTTTTGCCCTTGAAGCAAATCTTCCTTCATCCCCAATGAGAGGAAATTCTCTCTTGACTACACCCAACTATTGGGAAGAGACATGGAAGATTCTCCAGCCATCAATGGACCAAAAGGGTGGTGGTGTCTTCAAGATGAAGGGAAGGGGCTTCTTGAGAAGAAGCTTGTCTAACACTGAGTCGAATGTTTCCAGAAGCAAGGCTGCTAATTTTGAAAACAACGATATGACTTCAACTAGGCAGTCCACTACTGATGAACTTCACAATGCTGATGTAGTTCCTGCAGAGCTGATAAATAGTGTGCCACACATGCTTATAGAAAAACAAAAGCATCATGTTGGTAAAGGTACTGCAGAGGCTATTGAGAGTAATTCAAAGAATGCATGTGAGACAGGCCAGCATGATGGTTACTGCTCAACTTCAGGTGAAATTAGAGATCCTCTTGGAGCAGCTAGTGGGTATTTATCGAGGAGCAGCAGTACCACTTTGTCATGTGGCACTGAATACGATCATGATACCCATCATCTGGAAGAACCATGTGGTCCCTGTGATGACAGAGTGGTTAATGAACCTGATCCACTCTTTGTGCACAATGGTAGAACTGATGAAGCAGCAACAACAGATCGAACATCTGGAATAGTGGATACTTATCCAGTTCAACAGCGTAGACTGTGTTCTGTTGATGGGAAGCCGAAAATAAAAGAGGACCAAAATTCCACTAGTGATAAAGGTGGACAAAAAGAAACATTGGCAATATGTTCAATAACAAATGTGGCTGATAAAGAGTTGGGCAGAACATTAAGATCTCTTGGTGAATCTATGGTTGAGAACATACAGGTAACCTTACTTGATAAAAACTAAAAAGAAACTTGTTGCCAAATAGAGGCCACATATATATTTATCTGGTCGATCTTTTTCTGTAAAGTTCATATTTTATGTTGTCAGTACCTCTTAGTTTATTTATATTTCCCTTTTAGAACTCATACTATTCTGATAATCAGACACTAGACAGGTTTATCAAATATTAGAGTTTGTACTTCCACACACACACCCTCCCTCTGCTTTCCTTGTAAGAAGATAGGAGAGAACAAGCAGATAATGCCCCCATTGTCGGATATATGCACCTTAAGCTCAGATCATGAGATACCTTTTCTTGTATTTTCCCTTGGCTAATTTGCTAGTTTATATCACAGGATATCGAGATGCTATTTCAACCAAATTCACTATCAACTTCAGTGGAGAAACTTGAGAAAGCAATTCCTAGAAGCACAGAGCAAGCTAAGGCAGTAGCAGCTCTAAAAGAACTCAGGAAGATCAGTGACCTTTTACGTCAAATCTAACCAGTACAGCTATAAATATTTCTTCCATACATACAGTGTTGTACTAAAAAAAAACAGTGTTGTAGTTTTTTATACGTATCCCATTGGACAATGGATCTGATGTAACATGCTAACAGTATATAACCATCTGATTGATTGGTAAATAGTAATTTTGTACATGTTCCCTGTAAGCTGATAAATCGTAACTGTACATCTGAACAGCTGCCTGCTAGTTTTTAAATGAAGGCGGCATACATTTTTTGGCTTGTGACCCAACAATAAATCTGCAAGGTTTCTGCGTTCTTAACGCCCATTTTGCCATTTCTTATTTTGAGAGCGGTGGCAATCAAAGATTGTTGCCCGTGTGAGATGTGAATACAGTGGTCACCTACATCATCAGATGAGAGTGCATTGTGGTGGTACCATTGAGGCTTGAGCCCTTCCACATTTCCACATCATCAGAAAGTTTATCAGCTGTTTAGATATTCACCTTCAAAACCTGCCGTTTGTTGATATATGCCGAAAGAGCAGGATTCAATAGTGGTCCGATCATATGCTTCAAGTTGGTTGTGTTACAGTCAACATTACTGTTTATCGGTGTGGAAGCTGGGCCAGGCGATGATATTAACCATACAAGTTTAAGGCATAACAAAATAATTACTCCTATTCATTTTGGCTTTAGATACATTATTGTAAAGCAGACAAGGAATGAAGTTAGATTCATGCAGAGAATGTCTGCACGACCCAATGGCTTAGCTTCAACAAGAACTCACAAGGTGGAACAAAAATGAATATATCACCGAAGAGGCGAAGATCAAACTTGGTAAGGCCACGATCAACGATAAATAGTGACAAACAAAAATTTTCATAGCATGAGTTGTCCATGTCACCTTACAACAATGTCACACAAAAATTGATAGTTTAACAACCTGAGCTTTGAAACTATGCATGGGTTCACTCATCTAAGTAGTAGTACAAATGCTCCCGTAGTGGTGTGTCAAACATGAACTCATTCCTTTTCCTGCTCTGAGATCCATTCCATGTATCCTGCAAGCAATATAAAATAATGTCAACATGATTCAAATGTGAAACATCAGTGACCCTTATACAACATGGAAGTTATAGATTACACTGTAGAGTCTGATGTGAACCAAACTGTTTGAGAAAATAGTACTGGGCACAACATGAATGTAGCTATACAGATTTTACTTATGTCTTGGAGATTTGAGATGCCTAAAGTCTAAAACAGGTTAACTAAACGATCTCCATGTCCCTACCACACAAAAATCAAACTTGATTACTTGAACTTGAACTACTTGTTGTACAAGGTATAATAAACGTTGTGGGCTTAACCCCATCATAATGGACAAACACGAACTGAATGTTGTGGACTTGCAAACTTCATAAGTCACACAAGCAAAACCACATCAGGAAGCTCAAATCAGCCACTCAACTGATGGAATTCTTTTAGTTTGCCAACATCCAGCTTATTGTCCTCAACTCCTCATAATCTGATGCACATGGCAATTCAGCCAGATTGCATGCACCTTCCCAGCAATCCTTGACCAACTTAATCAAATTTTCTTTCTTTCTTTCTTTTTCTTTTTGGCAAAGTTGGCTGCCCCACAGACTAATAAGGATACCAAAAAAAAAACTTGGATGTTTTGCACACCATAAATATAATCAATAAATACTCCCCATTCCTTCCAGCAGCAATCACTAGTTCTCAATTCCACATAGAAGAGCGATAATCCAACCACAGCACTAAGCTTGCAACAAATTTCCTAGCTGGATTTTAATCCCCAATCTTACTGCACCCAAAATTTCATAGCTACCGATTGGTCCAAACAAGACATATAACAGAAGGCTTCAAAAGGCGAAATTTCAGAGCGACTACAGAAACTCCCAGGAAACAGGGGCCTCACCATCTCGCCGGGCACGGGCCACATCAGGCGACGGCGACTGGGCTCGGTGACGGCTTTTGGGTCGCCTCCTTGGCGTCGGCGAAGTCCTCGGCGTTGTATACGACGGTGAGGAAGAGGGAGCACGAGGGGCAGCGCGCAATCTCCTCCCCGAGGCGGAGGTCGTCGAGCGTGATCTGGAAGAGGTCGCCGCAGGGGCACGGGTACGTGTACGCCTTCAGCTCCGCGTTCCACTCCATGTCCTCGACCTCCACCTCGTCGTACGCCGACATCTCGCCGAGGCGAAACCCTAACTCCTCCCCGACCGCGCTCGCAACCGGAGAGAAGACGCGTCGTCGGTGTTTCGCGCCGCCGCAAAGAGGCAGTTGCGTGATGAGGGTTAAGGCGGTGGACGGTGGTGGGCGGCTGCTAATGTTCTGATTACCCCTTGTAAGCATTTCATTGTTACGAAAATACCCCTGAGAGAAACCGGCGGACGGGCGGAAACAGCCTGCGGTTTGCCGGTTTGCTTCCAGAACGGACGTGGGAGTCACCGGAAAAGCCCTTGAGTATCTGCTATATTTACCCGACGCTCCCCACTTCTCTTCCCAACAGGCCCTCAGACCTTCGCGAGACGCGCACCAGCTCGCCGTCGGACGCAAGCGCTAGCAAGCTGCTGCTGCTCCGTCTCCCAGGCTGCCCGCTCCGACTCCGGATCCGTGACGTGAAGGCATCCATGGCGCGCGCGCTCTCCTCTCGGGCAGCGGTCCTGGCGCGCCGCCTCGGGGCCCAGCCCCAGCCCGGCGTGGTTCTGAGCCGCCGGCACAACCACACTCGCCGGCGTGCGGCGGGGGTTCTTGAAGAGGACGCCGCGGGGCCCTCTGCACCTGCGGCGGACGCCTCCGCGCTTTCCCGGCGGTTAGAGGAGGCGATCGACAGCGCCATGGCGCGGGCGGCCGAGCCCGACTGGGCGCCCTTCCGGCCCGGGACATCCTACTTCGTGCCGCCCCGGCCCGCCGGCGTGGCCCAGGGGATTCTCGCGCTTATTGGCCACGGTGGTGGGCACATCGGCTCCTCGGCAGCGCCGAGGCGGGGGCTCTCCACTGACGAGGCCCGCGCCGTCGTCGCCGACTCCCGCGGGTACCCATGCTCGACCTACTTCATCAAAGGTAACAATTCGACTATTTGGGATCTCCATTTCGCTATTCGGATTTGCTCGATTCTGAACTGAAACGGATGCATAAGAACTGCTAGAAATCAGAACAATTTCGAGACATTTCATCGTTCTGCTTTGTTTCTATAGCACCTGCTTATTGAGAGTTCTGTCTCACATGGAGTATCGACAAATATGCAGGTCACTTTCCATATGAAGTGGAGAGCCCAAATATGGATGCTAATCAAGCTCAAGAGGAATGAATGGAAGGAGCTACGTTATTGCACTGGATGAAGGGGGTCTGGAAAAGGTGTCACTTTCATGTCATTTAGTGCTGTTGTACAAAAAAAAAAGGAGTTGAACTCATGAATTCGTGAGCTACCGTGTAAAATAAAATTGTACTGAATTCATGTGATCTTCTAATTTTATGTAAGACTAGTCTATAAATAAAAACTATGGTTTCACCATCTTCTCTATGCTATCCGACATCAGGAACGTATGATGGGACGCTGCTCCCATATTAGCTGATATTGGTGTACAAGTCAAAGCTGTGTATTATATTAACGTTTCAGATCATATTAGTTTTCAATTGTGAGCACTACTGCAGTACAGTGTATTGTCAAGATACAGTATTCAAAGTTTTTGAACTATACAAGTTGCTCCTCAGAATTGTCAATGTTGTGTGTGATCAAAATTAGTGGGAGCGGTAGAAACAAAATATGCAATTCAGACTACATTTGAATTGCTTTGCTTCGGTGGATTAGCCATCGTGACGAGGCTACTGAATGGATCACCAAAAGGATTGGATAATCCAGATTGATTAGAAGGGGCAGAATACTGGGACTGCTGCTGGTATGTTTGAGGCAGCAACATCACCATCTGCTGCTGCTGCTGTACTTGATAGTACTGCTGCTGCTGTGTCTGGTAATACTGCTGCTGCTCTGCCATCATAGCTAGCTGCACATTTGACGGTGGCGCGAAGCTATTTGACATGGCAAATGGATCATTGGGGTCAAATGGGTTTGCTGCAAGACTTCCAGTGTAGGTCACACTGGCTATTTGTTGTCTCCTTGCCTCGTCTTCGTAAAGACTGTCGAGCAATAGCTTGTCAAATCCCCCAGCCTGTTCAGCAAATGCAAGTAAGTAATTTAGCTCTGATTGCTTTTACTTAAATTCTGTATTTATGACCACATCTTTTACAGCTAATAATCTGTGTGAATTCATATGATCATATTTTCTCTAGAGATAGCAAAGGTCTACATACCAATTGATTGTCGACTTGTTGATTTGTGTGGTTACTTGGTGCAGTAACCAGTGCCAATTCCCATCCAGCCTTGTCAAGGGCAAACAAGTCTCGAGAAGTTGACATCTTGTTTTCATTACCTACATTTAAGAGACAAGTTACTACATAGTGCACGCAGCTTAACACATATGATTTTCCTTAAGTAAAAGCATTCTCTTCACAAAATAGCACCAATTCAAAATTGCTGCTAGTGCAGTTATGCTTAACAGGATATGCTATTGAGCAGTGCATTGATATTATAAACGCTGAACCTGGTGCCACAATAGCAAGAGCCAGTGCATTGCTTTCTTCAAGGTCTGCA
This sequence comes from Miscanthus lutarioriparius, assembly GCA_904845875.1. NCBI lineage: Eukaryota > Viridiplantae > Streptophyta > Magnoliopsida > Poales > Poaceae > Miscanthus > Miscanthus lutarioriparius. The sequence goes on from CAJGYO010000019.1 coordinate 14,357,135, forward strand.
ATCATGGGGTTTACTTCTTCATCCAAGTTCTGCAGTTCATATATTAGTAAAACATGAGGCTTGGAAGAAGCAGGTATTGAGCTGAAGTGTAGATTCTTCTTGAAACATAGAGGAAATACTAATAGATCCCCGGTAGTCGCCCGTGGCTGAGGTTCCACTGGTTCTTCCAGAGGCCCAGCAGCAGGTTGTGGCTCTGCTTCAGGCTCTGCAGATTCTTGTTTTTCATCTTCCACAGGTTTCTCGGCTTCCTGTGGAGCTGCTTCTTCATTATCACTAGGTTGATTCTCTTCATGGTTTTCCTGGTTTAGCAAACAGCAATAATTATCAGAGATATTCTCCTATGTGCTTTGACCTTTTGCAGTTCCACTGACACTGGACACACTCACCAAACTCTTACCTCAGTATCGGCACGGGGTGCTTCTCTGATATACTCTTCCATTGTCACAAGAAATGAAGGCGGCGGCTGCATAGTGGTAATTAGTAGCCCATCAACACAGTGAGTGACTAATAGTACAATACAGTGTGCAGAGGACAAAATTTAAGTCATTCCAATTTCCAAATGGGATTTAAACCACTGACATTTTTACACTTATAACTGTGGTATATTCAGTGATGTAATATATCTTTCCTGAAGATTTATCTGTTAAAATCAGTAAGGAATGTCGGAACATGCCTGCCTCAGAGTGGGAAACTGGAAAGTCCTGGCCAGCTCAAGATGTTTGCAGTGGTCATAGAAATTAGAAAGTTTTTCTGCCTGTGAAATTGATGGTACACACCATGAGATTCCAAGAACCAGATAGTTCATCCAAATATATACTCTTGAACCCAGTTTATGGTAAAATTGCTTAGTTTCTATACCTGCTGACCAGCTCGTTTATAAATTTCAAGGGCCTTGATTGCATCATATTTTGGCATCTCAAAATACTGCATCACATGAGAGAAATGTAAGTTATTCTCCGTATGTTCAGATTATGGAGATATATGTAAAAAAGCATTTCAGTAAGAACTGGAAGTTACCATATCAACAAGATTGATGATGCCATCATTGATTGAACAGTATATTTTGAAACTTTCCTTCAAAACCTATGGCCCATAAGACCTCTGTAAGACTTAAGGATATAAGGAAACACACACTATATTGTGCCAAAAATCTTTGCCAGAACAAGTTTCAGACTTACAAGAGCTAAGGCATATTGTACAAGGTAATTTGTGCAGGCTCCACCTTCAGGCTGCAAAATGACAATGGAAAATGAAATGTTGTATCGGTATCAGTCTATATCAGAGAGTTGTATGTATACACTGGCCGCTTAACAAAATTTCTTATTTGAAAGCTCAGTAGTGTTTCTTATTTCATAAACCAGGCTTAACACAGTTTTATTTTCTAAAATTAAACCTGACAGTAAATAAGCCTGAGAAGCAGTTTCTGCAATGCTGGCAACTGATCCAAAAGTTCCCCGAGCGGCAGGGTTCTTGTTCTGCTGTGTGCCTGGGATTTGCCAAGATTCAGCATAGCATTCACATGGAGCAAACAATTCACAATGATGCCTACCTTGCCAGAAGCGTGGGGTAACTTGAGCAGACGATCTAATTCGACGTCGTACTTGAGAACCCTGAAGCACTCGACCCGTTCGTCCAGGTAGAGCGCGTACGTGCGAACCCAAGCGGAGTAGTCCCAAGCTGCATGCAAAAGCGAGCGAGCAGAGAACCTGTTTGTTCAGGCATTGAAGCACGTAGAACAAACACAGGGAAGGCACATTTTTGCACCCATGGAAAAATGCAGATTGAACACAACGACCTAATGGGCTGGAGTCATCCTTGAACTGTGGGATCTGCAGAATGTTCCCTCTGTATGAATAGGTGAGGAAATCCTCCTTGAATGTGCCATCGCCTTCTCTGAGCAGCCTGTGTATCACTATCAACGTTTTCAGTGCAACCTGTAATCAAGAAATGGGTTGGCATGTGCTCATGGCTGGTTGCCCTTCACATCGCAAAATGTAACAAACGAGCAGTTCTCAGAAAGGTAGCAGAATCAAAGGGAACCAGAAAGAAATAGGCAATAATGTGAGTGAATCAAAGGATCGTCACTAATTCATGAACAATGGAGCAAGAAGAAGCTAAGACCCACTGTCCAGTTCCTGGTCTTGGACAACCTCCTCGCCAGCGTGCATATCGAATAGGCGACGTCGGCTCGCGGGCGATGCCCCGAGGTCGCGAAGAGTATCCCTGCACGAAGCAGAGGAAACTGACCATGAACACCTGCTGCTGTTGCGAATGCCCTCTCGGAAACATATAGAATCGAGCTAGCACTCACTCCTGAAGTGGCGCTCCTTGGGCGGGCACTCCACGTGGTTCGTCGCCTTCACAATGGCGATGTCCAGATCCTGCAAGGAATTCATCAGAACATTAAAACGCCTTCACAATGGGCAATGGCCAATTGGCCATTGTGGGGGCGAAGAGCCGGGAAGGAAGATGACAGTCGAACGACATGGGACGGGAGGCCGGGCGGCGGCGCCCGGCGCGGCGGGTGAATAGATGGGCACCGATCGATCGATCGGACATCGGAGGCAAGGCATCGTCGTCATCACCTTGTACTCGCTGTTGAAGTTGGCGAGGCCGACCTTGGTGGAGTCCTTGAGCGCGCCGTAGGCCTTGCGCCACGTCCCGGAACCCATGCCGGCCGGCCGTGCCCCGCCGTCCTCCGCCGCGTCCCCACGGGCCACGCGATCACCGCTCACCGACCGGCAAACCTGCCAGCTAGGCAACTCCCCAAGTTTAGCGCGTGGCGGACGGACGGACGGACGGGGAGGCGAAGGGAAAGGAGCTAGGACGGGAGGCGCGGGTTTGCGTCGTTTTGGTAGGAACGGAACGGCCTGCTGTGCGCGTACGGTCACTTCGGCTCGATCAGGTCGCCTCGCCCGAGCAGGGCGCGCGCGTGCGCGCCACCGGACTCTGTCACGGTGTCAGCTAAATTCGATGGGTATGATTCCCCAAATCAATCGCCTTCAGGCCTTGTCCGTTTTATCCGGAACCAAGTGAGTTAGAGTGGATCGAGGAGTTAAAATACTGCTTAGGCTCGGTTCGGTTCTTCCGGAACAGGCCGTTCCACGCCTGAAACGGTTCCGGCACTATACAAACGGGCGCGTCCGGACATCCGCACGGACGCCCGAGGCTGCAGTCAGTTTCCCATCCGTTTCCACACGTGGGCCCACGCTGCCTAGACCTTTGCTCGACCGCACCTGCATCACCTGCGCCTATGCGGGGCCCGCACCGCCCGAACGTCGCCCGCGATGAGACCGTTCGCGCCTATCCCGCTTCCCACGCGCATCCACTATGACCTGATCTACTTTTGAAACATCCAGATGCAACACTTGTAATATAAAAAAAATACAGACGAAACATTCAAAACATGCATCTGAAACACTTGCAAAAACAATTGAAAACCATTCCAAACATACACAACATCCACATAAAAACACTTGCAACATATATGTGAAACATATCCAACATCCAGATAAACACGTTTGCAACGTACGTCTGAGAAAAACAAATAAACATTGGGGACGGACGGTGTGAAACACTTGAAACATCAAATAAAAACGCTTGTAAGATACGTGTACCACCATTGCAACATATGCAACATCCCGATCTACTTTTGCAACATCCGTGTGAAAACACTTGAAACATACCTCTAAAATATCTGAAACATTTCAAATGTACACTTGCAACATGCATCATATCTCGGTGCGGCCTCCTCCACCATCTGCATTGGGGCGCTGCAGCCGTAGCGGGAGGTGAGGGCTCCGCGCCAAGGCCTGACGCTTCTCCTTGCGCTGGCGGCACCTGTCAGCGTCGTCGGGCGAAGCAAGCGGCGGAGCGGGCAGCGAAGCAGGAGCAACAACAGGGCGAGCGCGCAGAGCAGCGGGCGCGGGCAGACTCGTGCTCCCGCGCTCGTCCACCACCGTCTTCTTTCTTCCTGCAGTCCTTCATGTCGCCGGTCGTCCCCCTCATTGCGCTCTACCTCTCCGTCCCTTCCTCACGCAGCGGTGCTGCATGCAAGGAGCACGGTGACCCGGGAGGACTCATCGGAGGAGGTGGCGACCTCGAGCTCAAGGACTTACGCTTACAATCCTGCTGCAACCGTGATGCGGGTGCGAGCCAAGGTGCAGAGCGCGAGATGCCGATCGCGACGAGAACTTGCCGTCGGCGGTCCAGCGCCAAACCAAGGTGTCCTCCGCGTCGCTGAGCTCGACATCACGGATCCGATCCCAAATGTCCAGGTATTCCTGCATGGCCGGTGCTGTGATTCCTCCGGCGATGTGCCTGACCCATGCTCTGTTCGGCAGAGCCTGTGCAACCGTTGCCGATTGTAGAATTCGACGGTGCACAAGGCTGGCCAAGGTTGGAGCGATCTCCTGGATGGAGCGTCCGTTGATCCATCGTCCCGTCCAGAAGAAAGTGGATCTCCCGTTTCCGAGGATGGTGAAAATTGAGGCGTTGAAGAAGTCGGAGACCTCCCTTGAAGCTTGGATGGGTAGCTCAGCCTATGCTCGCTGAGAATCCGTGTGCTGCAACCAGAGCCACTTTGTTTGTAGCGCGATGGAGGTCTGGCACCCCGAGACCGCCCAGCCCCTTGGGGCGACAGACTATAGGCCAAGCGACCATGCATTTACTGTGGCAAGAGTGGTCCTTCCCGGTCCAGAGGAACCTGCGGCAGATGGCGTCGATCTCCTGGCGCACCCAAGGTGGCAACCCGTCCGCGAGCATGGTGTAGATGGGCACGGCCGTGAGGACCGACTTCACCCAGACCAGACGCCCGCTGCGTGCCATCAAAGGTCCGTGGCAAGCCGGTAGCTTCCTGGCCACCGCGTCCACAGTTGTCTGTACTCTGTAGGCAGTTCTTGGGCAGCTTGCTCATAGAAACCGGGAGGCCAAGGTATCGGATGGGGAAATCGGCGATTTGGCAGCCTAGGATCTGCTGTATCTCTGGCATTGTCTCCTCGTTGGCGACGATCGGCGTGATCGAGCACTTGGCGAGATTGGTTCGGAGACCTGACGCGTTCCCAAAGATTCGGAGGATTTCCTTCACCGCTCTTGCCTCCGCCACGTCCGGATGGACGAACAGAACGACGTCGCCCGCGTACAGTCTGCAGTGATGCTTGATTGCCGGTGCCTCGAGTGGCCGCGGATGATCCCTTCGTTCCTTGCTGCACAGAATAACCTCCCGAGCACCTCCATTGCCAGGATGAACTGGGCCCCGCGCCTGTGCTGAACTGGGCGTCCAGGCTGACCATTGAGCAGTATCCGAGATGAGGCCGAAGACAGTAGCAGCGCTATCTAGCGTCTCCACTGGTCGCTGAAGCCGTAAGCTCGCAAGGTGTTCAGCAGGAACGGTCATGTTACCGTGTCGAAAGCTTTTGATATGTCGAGCTTGAGCAGCATCTTGGGGATCTTGCGCTTGCGCAAATACACCGCCGCACGCGGCACGTACTTGAAGTTGTCGTGTATTGTGTGCGTCCTCGGATGAAAGCATTTTGGTTAGACGACACAAGTTGCGGCAGGTGCTGGGCCAGGCGCATGGCCAGCAGTTTGGAGATGAGCTTGGCGAAGCTATGTATCATGGTGATTGGTCTGTAGTCCGCCGGCGACGCTGCGTCAGGCTTCTTGGGTATGAGGGTGATGAGCGCGTTGTTGAGCAGGTGGAACGCTCGTCCATCCCCGTGGAGCACAACAGTCTATGCCCGCCATGCTGTCGTCTCTGATGACTGGCCAGGCTGAGCGATAGAAGGAGCCAGTGAAGCTATCAGGGCCCGGCGCCCGGTCCGTCGGCATGTCGTTGATGGCGGCCCATACCTCCTCCGTGGTTACCGGAGCGTCCAGCGCCGCAAGGTCCGCCGGTTCAAAGCCGAGCGAGTCGTAGTCGACCGCGGACTCGCCATTCCCCGGCCGGCCGAACACGGAGGAGAAGTGGTTGGACAGCGCCTCCTCCATGTCCGCGTGCGACGTGTGGACGATGTCATCGGTTCTAAGGTTGAGGATGCAGTTCCGACGTTTCCTCCCTCGAGCGAGCAAGTGGAAGTATTTTGTGTTTGCGTCTCCGTCGGCCAGGAAGCGAACTCGCGCTCGCTGTCGGGTTATAGTGCGTTCGACAGAAGACAGGCCGAGGCATTTGAGCTTTAGGCTGCGGCGAAGGTCTCTTTCCACCTCGGAGAGTGGTCTATGGTCGCTGGCCTGATCGAGCTTGAAGATGATTTCCCTTGCCATCAATAGCTGCTCACGGATGTTCCCGATCTTCCTGCTGGCCCAACTCTGTATTTCCGGAGCGAGGTTTCTGAATTTAGCATCAAGTCGCCTGAGCGGGTCAGAGATGGAGTCGTCACAGCTCCACCCGGTATTGATGACCTCAGTGTAACCAGCTGTTTTTGGCCAGAACGCTTCGAAGTGGAAGCGCGATTTGGTTCTGATCGACATGTTGGTTTGTAGCAGCAGAGGGCAGTGGTCGGAGGCGTCGGAGGAGAGCGCCTGGAGGAGGCAGTCTTTGAATTTGTCCTCCCAGTCCATGGACACGAGCGCGCGGTCAAGGCGAACCAACGTTGGTGACTGCCGTTCGCTGTGCATTGGGATGTCAAGTAGCTGGAGCTCGGCCACGACCTCCCTGAAGCGACTGAGGTTCCGCCGGTTGATCCTTGCATTGCTTCTGTCTGCCTCAACAAGGATGAGGTTGAAGTCGACGATTGTGGCCCATGGGCCGGCGCATTCATCACGGACGGCCATGAGCTCCTCCAGGAAAAGCTCTTTTTCGGCGTCTTCCTGCGGTCCGTAGACCACCGTCAGGAACCAAGGTTCCGCGCTCGCCGTGGTGTCCGTGTTCGGCCGCGTGTGGACTGCGACCGTTAGAGAGAAACATCCAATACGCACGTCGTCGAGGCGGACGTGAGGCTCCTTTGCAGCCACAAGGATCCCACCTCTCGTCTCCGCATCCGGTACAAACGCATAGTCAACATAATTCATTCCAAGCATGGAGGATACCAGCAACTGGGGTACAGAGCCTAATTTGGTTTCAACAAGACAGACTATATGTGGTCTGATATCGTGGACAAGAGTTCGGACGTTGTCTCGGCGTGCGCCAGCGTTGAGGCCGCGCACGTTCCAGGATAAGATGGTTGTGTTATCCATGGAGACTGATCAACGTTTTCCGTGAGCGGGGCATCACGCGCGTTTGCACGCGCGGCGCCGCGGCCGCTCCACCGGTCCAGCAACCGGGAATAGTTCTTTCATTGCTTCGGCGTGTGACGGGTTGAGGTCGTCAACAAAGATGCTGTCGTAGACCTGCTTGCTGGCCGTCGATGGTTTTGCTTGTTCCCCTAACATGCCTAGGCGTTTCATGACGAGGAGCTCGCCACGCTTGGAGGTCGGCACTTTGGACAGCGCCTGTGCTGCGATTCTTCTGCTTCTGGTTGGCACGACCGACTTCGGCTGTTACGGCGGGGCCTTGAGCAACGGTGATTGCACCTTCCTCAGTATCTTTGCAGTGAATCGTTTGAGCCGCCCCGTGGCCGATCCTTCATTGCCATCCTGAGATGGGATCAGGTCGTGCGAGTCGTCCACAGATGGAGCGGCGAACATGGATGCCCCTCCTAGGCTTGGGGTGGTCAAAACGGTTGTGCGGGCCTCCGTGTATGGTGTTGTTCTGGCAGGCTCAGCAGTTCCCATCTGTGCTGCTGGCCCAATCAGCTGCACAGGACTCCCGGCTAGCTCAGCGTTGCCATCGGCTGTCCCAGGCCCATTCTTGCGTGGCGTCGCTGGTGGGCTTTCACCGTTTTGGTTTTGGACCACGAGGCGTAAGGCGCGGTCACAGCCCGTGCCGAGCTCCAGCAACATGGGGTCCACCCGGTGTTCTGGAAGGTTTCCCAGGGCGGCAGCCATGAGCAAGGACGCTAGGCAATCTGCTTCAGAGGAGAGGGTGGGACCCCCTCTGTCAGCCCCCGTGTGTGGCGAACCGATGCAGGGCGTCGTGTTGTTCTCGGTGCCCTATCCCTTCGCATCGACCACGGCATCTTCGCGCTTCTGGTGGAGCAGGTTGGCCTCCAGCGGCGCGTCATCGAGGGCCGGGGTGGCACTCGTTGCTTTAGTTTGAACGGCGGTCGCCATAGTAGTTTGAACGGCGTCTGCTGGCTGCTGTGGGGCCGCCGCTCCAGCCTCATAGCGAGCGGCGCGCAGTCTCCACACCTGGATCTTCCGAATGGGCCCTAACAGGCTGCTTTTGCTTTTGGCGTTGGCGCTGGCGTGAGGGACGTTGGTGTGGATTTGGTGCGGCACCAGGATGCGGAACCATGGCTATGTGCCCCATCGTGTGGCCACCGGCGTTTCGACGGCCACCGGCACGTGGCACCCCGCCGGAGCCACCGTCGATCACCCCCCTTGCGCACGGGAATGCGTGCAGCTGTGGAGCAGATCCCTAGGAGGACTGCTCCCTGCGAGGGTTGCCATCGTGGCCGCTGTCCTCGTCGTCGGAGGGAGGCGATTGCCTGAGGGACGGCGGTCGTGGGCTTAAGTCGACAACGGCCTTGAGGTGTATGAGGACCTCGTAGCCAAGAGTGGCCTTCTCGCAAAGGTACGTGGTAGAGGAGCCCCACCGGCGAACAGACGTCGAGGCGCGTCGGCCTCCGTGATCCCGAGCCAGCACTTCAGCGGTTTGGATGACGGATGGCGGGTCTAGGCCATGACCTTGAACGTGGAGAGGTCACTCCCGCTGGCGGTCTCCTCGTCGATGGACTGTACCCAGCACGACGGCGCCAAGATCTTGACCGCCGTGTCCTCGCGCCACGCGTGTGGAGGGATCCCCTCAAGCACCCGGTGTCAGATTGATCCCACCAGTTGGCCCAACGACCAATTGGGCCTTGATTCGCGCCCTGATCAGGGGCGCCCAACCCTAACTGTGGTTGGTGGGCCTCCGTCGCACAGCGCCATAAAAAGGGAGGTGGGGGCCGGGGCACAAGGCACAAGGTTCATCTGAGCCACCAGACACCCCACCTACAAACCCTAAGCCGATCTAAAGAGGGGGCGCTGCCAGCGATGGGAAGCACCGCCACCGACTTCACCTTGCCTCTACACCGCCGCCCTGCGACTGCGCCTCCACCGCGTCACCGTTGGGACTTCACCGCGTCGCCACCGCACCTCTACCGTGCATCAGCAATGGCTAGCTCATCTTCTATGAAGGCGGACGATGGTTTGCCACCTCGAATCTCTCTCCCTCTCTCTATTTCTTGTACAAGATCACGTTCTAGGGTTTACTACTTGTCAGTGTTTTCGGACCACCGATGAGTAAATTTGTATTTGCACGTCTGGCTCGGATGGTGTGCTCGGAGGACACAAGGGTTTATACTCGTTTGGGTGGAATGTCCCTACATCCAGTTCACTAATGCTTGTGTTACCGACACTTGGTTTGCAGTAGGGTTACAAACAGGCGAGAGAGGGAGAGGATCCCAAGTCTCTGGTGGAAGTAGTGAACGGGTGCTGAGAGCTCGCTTGCCGCTCAGCCGTGTGCTTGTGTCATGCTCTTGTGTCTAGATCCCCCCCAGATCTCCCCCCTTTCATGGGGCGCCCTGCTTCCCCTTTTATAGGCGAAGGGAATGCACGGGTTACAAAGGAGAAAAAGGAGAAGAACGAGAGAGAGAGAGAGAGAGAGAGAGAAGAAGGCTTCCAGGGTTGCCGGGTCCTTCTTCTCCTTCATGTGGGTCCCACCGATCCTGTAGATATCAACAAGGATGGCTCCATGTCGTGGCCTTGTTCATCATTGGCGCCATGTGCAGGCATCATCTGCCAGTCATGGCATTCCACTCTGTCTCGGCGGATGTCATGGTGAACTGATGCGCCTGTCAGCGTCCGTACGAGGATTAGGCAGAACAGCACCGGCACGCCCGATACTGTTCTTGATGTGAATCCCCAGGTATAGCCCATCGTGGCCATGGGTTACATCGAGGCGTGCTAGCCTCTTCCCTAGCATCTGAGTTTTGACACAGGCCCATACGCTTGGACCTGGAGTGGTTGGCGGCGGTATGGGCCCCCGTCGAACGAGACGGAACCCGTGTCCTTGAGGTCAGGTGAGACGGAGCCCGCGACCTTGGGCGAGATAGAAACCGCGTCCTTGGGGTTGGGCGAGACGGAGCCCACACCCAAGGGTTTGGGCGAGATAGAGTCCGTGACCTCGAGGTCGGGCAAGACGGAGCCCACGACCTCGAGGTCGGGCGAGACGGAGCCCGCGAACTTGGGCGAGACGGAAACCGCGTCCTTGGGGTTGGGCGAGATGGAGCCCGCACACAAGGGGTCGAGCGAGACAGAGCCCGTGGCCTCGAGGTCGGGCAAGATGGAGCCCATGGCCTTGAGGTCGGACGAGATGGAGCCCGCGGCCTTGGGCGAGATGGAACCCGCATCCTTGGGGTCAGGCGAGACGAAGCCCATACCCAAGGGGTCAGGCGAGATGGAGCCCGTGGCCTCGAGGTCGGGGCGAGACGGAGCCCATGGCCTTGGGGTTGGGCAAGACCATTTAATACGTCTCGAGCCATCCGGGGAATTCAGCGTGGGCGTTAGCTTTCTTACTTTTGGTATCCCTAATATTGATACCCGACAATAGCCCTCGAGCCTACGGAGGAGTAGAATACTTCTTTGGAGGCTTTTTCGGACAGGAGGACTCTGAAGGCCTTGGCCTTCTTTTTGTAGCCCACGGCGTGTCCTGGTAGGACGACGATTCCCTTTTGTTGCGATCGGTCTTCTTGGGAGCATGTAACCATAGGATTCGGGAGGTCAGAAAGATTTTTCTTGATTCCGGTCCCCTAGGTCTCCTTGCGAGTCCAACTTCCCTCGAGCCCCCACGCATAGCAGGGGTCCGATCGAGGGTCAGGTCATCTTTGTGATCGTCATCCCTCAAACGTTTTTTTGATAAAACAAAGGGGCTGAGCCGTGCCACGTTTTTCCTCGATGGACGAAACATGGTGCTTGGTGAGCTGTTAACGTGCTAGTCCGAGTGGGGCCCTGGCTTCCCATTCGTGGGGGTCCATCATGGGCCAGCTGGTAACCGACTCTAGGCTCTTGGCGGCCAATCCATATTGTTCTTGGGTCCGTTCGGCCGGCCCCAAGGGCTCGTTGTCTTTCTTTGAGGAAAAACCATGGACTGGGAACCGACCAAGACTCGAACGTGGGCCATGATGCCCACAGCGCTTGTGCGCTGTCGCACCCAATTTTGCATAGCAAAACCAAGTACTCATATATGTGCGCCCATGATGTCCAAACACACACACATATATCATAAATTGTAATAGCATCAAAGTAAAGTACTTATTACATCGCATATCTCATCACAATGTTAATACAAAGTTTGCTCAATGACAATATTATTACAAACACAGTAGAAATTCTAGCCCAATCTATCATAGGGACTCCAACTGGTGAACGTCTCCCTAGTAGTCCTGAACATCCTCCGGAAACTCTTCATATCCAGTATCTGTTACCCATCCAGGATTTTCATTGGATGTAAAGCAAGTGTAAGCTCACTATGCTTAGCAAGTATATCAAAGGGATCTATGAGGCTCAAAGGCTTGACACTTTGACTGTGGTTCGCAATTTTAGTTGATCAAATTTTAGCATCTTGAATCACTACTTTAGTGAATAATCCCAAATCCCAAGTGATATTAAAGAATCATCAAGTTTATATCAATTCCCAACCATCCACAATAGCCACTAATCATGAAGGATCCAGATCGCTCGTATCCGTGAGCACGACTGTTATAACAAGTCAAATATTTCTACAGAAATTGTACAACTTTACCCATCGAGCCATGATTCCCAATGACAGGGTTTGCAAAGCCCACTACACCTCTACCTAGGAAGTGTGGCAGGGTTTCACTACGTAACCCTTAGCTAGTCGCACTAACAAGTCATAGTTGCTAAGGTTTCAGCCGTCTAGCTCTATGTGTCCCTCCTCTAGGAGTGGCACGCGTGGGCATGTGGCACGGTACACACACCCTAGCAGGTAAGGAAACATACCAACTAGTGCCCCCCTCTTGCCCTTATGGAAAGCTACAAACGAGCTAGTACAATCTAGTTAATAGGTTAAAGTCAGAGCCATATGACACTCGGGGTTGTACGAAACCTCCTGGGTGGCCGCTTTAGGATTAAGTCCTTATGGAGAGGCACTAGAGTACTCAACCCCATACTCTAGCCCCTATCTGTTGCTAAAAAGCTTCATGTTATCATATTGCATAATGTCTTTAGTCATGTTTAACTATTATTCTATGTTCAGCGCTGCAACATCTATCCAAAATGCATACCCAAACCCTAGGTAACAAGGATATGTGGTACAAGTAATCATCTAGGTAAAGTCCTTAAGGGTATATCAAATTAGACACATGCATGAATATGAAGTGTAATAATTCATAGGTACAAGGGGCCTCTGGTACACTTGCCTTCTTCAAAGTTGTCCTGGGAGTACTGCTGATCCTGCTGTGGGTCCTCAGTCACCTCAAAAAGCTCACCCTCTAATCGTGTTCCAAATCACCAATCAAGCATCATTCCAATCATTACACGCATACAAGATAGATTTCTATTAGAATAGTACACCAAACTGTAAAAACATAGGTTAAAAAGCTTATAAATCTATTCTACGTATTGCTACGAACACATTAGCGAAAGAATCACTCAAATCGGACTTAAGACGCAAAAGTTACGCATGAAATAAGGTTTAATGGCATTTCTATAAATAAACTAAACTTATTTTTGAATTAAAACAATTAAAAATATGAAATTACACGGTTATTGGACTGCGGGTACTATTTTTGGAAAATACAGGGACCTAAACGCATAAAAATAGGACTAATTTGTATTTATTTTGAACTGCTACGGACTACGGGTTGATTCAGCAAAAACAGAGGGGTTTTCTTAAAAATGTGCACGGCTTGACTGGATGTTGACCGCGTCGACTAACTGGATGACATGTGGCACGCGCGGACTGGGGCGATGCACCACGCATGCGCGGTGGACTTGTTGACGCGGCACCGTGGGTCGAGTCTATGGGTCCACGGTGGACCGGTTATGATCCAACCGGTACGGTTAGATCTCGGCAGTCCAGAACTGATTCGACAACACAGGAGGCACGAGAAGTCCTCCGCCGCTGCACAGAACCACCGACGAACACGCCATGGCCGGCGGCGAGGCAGAAACAGCGGTGAACGCCGGTACGGCGCTCTAGAGGTCACCGATACGACGTTCCAGAGCACCAAATGATGGTTTAGAGGTGTGGGAAGACGAAGAAGCTCACCGCGAGTCTATTGAAGGTGGTAGCGACGTCCAAGACGGGCTCTAGAGGCGGGTCGTCGACGGCGACGGCGGCTGGAGAAACAACGACGGCGCGGGTTCGGGGAAAACCAAGCGAATCAAGATCAAAACGGCAAATTCGAGTCACCTATGGTTGTGGGAGAACACGATGGAGCTCGGGGAGTCATCGGCGTCGAGGTTTGAGGCGCTAGAGTGGGTGATTTGCATCGGCGGCGAGAGCTTGAGTGCGAGCAGAGGAAAGGGAGAAGAAAGGGGTGCGGCGCGGTGCTTTATAAGCGGGTAGTGATGCAGTAGAAGGAAGGGGCGTAGCGCTCGGGCGGGATTGACCGCCTGCCTTGCATGAGCGCCGGTGGCTGCTTGCCATACATTGCCGTGCCATCGTCGGGCGTCGAAGAAAGGAAAGAGCGCCGGGGAAGAAAGGAAAGGGAAAAGGTGGGCACTAACATGCGGGGCCAGTGGCGCAGCAAGAGAGAAAAGAGAGAGGGTGAGCGGGTACATGCGGGTGGCTGGCGAGCACTGTGGGCCGGGGTGCCGATACGGGCCATGGCGCAAGGCGAGCAGGCGTGCGAGCAGTGGAAGGCGTGGAGCGGGCCGACGCAGAATGGGCCAGTACGGGGGAGAAAGGAAAGAATCAGGAGGTGGGAAGGAAGAAAGGGAGGGGCGAGCTGGGCCGCCAAGCGGGCCAAGCCGGGAAAGGGAGAAGGGAAAAGGGCCGGCCGGTTCCTAGGCTGGGCTGAAAAGGAAGAAAGGTTGATTTTTCAAAAACAAAACCTTTTCTATTTCTAATTTTCAAAACTAAGAAAATTTAAATGGATTTTGAATTCAACTTCAAACCAACTAGCCCTACACTCAACAAAAAACAATATGCTTTAGCATGAATGCAACAAACATGTTTCTAAACCTTATAGTTAATTTTATTAACTAATGTTTATTCTTTGGCCTAAGTTAAAAATACATAGAAAATTTAATAAATGCTCAAAATTAATTGCTAATTTGTAGTTGAAATTTTTGGGTGTTACATGCGCCCGGGTACTGTCTGCTTATGGGCCCATCCCTTTCCACTCCTCGCTCTAAGGGTGCCCCGGAGCGGCTGTGAACCCGTCGACGTGCCAGCCTTCGAACTCCTGGTCCTAAATGGGCCATAGGAGCGTTTTTAGCTCTGTATCCCTTCTTACCTGCGATGGTTCTTTGCCCATCAATCGGGCGAACCATCATTCGGCGTGTCCTTCGAGGGCGCGGCTAGAGATAGCGTGTGCACGATCTTCGGAGGGAGGTGATGTGACGTGGCGCAATGGGCGCGTGAACCTAGGCAGATGTTTCACCTTCTCGCCCCGCTCTGTCCTATAAATAGCTGCCTCCCCCTTCATATTTCTGCACACCAAAACCTCAGCCTTACCTTCTCCATTTCTCTACCACCATCGTTTGGATCTGCTGTGCTTGCTAATCCACCGCCAGAGCCCTAGATCTGTAGCTTTCGCTTCTTCGCCACCGCCTTTGCTTCTCCGCAGCCGCCTCCATCCAACATGGATTCGTGGTACCACTTCGATGTTACCCATGCGCGCATGGAGGGCCTCATCAAGTGTGGTCTTCTCCGCAGGAGGACTGCTGCGGTGGAGTGGCTTGTGCCCGGCCGTGAGGATGCATCGGCGTCGCTCGATAGCTGCGTCGTCTCCTTTGTGCCCTTCCACAAGCATGGACTCATGGATCCTCCCCACCCGTTCTTCTAGGGTACGCTGCACCACTATCAGATCGAGCTGCAGCACTTGAACCCCAACAAGATCCAGCACATCGCGGCCTTCATCGCGATGTGCAAGGGGTACCTGGGGATCAAGCCCTACTTCAAGATATGGAGATATTTCTTCTCCATCTCCTTGATCAAGAAGGAGAGAGGCCGGGAGACCCGGTGCCGATGGGATGCACGGGCATCCAACTCCGGGTGCAGCGGGAGGCCGAGTACATGCCCTACCAGCTCTCCAGATGCAACAAGGGGTGGCACTCGCATTGGTTCTACCTAAAGAATGACCCTGCCGCTCCCTTGCCGGTCTTCTCCGGGCGCCTGGTCGAAGAGGTACCGCCATCATGGCCATGGGGGCCACCTGTCAAGGAGAAGAAGAGGATGCGTGACCTCCTCGAGGCCATCACATTCCTGAAGAACCACGACCTCCGTGGGGCCGACGTCATCGGGGGGTATCACGCGAGGAGGGTGGCACCGTTGATGACGCGTGTCCTCCCACTATATGGGACGATGCTCGGCGCGCTGCTCGTCGGGACGACGCTCGCCCAGGGGCTGCTCCATGATAGTGAGGTCGCACAGCGCATCAAGGAGGCCATGGGGGAGACCAACGTCATGTTCCTGATCCTGGGGCATCCCATGATGCGACTGGACACGGGCTTTATCGAGCTGCCGGTGGGGTTAGTCTTCTAGGACTCTGTCACGCCGTTGCCAGAGCATGCGGCCGTGAGGGTGGCGAACCGTGCTGCAGATGAACAAAGGAAGAAGAAGAAGGACAACAAAGAGAAGAAACGACGGTTGAAGCAATGAGCAAAGCTATAGCGAGAGAAGCGGCGTCAAGGTTTGTCAGGAGAAGAGGAGGAAGAAGAGGAGGTGGAGGAGGATGACGGCTCTAGGTCACACATCCCATGGGATGATCTGGCCATCAGGGATGAGGACCTACCTTCGCCATAGTTGGGGCCCTTCCTATGGCATGCCATGAGGCAGGAGGGGGAGGACGCGCCCCCAGAGCTGGCAGAATCAAACCACCCCACCCCATCCGGACCTTCGATGGCGTCCTCGGAACCGGTGGAATCAGGCCGCCTCGCCTTGTCTGGGCCTTCGACGGTGGCCCTAGAGATGGCAGAATCAGATCATCCTGCTCCGTCCGAGCCGTCTATGGTGGCTCCGAAGCCAGCGGAAATAGGTCACCCCGGTCCGTCTGAGCCCTCAACGGCACCTTCAGAGTCAGTGGGAGGTGACCGTTCTGATTCGTCCAAGCCCTTCGAGCCAAGGGAGGGCTCGAAGCAGCAACGAGTTGACAAGGAGTAGCCGAGGTCGAGCAAGCTGGCCCCAAAATGTCCTCACATGATGGCATCAGGGTGAGTCAAGAGTTTTTTCATCCTTTTGACTTAATGAATTTTTGCCACGAACAGACCACCATGTCCCTTGCAACGTTGGAGGACGTGGGACTCTCCTGCGGTTCGCTCTGAAAAAGATCCTCCTCCGACAAACACACCAGGAGATGGCTGGCGCCACGCCGGTGGTGAGCGTGAGTGGCGTTGGGGCAGCCACGGCGTCGACCGGGGAGGCGCTGCCGATGGCTATGTCCATGGGAGAGCAGGCGGAGGAGGGCGCATCCATATAGTTCTTAGGTCTGTTCGACCGGTCCCAAGGGCTCGTTGCCTTTCTTCAAGGAAAAACCATGGACTGGGAACCGACCAAGACTCAAAGTGGGATGGGATGCCCATGGCACTCGTGCCCCCGGGTACTAGCCACTAGTGGGCCCATCCCTTTCCATCCCTCACTCTAAGGGTGCCCCAGAGCGGCTGTGAACCCGTTGGAGGGCCAGCCTTTGAACTCCTCGGCCTAAATGGGCCGTAGGAGCGTTTTTAGCTCCATATCCCTCCTTACCTATGATGGTTCTCACGCCTGTCTACCCCAACGCCGAGCTGGATGACATTGAGAAGGAGGTGGCCCCTCTGGCATAGGACTTACCTACCGAGATAGAGGATGAGATCATCTCCCCAAGAAATTAGTTAGGTAGATATGCTAGGCGGCGAACTTGTAATAAGTGGACAAGTTGTTAAATTTCGTTATGGCCAAACAGATTTTTAGCTCTTCTCCCCTTTTTGTATAAAAATGTTAATGCGTTCTGACCCTTTCCATCATTAAGGCTATAAAGCTTGGGGTGTGGGTGAAAAAAACTCTAATCACGCTGGTGAGCAAAAACGCCGTAGCCGCTGGGACGTAGGTTTCTTGCAGTCCGACCAGCTTCACTCAGTGTTTGTTTCTGCAACCCTTACTTCTAGATCTTAACGTGAGAAAGGGTCATGCATAGAGAATGTCTACTGGATAGATACGCTCTTATCAGCCCCCGAGTGAGGCCCAACCCCTTGCCATTGCTAGGGTCGGGTGTCACTAAAGATCGAGGAGTCGATAGCGAAACCGATAAGAGAAAGCGTGCGTAGATTTAGGCTAAAAGCGACGTAGCTATTCGATGTTCCAGGCATTGATGAAGACTTCACCGTCGATGGTCTTGAGCTTATAGGTGCCAGGTCGGAGCACCTCCACGATGACGTATGGTCCCTCCCATGGCGGAGAGAGCTTGTGGCGGTTCTTGTTGCTCTAGACGAGGCGAAGCACCAGGTCCCCGACGTTGAAGGCTTGACCTCGGACTCGATGGTTGTGGTACCGGTGCAACACTTGCTGGTACTTGGCCGAGCGAAGGAGGGCAACATCGCGCACTTCATCTAGCTGGTCCATGGCATCCTCGAGGAATGCCTCGGCTCCCTAATCATCGTACGCCCTGACCCTTGGTGCTCCATAATCAAGGTCGGTCAGGAGGATAGCCTCGTAAACATAGACCATAAAGAATGGCCTGTAGCCGATGGCCCGGCTGGGGGTCGTCCTCAAGCTCCAGAGCACCGCAGGAAGCTCCGCAACCCATCGTCTGCCAAACTTGTTCAACCGGTTGAAGAACCTAGGCTTGAGGCCTTGTAGGACCATGCCATTCGCATGTTCGACCTGCCCGTTCGTGCGGGGGTGCGCCACGGCGACCCAATCGACACTGATGTGGTATTCATCGCCGAATTGGAGGAACTTTTTCTCGGTGAACTGCGTGCCGTTATTCATGATAATGAAGTTCAGGACTCCAAAGCGATGGACGATGTCAAGGAAGAATAGCACAACTTGCTTGGACTTGATCGCAGAGATCGGTCGAGCCTCCATCCACTTTGTAAACTTGTCTACGACAACAAGCAAGTGCGTATAGCCCCCAGGCGCCCTCTTGAGAGGTCCAACCAGATCAAGCCCCAGACCATGAACGGCCACGTGATGGGGATCATTTGGAGTGCTTGGGCCGGTAGGTGGGTCTGCTGAGCATAGTATTGACACCCTTCATAGGTGCGTACAATCTGTTCAGCGTCGGCTACTACGGTCGGCCAGTAGAAGCCTTGTTGGAATGCATTTCTGACTAGGGTCCTAGGTGCGGCATGGTGCCCATAGACCCCACCATGGATATCACTTAGCAACTGCTTCCCTTGTTCGATGGGGATGCAGTGCTGTAGTATCTCGGTGTGGCTTCGCTTGTAGAGCTCGCCCTCAATAATGACAAAGGACTTGGCGCGACGCGCAACCCGCCGAGCCTCCATTTTGTCCATCGGCAGAGCCTCACGAAGGAGGTAGTCAAGGTAAGGCGTCCTCTAGTCGGCTAGAGGGTCGAGCTCTATCACTGGATCCTCATGAAGTTCCATGACTTCAGGGTCGGATGGAGCCGCCAGCTAGTTAGCCCCCGAGCCCAAGGCAGGCGTCCTGTCACCGGTTGTTCTGGCTCCTCATAGCGGACTAAGGGCTTATACTGATCGCTTGCAAAGACGCCCATCGGCACCGGCTCTTGGCCGGACGTCATTTTTGCCAGCATGTTGGCCACCTCGTTGAGACGCCTTGGGATGTGATTGAGCTCGAGACTGTCAAACTTTTCCTCTAGCTGGCAGACTTCTTGGCAATATGTAGCCATCTTGGCGGCTTGATTCCTTCATGACTTGGTCGATGACTAGCTGAGAGTCACCTCGAACATCAAGCCATCGGATACCCAACTCGATGGTGATGCGCATGCCATTGATGAGTGCCTCATACTTGGCCACATTGTTGGAGGAGGGGAAATGAATGTGAACCATGTATCTCATGCGTGCCCCAAGGGGCGAAACAAAGACCAGCCCTACACAGACGCCTTTCTTCATCAGCGATCCATCAAAGTACATCGTCCAGTACTCTTGGTCGATGACTGTTGGCGGCATTTGGACCTCGGTCTACTCTGCAATGAAATCAGCCAGCACTTGGGACTTGATGGCCGTCCGAGGGGCATATGAAATGCCTTGACCCATCAGCTCGAGTGCCCACTTCGCGATTCTTCCTGTGGCATCCCGGTTTTGGACGACCTCACTGTCGATGAAATCTGGTCGGCAATCTATCAAGGGGTATGCCCACGGTTATAGATGATCGGTGGAGGTGCGTGTAATAGGAACCGGATGGTGACACAAGGCGCAGAGACAGCGATTTAGACAGGTTTGGGCCGTCTGATCGACGTAATACCCTATGTCCTGTGTCTTTGCTGGATTGTATTGAATATGAACTGAATTCGATGGGGGTCCCTACCCACCTTATCTAGTCTGGAGGGTAGAGTTACAAGTCAGTTTAGGTCTAGATCTATTCGGTTATATGGTAAGTATTTACAAGGAATACGATATCTATTATATCCAAAAAAGATCTTCCTTCATCGCCAAGATGTCTCCTGATTGCCTTGCGGTGCACGCCGACCAGAACTAGGCACCGTAGGCCTTGATCTTATGGGCTGGACCTCTCCTGGCGGTGCAGCCCATGTCCATTGCCATGGGTACCTAGGGTTATACCCCCCACAGCTAGTACTCGAGCGCCTTGTATCCACTGAGCAAAGTCGTCTTGAGCAAGTCCGAGCAGTTTAACTTGGAGTCAACCAGCAAATCTGGCAATCTAATCAGTTTAACTGGTAATCCAATCAATAAAACAGAGTGCCAACCAGTTTAACTAGTAATCCAATCAACACAATGAAGTGCCGACCAGTTTAACTGGTAATCTGACCGATGGAAATTGAAGCCAGCCAATTTATCAGGTGACCTGATCTTGGACTTGCCAGAAGGATGTATGGAGCTCAAGTTTAAAATTTAAAAATTCTCCACCTTAGGTGAAGTGTACACACTTAGGCTTCGTTGGTGAAGTCAGAAGATCATCATTCATGACTTATGCTAAGAGGATATTAGTACTAATATATGCGCCGCAAGGTGCAATATATACATTGTAGTCCTCGAGCCTAACAGTAGGTGAAGAAGACACCTGGTGTTAGGATCAAATAATTTCAATGATCACTTAGTCAGGATAACCAACTCCTAGCTTAGCTGGGAGCACAGCTAGTCCCCAGCTTAGCTAAAAACCAGTAAGAAGAAAAAATAGTACATTCACCGTAAGGTAAAGTGTACACACTTAGTCCCCGAGCCTGCTGTAAGATAAAGAAACATCTTGTAGCAGGATCAAAGAATGAAGTGTAAAGGACGAAGTCCCCATGCTTAGCACTGGGTACGTGGAGTAAAATTCAATAATACCAAGCAGTAAAGCATGGAGAAAATAGGAGGTGCTTAGCACTGAATTGCTGCTATAGATATACTTATCAAAGCCCTTGACGTGCCACCTAAGATCAGCACCCTGATCTGGACAACATGGAAAACCTTGATATCACACATGACATGCAGCGTCGGCAAAACGTAGTAAGCCAACAAGCGAATCGGCAGACGAAGTCCCCAGCTTAGCTGGCGATGAAAACGCAGACAATCTGACCAGTTGATTGGCAAAGAATCATGTACCGAGCAATCCAACCAACTGGTCGGTGGTAAAGTGAGCGCTGAGTAGAAGTGAATGCTGAAAGGTCCGACCAACTGGTCGGCGACGAAGTCATGAATCCAGTGGTCCGACCAGTTGATCGGCGAAGAAATCCGAAGGCCAGATGGTGCGACCACCTAGACGATGTTCTTGCAATACAAATATGTAGGATTGGTAGTACATGATTTAAAAATAAAATATATGAACTCGGTGATGAAGAAAACAGAGCGGAGTTTATCAGGGATTGTATCAGTGAATTTTATATCCTGCAGAGCAGTTTATGTTTATTTGGAGTTTATTCATAATTGTATAAAGGACTAAATCTTCGTGCTTAGCACTAGACATAGGAATAAAATTTGGAGAGTGTTGAGCACTTAAAAATGGAGAGAGTACTTAGCAATTAACCATGGTGAATTTTGGAGAGTGCTTAGCACTATACCGTGACGAACATGGCAAAATTTGGAGAACATGGAGAAATTTGGAGAACATGGAGAGTGCTTAGCACTATACCATGGCAAATATTGGCGAACATGATGAAATTTGGAGAACATGGAGAAATTTGGAGAACATGGAGAGTGCTTAGCACTATACCGTGGCGAACATGGCAAAATTTGGAGAACATGGCGAAATTTAGAGAACATGGAGAGTGCTTAGCACTATACCGTGGCGAACATGGCTAAATTTGGAGAACCGTGGCGAAAATTGGAGATCGTGGCGAAAATTGGAGACCCATGGTGAAAATTGGAGATCGTGGCGAAAATTGAAGATCGTGGCGAGAATTGGAGACCGTGGTGAAAATTGGAGATCGTGGCGAAAATTAGAGACCCATGGTGAAAATTGGAGATTGTGGTGAAAATTGGAGATCCATGGCAAAAATTGGAGATCGTGACAAAAATTAGAGATCGTGGCGAGAATTGGAGACCGTGGCAAAAATTGGAGATAGTGGAGAGTGCTAAGCACTGTACCAACGAGACATGGGGGGCATTCTATCCCAAGATGTTTGTGCACGCTTAGGAATGTATGCATCACCGAGGAGCCGCTGCCGATCACCCGTAGCGCAGAGCACTACTGCTAATGCAGACTTGGGGATATATGCACCCCCAAGGAGGCGCTGCCGATCGCCCATGGCGTGGAGCGCTACTGCTCATGCATACTTGGGGATATAGGCATCACCAAGGAGCCGTTGCCGATCGCCCATGGCGTGGAGCGCTATTGCTCATGCATACTTGGGGATATAGGAATCACCAAGGAGCCGCTTCCGATCGTCCATGGCGTGGAGCGCTACTGCTTATACATACTTGGGTGCTAAGTCGAGGACAGGTGAAAGGGTCGAGATGGCGACTAGAGGGGGGGTGAATAGTCTTTTTGAAAATTAATCGCGTCGGCTAACCGAAACAAGTGCGGAATTAAAACTATCGGTCTAGCCAAGACTACACCCCTCTATCTATGTTCTCTAGCACCTTCCAAAGATACTAATTAAGCAACTAAGGTGCAAGGCTAGCTAGAGCTCTCGTAACCAATTCTAGGAGCAAGGTCACACAAACCTATGCCACTAGTACTTTAAGCAACAAGGGAGCTCCTACACATGCTAGTAAGCAAAAGCACAAAGCCACCTAAGCTCACTAGCAATGCTCAATAACAAGGCAACCAATGCCAAATTAGAGAGCGCAATTACTTAGCTACACAAACTAAGCAATGTGGCTAACAAGGTTACACAAACCAAATTAGCCACGCAAGGGAGGTACTTCTATGCTACACAAGCAAGAAGGTAACTAGTAAGCTACACAAGCTAACTAATTATGAAAGCAACAACACAAGCTCAATGTATATGAAAGTAATTGCAATCTTGTGTAACGGGGATGCAAACCAACGGGAAGAACAAGGTTGACACGATGATTTTTCTCTCGAGGTTCACGTGTTTGCCAACACGCTAGTCCCCGTTGTGTCGACCGCTCACTTGGTGGTTCGGCGGCTAATTGGCATCACCCGCCAAGCCCGCACATCGGGCACCGCAAGAATCTACCCTGGAAGTGAGGGTAGCTCAATGACACGCTTTACTAAAGTTGCTCTTCGCGGCTCCCACGGGGCGAGCACAATGCCCCTCACAAAGCACTTCTCCGGAGCGCCGTACAAGCTTCTTGCGGGCTTCGACGGAGACCACCACCAAGCCATCTAGGAGGTGGCAACCTCCAAGAGTAACAAGCACCACCGGCTTGCAACTCGATCACCTAGTGCCACTCGATGCAACCTCACGATGCAATCGCACTAGAATCGCTCACTCACACAATCAGATGATCACTATCAAGTATGTGTGAGATGGAGGGCTCCCAAGCACTACTACACAAGCCACCAAGGCTCTAGTGTGCTCAGCTACCGGCCCAAGGCCGACCATGGCTTCTATTTATAACCCCATGGGCAAATAGAGCCGTTACCCCTTCACTGGGCAAAACTCGGGACGACCAGACGCTCCGATCAGATTGACCGGACGCTGGACCTCAGCGTCCGGTCGTGCGATGCATGCCATGTGTCCCCTCCTTCAAATGTTGTTCACTGGATCTCAATGGTCATCTAACGACCAGACGCAGCAGCTTCAACTGATCGGACGCTGAGCCTCCAGCGTCCGGTCTATTCCAGTAAGGTTCCAGAAACGACATTTCATGACCGGACGCGTCCGGTCGATCGCGATCGGACATAGCACTAGCATCCGGTCACTCTCTAGCTTCTACTCTGCCTGCGTCACCATACGTCAGCTCTGACCGGACGCTCACAGCCAGCGTCCGGTCAGTACCAGAGACAGCATCCGGTCGATTGACCAACGCTGCACGCTGCCTGCCACCACTGACCGAACGCACTGGTCCAACCGAGACCAGCGTCCGGTCACTTCCAGTGACATCCATCTTTTCTGTCTAGGGTGCCGGTGGCACCGTCAGACTGTCCGTACTCTACGGGCGGACACTCCGTCGGTGGAGTTTCTCCTTTCACCTCCATTTCTTCACCGAGTTGATCCACATCAACTCCAACTTCTTCTCCTTTGCAAATGTGCCAACACCACCAAGTGTACACCACCATGTGTATGTGTGTTAGCATTTTCACAATCATTTCCCAAAGGGTGTTAGCCACTCAACTTGCCACACCACTCGATCCTAGCGATGATGCAAAGTTAGATCACTCAAGTGGCACTAGATGACCGATATGCAAACAAGTTTGCTCCTCTTGATAGTACGGCCATCTATCCTAAATCCGGTCATAAACTTCTCTACACACCTATGACCGGTGGAATGAAATGCCCTAGGTTATACCTTTGCCTTGCGCATTCCATTCCATCTTCTCCAACGTCGATGCAACACATGCACCAACACGTCCAACAATGATATGATCCACTTCATATCATCACGTGATCATATTGGTTCATCGATCTTGACTTCACTTGCTCTTCACCGTTGCCATCGTCCATCGGCGCCAAGTCTTGCTCAAGCTTCACCGCCACGCGGTCCATCACTCCAAAGCCTCCGACTTGCCCTTCACGCTTGCAACCGGTCCATCAAGCCAAGTCTTGTCTTGATCTTCTCCACCTTGATCACATGACTCAATGTCATGTCTCATGTGCAATAAGCTCCTTCATCATCACATGTGTGAGCTTTGCAACATCTCCAAGCCATTTTCACCTTCATGGCATATGTTGCTCACACACATGTACCTATGGACTAATTACCTGTGTATCTCACATAAACACAATTAATCCACCTAGGTTGTCACTCAGTTACCAAAACCAAACAAGGACCTTTCAATCTCCCCCTTTTTGGTAATTGATGACAACTCTACAAAGATATGGAAATTAAGCTTTTTTGGATTCATGTTGCTTGCCCAAGCAATTTTACCATGTGAAAATGATTTTGGACAAGTACCACAAACCCGAAATGGTAGTATTAGCTCCCCCTACATATGTGCTAGAGTATTTGATTCTAATCTCACACATATGCATAGATTGAAAATATGGGAGAGTAATTACTACCGAATGATGCTAAGGTGTATAGAATAAACCTTTGAAGTGTGATACCAATCGGAGTTGCACCTTTAAGTTCATCCTTAGCACCATGGTTAGCTAGATATCACTTGGAAATAAAAAGTAGATACCTCATGAGATCAACATTAAAAGCAAGGTACTAGTATTACTTGAAGAACATACCAAGTGTCTAGCTATCATCCTATGCATGCTAGTTTTCATTTCTTCAAACAAATTCTACAACTAGCATACACCACACAAGCATGCATATTGAATTTAAAAACTTATGAAATGCAAGCAAGCACATGAATATACACATATCAAATGCAATCAATCAAAGTTCATGAGTTTGCTCCCCCTACTTGTGTGCATCTCTTGTCCAAGAATTTTGATCCATCTCTTTTCTTCAATGTTGCTCCCTCTTTGTCCATATTCATGTCCAACCTCTTAAGCTTTCATATCTTATCTCTCCCCTTACATAATTTATCTCTCCCCCATATAAAGGCTTTCATATCTTTGTACAATCTCTCCCCCTTTGTCATCAATTTCCATAAAAGGTGTGCTTCTCATTGATGCAAAGGTATGCATTTGGGGTAGATGGTTGAGGCTTGAATCTTGTATTTTTTATGGACATTACTTGATTGTTGGAATGACACCACTTGTAGATACCACTTGTAACTTGTATTGTGTAGGGCTTCTTGAGATACCACACTTAGGATTTTTGATCTTGATATCAATTGGTGGTACATCCCCCCCTATGTGATAGCATGTGTCATCCATTTGTTACACTTGAGCTCTTGTAGGTGAGGGATGCATTCTTCATTTGATGATCACTTAAAGTTGAGGATCACTTGTGGAACCATCGTCTTGCATGATTGACACCATATATAGATGTGATACCACTTGTATGAAGTGAATACCACTTGAAAGAATCTTCTAGTTTGGAACCACTTGTTGTATTTTTTGATAAAAACCATTTCTTGAACATTTACCATCTCCAGGAGTACCACTTATAGGATATCACTTGTGGGTTGATCTAAACGTCACTTGTGAATTCTTGAAGAAATACTTGAGTCTAGATACCACTTGAAATAAACAAACTAGATATCTATTTGCATTGTTGTCTTATGCTTGTACTCTTATCACTATCATGAGATTCTATGAATGACTTGAACTAAATTGATTTGCCTAAGCTTTCAAGTCCGGTTTGAACCAATGACAAGCTTCTTCACACCTCTTGCAAGGGTTATCTTGCCAATATTGTACTTGTTACTTGTTTAGTAATCCAAATTAAATCAAGTACTTGGGTTTACTAGCTCATGGACAAATTCATATACTAACCACTAGATCAATTAATCATTCAAGCAATAGTGGTAGGCTATGATTTTAAACGTTTCATTTGTTATGCATGATTCTATGAAGCATGTACTATATGCACTAACCGCATACTAGTAAGGGATGAAATGATTATGCACATTACAATAATACCTTTGCTATGTTGGAGTAGAGGATAGTCACATAGATTCCAATTCATTACTCCAATAGCAATGTGAAGTCCAATTTGAAGCTTGGTGAAGACCAATAGATACCAATTTGAATTTTATTCTTCACCCATATGACATGAATATCACTTATGATCAAGTGCACTTTCTTGTTGTGGTTGGCTTGCTTTATCTTTTGATCAATGCTTGCATGAGAGAACCATTTAGAATACCACTTGAAATATCATGACTAGCTCTCTTTTGGGTGTTGCTTGCTTTTCTTGATCAACCCTTTTGATTGCTTCAACTAAGCATCTCAAATGTTCCTCGGATCACCACTGCCATGTTAGCCTTCCAAGTACCACACTTGATTCACCTATACATAGGTGGCAAGCCCCTACACTAGGGAGAAGTGACCTCTTTCCAAAGAACCATTCTTGATACTCACTTGAAATAGCTTAATTGATTGATTCAAGTGATGGACTTAACTTGATGAGTAACCTTGATTCCTTCTTTAAGTCCTTTTCTTTCTACTTGTTTAAGTCCTTTTCTTTATACCAAATGATCTCCAATCATATCTAGAACTTAAACTTCATCTTCAACTTGAGTTTGATTTTGATCTTCATCTTGAGTACCAAAAATGTGCAAAGTACACTCCACAATCAAATGGCCTTGTACTCTTTGCTTGTCATGTTTCTAGATCATCTCAAAACCAAACTTAGGTACCTCAAACACTTGTAAACATGTTTCCAACTTGAGGACCTTTCAATCAAAGTGACTCTAGATCAATCCAATATTTGTCACTTTTCTGGCAGATTCTGTATCCTTCAAAGAAACAAGCATATCTCCCAAAGTACAAATCCAAATGCCACGAAATTTGGTGGAGATATGCATAACTAAGCTATCTAGTAGCTGTAAGAATTTGAGCTTCATTTGACTTCTATATTGCTATCATATTTCAATTCTTCCACCACTGCTACATGCTGAAAACTGCTGCACTATAGCTGACAAGAATCACTCCAAAACCGAAGCATTTCTTATCCAATTTTCATTAAATTTCTACAGCATCTTATACCATAAGTCTAGAGCATGTACACCAATTTTCATGCCAATCCAATAAGTTTTGATCAATTAAACATGGCTAAGGTCACAGCTAGCTCAGATTTTGTAATAAAGGACATATTTCAACCACTTGAGCTATACTTTATCAAATGTGAATCAAACTTGAAACTAACTTATTTGAATACTTCCACAAGACATATATCCATTCAAACCACTTACTAAATGTCATCTTATCCAATACAAATCAATTCAAACTTGATTACTAATCAATTTATCCATTCAAACATCTCATAGCAAGCAACATTGCATATTTGTCCAATTCAATCAACTCATATGCACCCGAATGAAATGATCAACAAGAGATATACCTTAGTGAGCTCATGATCATCTAATTAGCAAGCTTTAACTCAATTATTTGCAAGCCATCAAATAATCCAATAAATCACCACAACTTGAATATGACACTTGTATGTTGTAGCACATTTGGACTTAACTAATTCTTGGCTTGGCATTGGGATAGTGATTATCTCTTAGCAATACTTGGCTCAACTATATGATCAACAAGATGAATATCATTTAAACCAAGCCTCCAATGCCGATGGTACCTTCAAACAATCATCCACTTTTTGATGGTACCTAAACAAGTTTGGGTCCTCTCAAGTTAGGAGCAACATACTTAGGCATAGCCTTAGTATGAATAGCGGGATGTTTTGCAATTGCAACCAATGAGGTACCATTGCCATCCTTTCTAAGCACATTATCATCAACAATTAAAATAGGCTTAGAAATGTTACCTAGGGGACATGAATGAGCCATGTGTCCCCTTTCCCGGCATGAGTAGCACATTCTCTTTGATTGAGCCTTCTCTTCCTTGCTCATGTGATGCTTCTCATTGCCTTGCCTCTCATGAATTGCTTAAGCCTTCTTCTCAAGCTTGGTAGGACACTTAGAGGCAAAGTGTCCCATACTTCCACACTTGAAGCACTTGATGTGAGCATAGACTTTCTTCTCATCTTCATTCTTGCTCATCATCTTGGCATCTTGAGTTTGCATTGGATGCCTTGCCTTTCCACCCCTTCTTGTTTTGTTCTTCTTTATCATCAAGTCACCACCATCTTCATGGTATGATCTTGATTTGCTCTTGGGGTGGCTTCTCTTGCTCAACTTATGGCTTTGGTTGAGACTTCACTAGTTGCTTCACCAATTGCTTGGTTGGGCACATTGAGGTAAGATGATCCCAAGTGCGGCACTTGAAGCATTTAACATGCCTTAGCCTCTCTTCTTCTTTCTTCAACTTGAGCATTTCTTCATTGGGGCAACCATTTGCAAGATGTCCCACTTCATGGCACTTGAAGCACATGAAATGAGAGAGCTTCTCTTGTTCTTGCTTCTTCATCTCTCTTTCATATCTTTTCTTGCCCCATCTTTTGCCCTTGATCTCGCTCTTGTTGAAGCCAATGCCACTTGTGTCATTGCGGCTTTCTTGATGATTGACTTTGCTAGTCTTGAAGCCAACTCCACTCTTGTCACCAAAGTTTCTTTGAGTCTTCAACATATGCTCAAAGGTGACTTGAGAGTTGTAGCACCTCTCTAACTTGTTGCTTAATTTCTTCACTTGTTCATTGAGCTCATTGTTCTCCTTCAAAAGGTTAGTTTCACAAGACATAGAAGTAGAACAAGCATCTATATGTGAAGAGCATGGCATATCTAATAAATCATCACAAGAGGTGGATACATGCTTCTTGCCTACATCACAAGGGTTAGCAACAATTTGTGATTTATCATTTGATCCATGTGATGAGCTCTCATTATTTTTAAGTTTCTTTGTAAACATTTTAATGAGAGAAGCATGTTGTTCTAATAATTCATCATGAGATGCAAGAAGTGTCTCATGATTTAATTTTAGCTCATCATGTGAAGATTTAAAAGCATCAAGTAATTTCTTATGTTCTTCACAAAAGTTCTTTAGAAATGAGTTTTCATTTTCTAATTTCAATGTTTTAGATTTCTCATTTTCTAAAGACATGGTCATGCTAGCAAGTCTACTAACAAGCTCATCATATGAATCAACATGATCAACCACATTATCATTTGATACCTTGGTGTCACCTTGTGACATGAAACAATGTGGTGTAGTTGGAGAGCTTGTAGTAGCATCATCATCATAGCTTGAGCATGAACCAACATCACCATCAAGTGTGCATGGGGTAGCATCATCACTTGCAACACTTGTGGCATCATCATCAACCTTGTCAAGTGAACTTGTAGTGGATCGATCATCATCATCATCACTTGACCATGAGGTGGAGCAATCTTTCACAATTGCCAAATTGTGATCATGCTCGACACACTCATGCACCTCCTTCTTAGGCTCATCCTCCTTCTTGAATTTGCCATCATCCCATGTGGAGGAATCACCGAAGGTTTCCTTGATGGACTCCCATATCTCACGAGTGGTTCCCTTGATGTTTACTTGTTTCATCAAATCAAAGCTCAAAGCATCCATTAGATAACAACAAGCATGTGCATCAAATTCATAGAGAACTCTTTGAGCTTTGGTGAGATTTCTATGATCCAAGACATGGGTGAGACCGCTAGTGACAACCCACCAAAAGTTAGGTCCCTTTGCACGAAAATGATCAAGCATGTGATTTTTCCAAAGTGCAAAGTTTGTGCCATCAAAAATGTGTCTCACAAACATCTAGCCCATTTGACGCCATCCTCTCGGGTCGGTGAAGACCACAAATGAGAGACCGGGCTTTGATACCAATTGAAAGGGTCGAGATGGCGACTAGAGGGGGGGTGAATAGTCTTTTTTAAAATTAATCGCGTCGGCTAACCGAAATAAGTGCGGAATTAAAACTATCGGTCTAGCCAAGACTACACCCCTCTATCTATGTTCTCTAGCACCATCCAAAGATACTAATTAAGCAACTAAGGTGCAGGGCTAGCTAGAGCTCTCGTAACCAATTCTAGGAGCAAGGTCACACAAACCTATGCCACTAGTACTTTAAGTAACAAGGGAGCTCCTACACATGCTAGTAAGCAAAAGCACAAAGCCACCTAAGATCACTAGCAATGCTCAATAACAAGGCAACCAATGCCAAATTAGAGAGCGCAATTACTTAGCTACACAAACTAAGCAATGTGGCTAACAAGGTTACACAAACCAAATTAGCCACGCAAGGGAGGTACTTCTATGCTACACAAGCAAGAAGGTAACTAGTAAGCTACACAAGCTAACTAATTATGAAAGCAACAACACAAGCTCAATGTATATGAAAGTAATTGCAAGCTTGTGTAACAGGGATGCAAACCAATGGGAAGAACAAGGTTGACACGATGATTTTTCTCCCGAGGTTCACGTGTTTGCCAACACGCTAGTCCCCGTTGTGTCGACCGCTCACTTGGTGGTTCGGCGGCTAATTGGTATCACCCGCCAAGCCCGCACGTCGGGCACCGCAAGAACCTACCCCAAAAGTGAGGGTAGCTCAATGACACGCTTTACTAAAGTTGCTCTTCACGGCTCCCGCGGGCGGGGCGAGCACAATGCCCCCTCACAAAGCACTTCTCTGGAGCGCCGCACAAGCTTCTTGCGAGCTTCGACGGAGACCACCACCAAGCCATCTAGGAGGTGGCAACCTCCAAGAGTAACAAGCACCACCGGCTTGCAACTCGATGCAACCTCATGATGCAATCGCACTAGAATCGCTCACTCACACAATCGGATGATCACTATCAAGTATGTGTGAGATGGAGGGCTCCCAAGCACTACTACACAAGCCACGAAGGCTCTAGTGTGCTCAGCTACTGGCCCAAGGCCGACCATGGCTTCTATTTATAACCCCATGGGCAAATAGAGCCGTTACCCCTTCACCTGGCAAAACTCAGGATGATCGGACGCTCCGGTCAGATTGACCGGGCGCTGGACCTCAGCGTCCGGTCGTGTGATGCACGCCATGTGTCCCCTCCTTCAAACGTTGTTCACTGGATCTCAACGGTCATCTAACGACCGGACACAGCAGCTTCAACTAACCGGACGCTGAGCCTCCAGCGTCCGGTCGTTTCCAGTAAGGTTCCAGAAACAACATTTCACGACCGGATGCGTCCGGTCGATCACGATCAAACGTAGCACTAGCATCTAGTCACTCTCCAGCTTCTGCTCTGCCTGCGTCACCATACATCAGCTCTAACCGGACGCTCACAGCCAGCGTCCAGTCACTACCAGAGACAGCGTCCGGTTGATTGACCAACGCTGCGCGCTGCCTGCCACCACTGACCGGACGCACCGGTCCAACCGAGACCAGCGTTCGGTCACTTCCAGTGACCTCCATCTTTTCTGTCTAGGGTGTCGGTGGCACCGTCAGATTGTCCGCACTCTACGTGCGGACACTCCGCCGGTGGGGTTTCTCCTTTCGCCTCCATTTCTTCACCGAGTTGATCCACATCAACTCCAACTTCTTCTCCTTTGTAAATGTGCCAACACCACCAAGCGTACACCACCATGTGTATGTGTGTTAGCATTTTCACAATCATTTCCCAAAGGGTGTTAGCCACTCAACTTGCCACACCACTCGATCCTAGCGATGATGCAAAGTTAGATCACTCAAGTGGCACTAGATGACCGATATGCAAACAAGTTTGCTCCTCTTGATAGTACGGCCATCTATCCTAAATCTGGTCATAAACTTCTCTACACACCTATGACCGGTGGAATGAAATGCCCTAGGTTATACCTTTGCCTTGCGCATTCCATTCCATCTTCTCCAACGTCGATGCAACACATGCACCAACACGGCCAACAATGATATGATCCACTTCATATCATCACGTGATCATATTGGTTCATCGATCTTGACTTCACTTGCTCTTCACCGTTGCCATCGTCCATCGGTGCCAAGTCTTGCTCAAGCTTCACCGCCATGCGGTCCATCACTCCAAAGCCTCCAACTTGCCCTTCACGCTTGCAACCGGTCCATCAAGCCAAGTCTTGTCTTGATCTTCTCCACCTTGATCACATGACTCAATGTCATGTCTCATGTGCAATAAGCTCCTTCATCATCATATGTGTGAGCTTTGCAACATCTCCAAGCCATTTTCACCTTCATGGCATATGTTGCTCACACACATGTACCTGTGGACTAATTACCTGTGTATCTCACATAAACACAAATAGTCCACCTAGGTTGTCACTCAGTTACCAAAACCAAACAAGGACCTTTCAATAGGGCTAGTTCTGGGTAACGCAAATGAGAACGTGGCTAGTCGTTGAATCGAATGATGATAGAATACATTGTCTCAAAGATGTTTAGCATGGAGAAATAAGTATTTCTAGAAAAATTACAGAAAGAAAATAGAGAAAACATCACAGAGAAAATCATTATTGAAATGCATATATGCATGAAAAGGTACATATCTTTTGTAGGACGTCTCAAGGGTAGAAACGCCTAAGGTGTTCGATGTGCCAGGAATTAGGGATGTCCACGCTGTCTTGATCATAGAGCCTATATGACCCTGGTCGGGTCACAGCCTTGACGATATATGGACCCTCCCAAGGTGAAGATAGCTTGTGCATCCCGTCGGTCTTTTGTCTCCTGCGGAGTACCATATCACCGAGCGCGAAGGATCGCTCCCGGATATTACGGTTGTAGTGCTTACGCAGACTGTCCAGTACTTGGTCGTTCGAACACATGTGACCAAGCGTTCTTCCTCAAGTTAGTCAACATTGTCTTGTCATGCCTGATCATTGTTCTCTTCATCATAATTCTCTATCCTTAGTGCTCGGAAAGCAACATCGGCGGGAAGCACGACCTCTGATCCGAACACCAAGAAATAGGGGGAGACTCTAGTATTGCGACTAGGCTAGGTCCTAAGTCCCTAGAACACAGCCGGTAGTTCTTTGAGCCATTTTCCCAGATGTTTCTGATCCGTCTAATATAACATCTTCTTCAGGGCATCTAAAATCATACCGTTCGCTCGCTCAACCTAGCCATTGGCCCTAGGGTGTGCGACCGATACATACTTGACAGATATGCACCGATCCTCGCAGATATCCTAGAAGTCGCTGCCGATAAATGTAGAACCAAGGTCGGTGATGATACTGTTCGGTAGCCCAAACCTATGGATGATGTCGTTGAAGAGTTCCGCTGCTTTCTTTGCTGTAGACTGGACGAGCGGCTTGTACTCGATCCATTTGGAGAATTTGTCAATAGCGACATAAACCCATCGAAATCCGCTGGGGGCTTTCTTGAATGGCCCAATCATGCCCAGTCCCCAGCATGCGAAAGGCCAAGAGGCGGGAATCGTCTGTAGAGCCTGAGCTAGAATGCAGATCTGTTTGGTGAAAAATTGGCAACCCTCACACCGTCGGATGAGTGTTTCGGCATCTGCTACTGCTGAAGGCCAGTAGAAACCTGCTCAAAAAGCTTTGTTGACCAGACTTCTAGAGGCTGCGTGGTTGCCATAGGATCCAGCATGGATTTCTTGAAGCAATGCCACACCTTCTTCCTGAGATATGCACTTCTGAAGCAATTCCTCTTTTTCATTCTTCCAGATTAGCTTGCCATCAAGTAGCACGTAATGCTTTCTGCAGTGAATTAGGCATTCCATTTTGGTCTTGTCAGCCCGTACATCTGTAGTGTCAAGTACTTGATAAAAGGCTCTCGCCAATCATTGCTCGCGCGGGAATTACCAGGACCAATTGCTCGGTAGGGGAAGATTCGTGAACTGCTTGCTCCTGCTTAATGGATGGAGTTTGAAGATCCTAGATAAAGACACCAGCTGGGACATCGGCTCTGGTTGACCCTAGCTTAGATAACTAGTCGGCTCCTTGGTTCTGATCTCCAATGACGTAGTGGTATTCAATACCGTAGAACTTGCCCTCTAACTTTATGATTTCTGAGCAGTAAGCATCCATCTTATCACTGGAACAAGACCACTCTTTGTTGACCTAATTAATGACAAGCACGGGGTCGCCGTATATCAAGAGGCGTTTAACACCAAGTTTGATAGCAATGCAGAGACCATGGATACAAGCTTCGTACTCGGCGACATTATTAGAGGCTAGAAAATGAACTCAGAGGACATATTGAAGGAGATCCCCAGATGGAGAAATAAAAAAGATACCTACCCTAGCAGCGTTAAGGTTGAGGGAGTCGTTGAAGTACATGACCCAATGCTCGGGTCAATCGGCTAAGACAGGGGCTTGCATGTCGGTCCATTCGGTGATGAAGTCGGCGAGCACTTGAGACTTTATCGTCTGGCGGCCCCTAAAATCAATAGAGTACGTGCCGAGCTCTATCGCCCATTTAATGATGTGGCCATTGGCTTCCTTATTACGTAGGATGTCGCTCAGCGGATACTTAGTAACCACTGCTACTTGATACGTCTCAAAGTAATGGCGGAGCTTCCTGGACGTAATAATGATAGCATACAAAAGTTTCTGGACCTAAGGATACCGAGCCTTAGACTCATTCAGGACTTCGCTGATGAAGTATACAGGGCACTGAACCTTATAGGCGTGCCCGGCTTCTTCTCGTTCGACGATAATGGCCGTACTGACGACACGGTTGGTTGCGGTGATGTAGACCAACAAGGTTTCACCAGGCTGTGGTGCTGTCATAACTAGAGGTGTCGTGAGGAATTGTTTAAGCTTGTCAAAGGCTTTGTCGGCTTCAGGCGTCCAGGTGAACTTCCCCAAAGCTTTGAGCAGCTCCCGAGGAACGTCGAGCATGTTAGCAGGTTTCCATGCAAATACGTTGATGTTTCTACGGAGGAAGCTGACTAGCCCGTCTTCCTATTTGGGGTCGAGATGGGCCCCGATCCGGGGCGTCCTGCTTCTGTCGCCGATCATGAGCTCAGCCTCCTTTGTGTCTTTGGACTTAGTCATAGATCGAAGTGGTTCCTGAGTTAGGATCGTCTGCTGCTCTGCTAGGATCTTCTTGGAGTTGGTGATGCAAACCTCCATTCTGGCTGAGAGGTCCATTGCTTCAGCAATGGCGATTCCTTCTCATTCACAGTCGTCGATAGTGGAGACGTTGGCGCACAGGATGAGAACGCCTTGCTCCGTCGAGATCCTCAACACCATGTAGACATAATGGGGCACGACCATGAACTTGCCGAGAGTTGGTCGGCCAAGGATGGCGTGGTAGGCGGTGTTGAAGTCTGCCACAAAGAAGTTCACGTACTCAGTATGGAAATGGTCAGCGGTGCCAAACTAGACTGGCAAGGTGATCTGCCCCAAAGGTTAGGACGCTCTGCCAGGTACAATACCCCAAAATGGAGAATCAACACGGATGAGATTGTCCTTTGTGAGACCTAACTCGGTTAGGGCTCTGCAAAGAGGATATTGAGGGCACT
Organism: Miscanthus lutarioriparius; assembly: GCA_904845875.1. Classification (NCBI taxonomy): domain Eukaryota; kingdom Viridiplantae; phylum Streptophyta; class Magnoliopsida; order Poales; family Poaceae; genus Miscanthus; species Miscanthus lutarioriparius. The sequence continues at coordinate 14,392,986 of CAJGYO010000019.1, forward strand.
CCCACCATCGATGATGACCTTCTTGAACCACACATTGCGGATGGTTGTATCCAGCACGAGTGGGAAACGCTCAGGGTATGGGATATCTGCCCATCGTTTGGCCCTACTGAATGTGATAGGATGCTCCGATCAGTCCAGATATTTGGGATCAGTGACCGTGTCATACTTGGTGATCGACATAACCTGCCGAGAGGTTAGCTTCTGCTGGCGTTTGCTCTCGGAGGTGATGCATCCTCTGAAAATTGTGGTGACGGTCTTGTTGGCATCTTGGGCAGTAGGTCGTGTGCCCTAAGGACGCTCCTCCCCTTTGCCGTCATCTGACTTGTCGTCCTTGCGCGTTCGCAGTTTCTGCTCCACATCATGGAAAGCTTTGGCCATGCCATAGCTTTGCCGCATGGTGTGCTTGCTATTCTTGTGAATCAGGCATGGACCATCAAGGAGTTATTCATAGGTAGCATTGAAATTTCGCTTAGCGCGTGGTTGCTCTACATTGTCGATGGAGTTTCCCGGTTACGCGGTGATGTGCCTGTGCAGCCCTTGATCCCTCTAGCCGATCAACTTCTTCGGGGTCTGCGTATGAGTTTACAACCTTGAGGAGTTCGCTAATGGTCTGGGACCTCTTACGGAAATTTTTGGAGCACAGCCCCTGACGGTGATGGAGTCCTCTGGTGAAAACGGAGATGGACTCACTATCTAGCCAATTCATGGGTGGCCACATCCAATTCTAGATGTCATTGATGTGGGCCTGAGCTGCTTTGAGCAATGCTTGAATCTTGAGTAACTCTGGCGTTTGTGGGAGTCTAGCCAACTCATGGGTGGCCACAGCCAGATTGGCGCTCGCCATCTGCTCCACTCGCTGATTATCCAACATGAGAAACTCTTGTTGGAGATTAGGGACGAGAGGCGGTGGGCCACCTCTGGCGGCTTGGGCGGTGTTTTCTGCTTCTTCATTGCGACATTTTTGACGATCAGTGTTTGTGGCTTCACGCTCATGGAGTTGGACACTGGTTTCTCCACTGATAGCAACGTTGTCGTGGCCAACCATGAAAAACTCTCCCCCTAAACCTGGAGGGAAAGATGGGCAGCTGTTGGCAGAGGCCTCGGAGTATGGCTTGGGACTTTCCTCCAGGATGGTGTGGAGCATTTCGTCTAGAAGATTTATTCAGAGTTGCACCATGTTTACCATTGGGGCAGGCTAGTAGGCCTCAATGAAGTTGATCTGATAGAGGTCATCGATGTGGCTGTGCTCTGCGTGGTCAGCGAAAAGATGGTGCACAACGTCCTGACAAATCGGACCCACACCCACCAGCCTAAAAGAATAGGGCTTCGGCATGCTCTCTGTCGGGGCGGGGAGTGGTGGAGTTGAGTGGTACGCCCTTCTGGAGTTGACGTGATCACCAGATCAGAATCTGGCCGCCTTGAACGAAGTGGCCGAGCATGTCACTCGATTGTAGCGGCTTGGTGATCTTGGAGTATAGGAAATTCACCGCTCGCTCTGGATTGATCTAAGACAGAACCCACGAGGAGCTGATATTCTGCTAAGCGATCTAAGACCTTATCGATGGATGCGATCAGATCATCATTGCTGATGGATCTCCTAACCTAGCGGCGGGGCAGTGGGATCAGAGATGTTGTTGCAAGTGTTAGCACGATCGATGCAGGGTGACCCTGCATTGCTTCCATGATCTCCCCGTTGTCGTCGGGGCCAATGATCCAAGTCATGGATCCGACTGTGAAGATCTGGCCTGGCTCAGGAAAGGCCATGGAGCTCGGGAAAGTGACCATCAGGTTGGCCATGGAATCAGCACGCACAACCCCTACCTGGCGAGCTACTGTCGATGAAATCTAGTCGGCAGTCTACCGAGGGGTACACCCATAGTAGTAGATGATCGGTGGAGGTGCGCGTAATAGGAATCGGATGGTGACACAAGGCGCAGAGACAACGATTTAGACAGGTTCAGGCCGTCTGATCGATGTAATACCCTATGTTCTGTGTCTTTATTGGATTGTATTGAATATGAACTAAATTCGATGGGGTCCCTACCCGCCTTATATAGTCTAGGGGGTAGGGTTACAAGTCAGTTTAGGTCTAGATATATTCGGTTATATGGTAAGTATTTACAAGGAATACGATATCTATCATATCAAAAAATATCTTCCTTCAACGCCAAGATGTCTCCTGATTGCCTTGCGGTGCATGCCGACCAGAACTAGGCACCATAGGCCTTGATCTTATGGGCTGGACCTCTCCTGGCGATGCAGCCCATGTCCATTGCCATGGGTACCTAGGGTTATACCCCCCACACTTGCCGAGAGGGAAGGACATCACGATCGTCACCTGATGTGACTCAAAGTAATGACGCAACTTCCTCTTGGCGATAAGGACGGCGTATAGGAGTTTCTAGATTTATGGGTAGCGAGTCATGGAATTGGACAAGACCTCAATAATGAAGTACATGGGACGCTGCACTTTGAGGGCGTGTCCCTCTTCTTCTCGCTCTACCACTAGGGCAACGCTGACCACTTGCGTGGTGGCCGCAATGTAGACCAGAAGCGGTTCCTGTCCATTGGGGGGACCAGGATTGAGGCCTTCGTTGGGAGCTGCTTGACCTTGTCAAGTGCCTCCTAGGCCTTGGGTGTCCATTCAAAACGGCCGGCCTTCTTTAGAAGCCGATAAAGGGGGAGACCTTGTTCGCCGAGGCGTGAGATAAAGCGGCTGAGCGCGGCGAGGCACCCTATAACTCGTTGTACCCCCTTTATGTTCTGGATCGGGCCCATCCTCATGATGGCCGAGATCTTCTCTAGGTTTGTTTCGATGTCACGCTTGGAGACGATAATACCCAGCAGCATACCCCTTGGGACCCCAAAAACACACTTCTCGGGGTTGAGTTTGATACCGTTTGCTCAGAGTTTCACGAAGGTCTGCTCTAGGTCAGCTATGACCTGGTCAGTCGGTCTAGATTTGACCACGATGTTGTCAACATAGGCCTCGATGGTCCACCCGATGAGATCCCCGAAACACTTGAGCATGCAGCGTTGGTACGTATCCCCCATGTTCTTTAGGAAGAACAACATTGTGACGTAGCAGAATAATCCAAATGGGGTGATGAAAGATGTTGCAAGCTGGTCGGACTCTTTCATCATGATTTGATGGTACCCGGAGTACGTATCAAGGTAGCAAAGGTCTCTTTCATCGAGTCAACTACTTGGTCTATGCGTGGCAAAGGAAATGGATCCTTTGGACACGCTTTATTGAGACCCATGTTGTCAACACACATTCTCCATTTCCCACTCTTTTTTCGTACAAGAACGGTATTGGCTAACCACTCGGGTGATATACTTCCTTGATGAACCCGGCCACCAAAAGCTTTGCAATCTCCTCACCGATGGCCCTGTGTTTCTCCTCATCGAAGCGATGCAGGTGTTGCTTCACTGGCTTGGAGCCTGGCCTGATCTTCAAGGCATGCTTGGTGACTACTCTCAGAATGCCTAGCATGTGCAAAGGTCTCCACGCAAAGATGTTTCTATTGGCGCGAAGGAAGTCAGTGAGTGCACTTTCCTATTTGGAGGAAAGCGTGGTGCCGACCTGCACCACTTTTTCCCTCGGCGCCCTGGGGTCTATGAGGACCTCCTTGGCGCCCTCTACAGGCTCGAAGACCGGCCGACCACTTGGGATTAGGGCGCTTCTTGACGACCTCCTCCCCTCGATGGCCACAAGCTCTTTGGAGGCGATAATTGCTATGGCGTGTTCACAAAGACTCGATCTCACACTCGTGAGGCGCATGGGTGGCGATGGTGATGACCCTACATGGACCTAGCATCTTCAACTTCAGATAGGTGTAGTTGGGGACAGCCATGAACTTTGTGTAGCATGGATGTCCTAGGATGGCGTGGTAGGTCTCGTGGAAGCCGCCACCTCGAAGGTAAGGGTCTCTGTCCAATAATTGGTCTGGATTCACGAAGGTGACGGGCATCCATCTGCCCAAGTGGCATGGCTCTGCTTTCTAGGCATGATGCCATGGAAAGGCACCCCATCGGCCGAATCTGCGCGATCGGTCGATGCCCATGGCGTCGAAGCGTTTAAGCGTACATGATGTTGAGGCCACGCCTCCATCCCCAAAGACCTTGGTGAGCCGCTTTGTGCCGATGATCGGGTCGACCACGAGCGGGTATCTTCCCAGCTGTAGGACCCTTTCCAGGTGGTCGGTCCAATCAAAGGTTATGGCGGACTTCGACCATCGGAGGAAGGAAGGCGTTGTCGGCTCGGACGTATAGACCTTGCAGCGCACAAGCTTCAGGCGGCGCTTGGAGTCATTGGCCACCGACCCTCCGAAGATCATGAGGCAGCCATCCAGCATTAGAAATCCACTGTCCTTCCCCTCAGCATCGTCTACGGCCGACTTGGGCTCCTTCCTATGCTCCCCCTTGTTGGAGTCTCCAAACAAGAACCGCTTCATGAGGATGTTGTGGCAGAACCGCCTAAAATAGCATGCTTCCGGAGGCGCTCGTCTTCCACCAGACACTAAGCACGCTAAAAGTTGGCTACATCGGATGGTTCCGTCGAGCACACCCCAAGAGAGAACTCGAACAATCCACATTTTTCATCCATGATCCAATAATGAGAATGAGCTTACAATAATTAGTCTATTTCATACAACAAGAGTTCTTGGAAATACTTTATTACAATACCAAGTTTAGAGTGTGGAATTTAAACAGCGGAATTGAAATAAACATCTAATGATAAGATACAAGGAGCCATTCCTCAAGCTGCACCTACAACAGGAGTAAATAAACCCTGAGTACACAATGTACTCGCAAGACTTACCCAGCTAGTGGGAATAATTTCCTGACTCCAAAGGATATGATAAACTTTATAGTTTGTTGGGTTCCCTTTTTGCGTAAAGCATTACTAATAGTGAATCCTTATGTATGTTTTTGTTAGCAGTCATGATTAGTTCATTAGCTAACCATTCTATGTAAGCACCTATTCTACTTTTAAGCAAGAGTTGAGCAATCAGGTCCATTCATTCCCTTTCATCTTCCAGTTCTTACTACGGTGCTAGATCATAGCCAAGCCATACCGTATCACATGGCGAATCACAAATCAATGTATCCTAGCTAGGTACCCCAAAACACATGCCCCGCTTGTACCCTAGGCACAAGCAAGACCAACCCACCACTCTCATGTTAAGGGGTCTAGGTCCCCATCCAAACTTGAACTCCAAGCCCCCGCTCCTGAGTCCTAGACTTAGTGTGGTGGTTAGACCTCCACCATCCCCGCCTCCAATCAGTCGGTTTGAAAAGAGCCGGAACCCACGACAAGAGAGCAACGAGCCTTCCCGCACCCATAAGCAAGTATGTGCTCAGGATAATAAGTCTGTGACCAGACTAGAATCCACAGCAACGGACGGTCCTTAACCGATATGGATAGGGAAAATAGTGTAACCAAGCTATGCCTCGTTGGCCATGGGACACAACTTATTACACCCACCAATACCCGTACCATATCCCTATCCGGTCTCCATTTTCCTTTCACCATTTTACTATGAGGGTAATAATAATCACCTATTGTGAGTAACGGCAGGTTCCTCACGCTACCAAAAAACTTAAGCATAGCAGTTACTCGACCTAAGCTAGTAGGACTCATAGGTAGGTATATCTATGCATGTAGTTTCAACAATAAGCCTGTAACGTAAATGCATATCACATATATATATCTAGTGATTATTCAAAATAAGGGTTATGCACTGGGGCTTGCCTTGGGCAGTCCCATGTCAGCTGAGTCAGTCAGTGGCTGTGGGGCTTCCTCCTGTACGAGGACCTCCTTATCGTACTCCTCGATCATCTCCTCATACTCCGGCTCTCTAACGGGTACGAACCCCACCAACTCGTTCTCTACATGCATGCAATGATGATGCAACACTTAGTATTTTGGCAACAACAACTCTTAAAATAAGAATACACATGCTAAGTTACTAAGCTAGCTCTAATGACTAAGATACTAAGCTAATCATTATCTCTACCAAATAGATTCCAAGCTCACCCTACAAATGCCTATTTTTTATAAACCAATATCATGCCATTATTCATTTAGCCTTAATGCGTATTTAGCTACCATATTAAATAGTCTATTTTAGGGCTACAAAATTACAGTGAGCACATAATAATACAATGAAGCTACGATAAAATTTTTAGGGTTTTTGCTATCACCAATCTACCACAAAAATTCCTACAATAATTAACATAATGATATTGAGCACTCTAAAATGATTTAACAGCTCCTAGTATCAATAAGCCCATCTATGAACTAAATACACTAACACATAGAGCACAATTTTAGGAACCTAACAAAATTTGTTTCATAATTTTTGGACACTTATATGAATTGATATTAATTATCAAAGATCATCCCAGAAATAAAATGATATAACTATTTCTAATTTCTCAGGAAAAAGAAAAAGCAAATTCGGCCTCACGGCCCACACGCGGGGGAGCCCGCTCGCACTGACACATTTGCACAAAAGTCCCCGCGCTTAAACGAAATCGCACATCCACTATGCGCGCTATTCTCGCAGTCAGCAATCATGCACTAATGACCCTATAATAATTCACCTTCACATCGAGGAGGTCCCAGGCGCCCCCGCGCTCGCCGACGCGGTGGCAGGGCACTGGCCAGCCACGCCGGCCACCTAAGGTTCTCTCTGGCCCAGCTAGGGGGCCGACCTCCATCTACGGTCCTAGCGCCTACGCTAAGCGGGGGTACGGGAGCAGTGGAGCTCTCGGAAGCGGTGGCCACGGCGAGCGGTCGCTCGTGATGGTGGCGTAGCCGTACCGACCACCCTAGACCACCATACAGCTATCTAGCTATTGCGAGAGCATCCTTAGCTTACCCTGGACTTGGTCGTAGCGTTCGTTGGAGCCAGGGGGTGGCGGAGAAGGCTGGCCGCGTGCGACCAAAGGGGTGTGGCGGTGCTCCACGACAGCATGGCCATGTTAGCTATGGTGTGAAGGCAGTTGAGGTTAGGTAGTGGTGCACATGGTGAAGTGGACAGGGAGGCAAAGCTTGTGATGCGATTGGTTGAACGTGAGAGGCTCTGGGGTGGATGAATGCTCTCAACATTTGCCGATGCGGCCTTAGAGGACCGGCAGCGAGCGACTCCAAAATTGGAGTTCATCGTGATGGGAGTCAAGGCGGGGTAGGGTCAGGTGGCTAGACGACTCACAGGTGGAGCTAGAGAGGCGGTGAATCAACATGAGGTGACATGTATCTGCCGAATTTAAGGATGCGGCTTCATCGGCCATGGCGACAGGGAAGAAAAAGCCAAGGAGGGGTAAGAGGTAGGTCTGGCTCGGTCTATCCTTGCTTTGGTGGGGTGTGGTCAATGCTACCAGGGCAACATGTGCTCAGGAGCCAAAGCCAAATGTGCGTGTGCAGGCGGTGGGGTAGCGTGGCATGCGCGCCTGCAGCATCGTTAATGGCAAGGCGACGGCGTGAGACAGCAAGGGGCAAACACAAGACCGTGAGGGAAGCAGCAGCAGCACATCGTGGTGATGTGACGACAGCGGCTGCGCTGCGACACGACATCAAGGCGGCAACGCGAGGCAAGGCAATGGGCATGGGATAGGGTTAGTGGCCCACTACGACCGGCCTCGGCCGAGCCAAGGCGGCTCGACCGACCCAACACAACAGCGTGGCACGCGAGATGTGACCAAGTGCATGGCACGGGGTGGCCACGTGGTGATCATGCCCACGACACTAGACCGATCGAACTGTGACATGCACGAATTTTAAAGCTTCAACCACGACCCATCTAGCTCGGTTATGACCCAACCAACTCGGCCAAGCTGAGGATGGTACCTAAGGCTACTAGATGGAGCAAAATACTCAGACCAAGGCAGACTAGAGAAGAAAATATGGGCATGCCAAGTTGGTGCTGCCAACTGGCACCCAAGACCCTAGACTAGCTGTCCAAACATCATTTTCTAACTTTTTGTATCAATTAATTGATGATCAAAACACATAGCAACTAAACCAACCCCTATACCATTGAAAAGTACTCAATTTGATGCAATGCACTAAGGAAAAACATAATACTAATGTTTAATCCAATTTTTAGAATTAAATTGCCAAAGTAACATTGACACTACCAACTTTTAGACTTAGAAGAATTTAAAGCTAAGGCTAACTTGAATTTCCAATTTAAATTCTAAGCTCCTAAAAGTACTAATTAACAACCTATATTCTTGAAAGGCAAAGTTGCATTGTCATCTACAAAGTTTGTACTTCAAACTTTATTTAGATGTCACCTATATGTTTATAGCGTTTTTGTTCAATAAAAATTAGTTAACATCTCTACTTGCTAACTTTATAAATCATGAATTAACTTTTCATTTTACGTTTTTACGACTCGTTTAAGTTACAATGCTTTACCTATCCATCACACCACATGCAATATCACTTAAGTATGATGCTCATGACATGTTTTAGCAAGTGATTCATTGTATAACACCGAGGGTGTTACAGACGCAGTCCATGTATAGGTGCTTGACGGGGAAAGCATGGTTCGGGCATGGCCCTTCGAGTAGCTTCTCGAAGTGGTCTGGGGTAGCCTCGGTAGGCTTCCAACCCCCTTACGATCGGCAGTGGCCACGAGCGAGCCCTCGCGGCTGCGTGTTCTTCTTGTTGGGGCGGTTGGGGTGCCTTCACCGACATGCTCGTCCCACTTTGCCTTGCCCTTGGGGCAGTCAAAAATCGCCCCGACCGCCTCCTCGCCCGAGGCGTGGCTGGTGGCGATGTCAAGGAGCTCTTTGGTGGTTCGCGGGCCCTTAGCTGCTCTACCCGCAGGTGAGGTGGAGCCCCTGCATCCCCCTCAACCTCATTGTCGAGGTCGTATGTTGGGGTAGCCCCTCCCTCATGGATGCTTTCGATGTATCCCTCAGGGGTACCTACCATGAAACATTCTCACGAGGGGTGATGGCTCCCCCTGCTAGAGTCAGAGTCGGAGGGCGACTCCGATTCTCCCACAAGAAAATCATCGAAAGATTCTGCAACGTATTCGGTCATCCCCACGAACTCGTCATTCATAGGGAATGGGGGGGCGCGCTGCGCCACAAGGTGGCTAACAGTCTCTATGGCGTTGCGCAGACCGAACGAGAGCGCTATCAAGGCGCTCCGGATGAGGCATTCCGGGGATAGCGGCTATCCTCCGGCAAGCTGTGTCATGATGTTGGCGAACGAGAAGGTGAGGCGGCGCAGGTCCTCTTGAGACGGTTAGGGTCCTAGGAAGGCGCCGAAATAGCGCTCTAGCCTCCAGTAATTGAAGCCAAGGAGCTGGTCGCTCCTGGGGGCGTGAGCCTCCGGTGCATGCAGCTACAACTCCTCAAGCATCTCAGCGATCACGTTGAGGTCGGCATAGTGGAGAGGCTGGACGGTGGCAGGAACCTGCGCCAACTCTCCCTCCATCGTAACGATGAAGTCTAGGTTCCTGAAGCGTACGTGTGCTCCCAGGACCCAGCTGACGCCGTGACTAGCCATCTGAGGCCTGATGCAGACATTGAGACAAGCAAAAAGCCCCTACCTGGCATGCCAACTGTCGATGTTTTTGGACCACCGACGAGTAAATTTGTATCTGCGTGTCTGGCTCGGATGGTGTGCTTGGAGGACACAAGGGAGTATACTGGTTCGGGTGGAACATCCCTTCATCTAGTTCATTGCTGCTCGTGTTACCGTCACTTGGTTTGCATTAGGGGTTATAAACAAGCGAGAGAGGGAGAGGATCCCAAGTCTCGAGTGGAAAGAGTGAACAGATGCTGAGAGCTCGCTTGCTGCTCAGCCGTGTGCTCGTGTCATGCTCTTGTATCTAGATCCCCCCAGATCTCCCCCCTTTCATGGGGTGCCCTGCTTCCCCTTTTATAGGCGAAGGGAAAGCACGGGTTATAGAGGAGAAAAAGGAGAAGAACGAGAGAGAGAGAAGAAGGCTTCTAGGGTTGTCGGGTCCTTCTTCTTCATGCGGGTCCCGTCGATCCTATAGATGTCAACAAGGATGGCTCCATGTCGTGGCCCTGTTCATCACTAGCACCATGCGCAGGCGTCATCTGTCGGTCATGAAGTTCCACTCCGTCTCGGTGGACATCGTGGTAAACTGACGCTCCTGTCAGCGTCCGTACGAGGATTAGGCGGAATAGCACCGGCACGCCTGATACTGTTCTTGATGTGAATCCCTAGGTATGGCATGTCATAGCCACGGGTTACATCGAGGCATATCAGCCTCTTCCCTGCACGTTAGAGTTTTAACCCAGGCCCATACGCTTGGACCTGGAGTGGTTGGCGGTGATATGGGTCCCCGTCGGATGAGACGGAACCCACGAACTCGAGGTCGGGTGAGACGGAGCCCACAACCTTGGGCGAGAGGGAAACCGTGTCCTTGGGGTCAGGCGAGATGGAGCCCGTGGCCTCGAGGTCGGGCAAGATGGAGCCCGCGGCCTCGAGGTCGGGCAAGATGGAGCCCACGGCCTTGGGTGAGATGGAACCCGCATCATTGGGGTCGGGCGAGACGAAGCCCGCACGCAAGGGGTCGGGCGAGACGGAGCCCATGGCCTCGAGGACGGGCAGGATGGATCCTGCGGCCTTGGGGTCAGGCGAGACCTTTTAATATGTCTCGAGCCATCTAGGGAAGTCAGCGTGGGCGCTAACTTCCTTGCTTTGGGTATCCCTAATATCGATACCCGACACTACTTCATTCAAATGTCAGTTCTACATGCTAGATCTATGGCTAGTGGTCCTGTCAAGTCTATCAATGGTATCATAGCACCTAACTAAGTGTAGATCTAGCTCTTGGAGTAGATTAGAACAAGAAAACAGAAGGAGGGGACTCGATTTGCCAAGCGGATCGACCCCAACCCGAAACCCTAACCCTAACCCTAGAGTAAGGACGAAGGAGGGGAGGACCTACCCAGACTCCCCGCTGCGCGTCACAACCGCCGTCGCGTGGGTAGAATCATGCCATCACATGGGCAGAAAGGGTTGAGCCGCCGCTCGACGCTCGGTCGCCGGCACACGGGCTCAGGACGACGACACAGGACCGCTCGACGGCGGCACGCTCACCCACTAGGGAGCGCGTGCTCCGATGAGGGGACCCGTGGCGGCGCAGCATTCTTTGTCTCCGACGTCGGTTACACTGAGGAGAAAGGGGAAGATCTAGGGTTTAGGGCGAGCCCACCGCAGCGCATGTGGGGAATGGGGCACCGTCGCCTAGACCGCTCGACGGCGGCGCACTCAGCCTAGGGCGCACGTGTGTGCCGACGAGGGGGCCGACGGCAGTGCTGCTACTGCTGATCTTTTCACTGCTCGGCTACGTGTGCGGCAAACAGAGAGAAGGCCGGGGAAGAAATGAGCTATGGTTTTAGGCGCAACGCCGCAGTCACCTTTTTTATTCTGAGCGAAACGCGTAGACGACCATCGGATGTAGATCAATGGCTCAGAACGCATCAGGCCGAAAGCGGCCCAAGCGGGATCGGAGGTTCCTGGCCTAGACCCTGGTTGCGGCGTGGGCACGGGGGAGCGGGCCCGCACGCCATGTTGGGCTACCGCTGGGCCGCGAGCACGGGCGCGCGGGCGGTGTTTCGCTGCTGGGCTACGTACTGTTTCAACGGGCTGGGCAAAATGAACAGTAGATGCTGAGTCATATTTATTCATTTTTAGAAGCAAATTTTGATGATTTTTTTTGTCTAGTTTAAATCTCTGTCAAAATTTGAACCAACGGGATAATTTTTTTAGAGAGTAGATGAGTACAGTGAAATGCTTCTGAAAAGTAGATAAAGAAATTTTTCATGTTTCCGCTGCAATGTTTAAGTTTATTATCTTCTAATTAAATTCGAACCAACGGGTGAATTTACTTTGAAGAGCAATTAAATTTTATTCAGTAAATTATGAAATTGTTATTTTTCTTACCAACATTGATAATAGCAATATTATAATGATTTTTCATGAGTTTTTCCATTCATTAATTCTATTTCTGCCCAACGATGATGTAGAATTAGTGTATAAGAAGTATGAACAACATTAAATTAAGGCATGCAATTATTATGTCATTTTTTCTCACTATCTCTGATGGTGTTTTTCAGGACTAAACTCAATGGCATTTATCTCGCATATACCGCCTCTTGAAGGGGGCAACTATAGGGTATGGTGAGAAAAGTATGAACTAGCACTTGCGTTGTTTGAGAATGACCTAGCGCTTGCCTCCTCGTGTCCTAGTGAGCCAGTGGACCCGGTGAGGGAAGAAAATGAGTCTGATGCTGATTTCACTGCTCGACAGCGAGATCATGCAGAAGTGCGGATGAAATATGATCTCGAACACAAGAAATGGGACATTTAAAACCATAAGTGCTTGATGGTGGCTAAGTCCACAATTTCAGATACGATAAGGTTTCTATTCTAGATTGTGACACCGCCATTGAATACCTCAAGAAAGTGGAGAGTCAGTTTATTGGCTCTTCAAAGGCTTATGCCAGTACTTTGATCAAGAAATTATTCAGTGAGAAATACACTAGTGGCGGTATTAGAGAGCACATACTCAAGATGAGCAACACGGCTTCGAAGTTGAAGCCAATGGATTTTGGGCTCAAGGATGAGTTCCTTATTCATTTGATTTTTGCGTCCTTGCTCAAAGAATATGAAATTTTGTTGTGAACTACAACATGCACCCCGATAAATGGGATATAGAGAAGCTCATTGCAATATGTGTTCAAGAAGAGAAGAGGCTAAAAAGCTCACATGGTGACTCTACTAACCTTGTGAAGAACAACAACAAGAAAAACTTCAATAAGAATGCCAAACCTCAAGGGAAAGCCCTCAGACTAAGCACCATTAGAAGAACAACAATGCTTAAGTTAAAAAGGATCAGTGCAAATGGTGCAAGAAGCATGGATATTACCAAAGGGACTGTCCAGACTTCCTGAAGAGCCTTCTAAAGAGAGGTGAGGACCATATTACATTCATAGATGAGTCCTTGTATTTAAGTTATGCAAAATCTACTTGGTGGATTGATTTAGGTGTAACTGTTCATGCTGCAAATCCATTATAGGGATTCCATACGAGGAGGACCCTGTAAAGAGGAGAAAGAAGAATTAAAGTTGCAAATGGAGTTGAAGCTGAAGTTGAAGCCATTGGAGATCTCTCTCTAGAATTAGATAATGGTTTTAGACTTCAGCTTTTAGATATTCTTTATGTACCCTCTTTACGTAGAAACTTGATAAGTGTTTCAAGATTAGATGATGATGGATATGATTGCCATTTTGGTAATGACAAACGTCGGATTGTGATTAATAATAAGTGTGTTCTTACCTTTCAACAAGACAAGCTTTATTTATTATCCTTTCTGACAATGTAAATGTTGTGAGCACTGAGAATGAGTATGCTTCTTCGTCTACGAATGCAACAAATAAGCGGAAGAGAGTGCATGATGTATCTTCAAAATTATGGCACTATCGTTTAGGCCATATTTCGAGAGGGAGAATAGAGCGATTGATTAAGAAATCAATTCTTCCGCCTTTAGAATTTTTAGATTTAGAGCAATGCATTGATTGCATAAAAGGAAAATACGTTAAGAAAATAAACAAAGATGTCAAACGAAGCGCAGATATTTTAGAAATAGTTCACACAGACATCTGTGGTCTTTTTTCTGTGAAAAGTGTGGATGATTATGATTCATTTATAACATTCACAGATGATTATTCTCGTTTTGGCTATATTTATCCAATTAAGGAAAGATTGGAAGCGTTGGATAAATTTAAGATATTTAAGGCTAAAGTAGAAAATTAGCACAACTTAAAGATTAAGGTAGTAAGATCCAACCGTGGGGGAGAGTACTACGGTCAACACACCCCATATGGCCAAGTTCCTGGACCTTTTGCAAGGTTCTTACAGGAAAATGGTATAGTTGCCCAGTATACTACACCGGGTGAGCCTCAGCAGAATATGGTGAGAAGCATGATAAGTTACTCTACCCTACCAATAAGTTTATGGATGGAGGCGTTAAAAACCGTCATTCATATTCTTAATCGAGTGCCAAGCAAGTCGGTGCCCAAAACACCGTATGAGTTGTGGACAAGAAAGGAACCCTCACTTAACTATTTACATGTGTGGGGTTGTCCAGCTGAGGCTAAAGTCTTTAACCCAAATATAGAGAAGCTAGACTCCAAGACAGTCAATTGCCATTTCATTGGCTATCCAGAAAAGTCAAAAGGTTATCGCTTCTATTGTCCTGACAGACAAACGAACTTTTAAGAAACAAGACATGATATGTTCTTGGAGGATGATATGATAAGGAGGAGCATGGTAGCGTGAGAAATTAATTTTGAAGAGAAGCGGGTATACGTGCCCACTCCAATGGTTCAGAAACCATTCTTCACGCTACCTGTCGTTGCTGTACCAACAGTGCAAGACATTGTAGTAACAACACCTGTTATTAGCTCTCCTGTGACAACAATGAATGAACATGAGGAAAGTGTCGTTCAGGATCCCATAGAACCCGTTGTCACACATGAGGAGGAGAAACAACAGCCTCATATAGAACAAGCGTCATCTAACAAGAGTCAAGAGATCAGCCATTCCTGAAGACTATGAAGTTTATGAATATAAGGAATTTCAAATGGAGGGTGATCCCACCTCATTTGAAGAAGCCATGAGAAGCGCTCACTCATCAAAGTGGCTTGAAACCATGGAAGATGAAATAAAATCAATGAAAACCAACGGTGTTTGGGACTTAGAAACAATTCCTAAAGGAGCCAAGACAATAGGCTATAAATAGGTCTACAAAACTAAACATGACTCCAAAGGAAATATAGAAAGATTCAAAGCACGACTTGTGGCGAAAGGCTTTATGCAAAGAGAAGGTATAGATTATAATGAGACTTTTTCTCCAGTCTCATGTAAGGATTCTTTTAGAATCATAATGGCGCTTGTAGCACATTACGATTTAGAATTACATCAGATGAATGTAAAGACGACGTTCCTAAATGGGGATTTAGAGGAAAATGTTTGCATGGCACAATCGAAAGATTTTGTTGTGGAAGGAAAAGAACGTATGGGATGCCGCCTAAAGAAATCCATTTACGGATTAAAACAAGCTTCAAGACAGTGATATTTTAAGTTTGATAGTACAATAAGAAAGTTTAGGTTTCAAGAAAATGTAGAGGACAATTACGTTTATGCAAAGTTCAAGAATGAGAAATACATTTTTCTAGTCTTGTATGTGGATGACATCTTGCTCGCTAGCAGTGATGTTAATCTACTACTAGAAACAAAGAAGTTCTTGTCCTCGAAATTTGGTATGAAGGATCTCGGTGAAGCTTCGTTCGTCCTAAGAATAGAGATTCACCGAGATAAAGAAAATAGGGTTTTAGGATTATCACAAAAGGCATACTTAGAAAAAAAAATCTAAAGAAATACAGTATAAAAATTGTAAGTCTTCACCTGCTCCCATAGTCAAGGGCGATAGATATAGGAAATTTTAATGTCCCAGGAACCAATATGAGATCGATCAAATAAAAACGGTTCCATATAGTTTAGCTGTCGAAAGTTTATAATATGCTCAAGTGTGTACTCGCCCTGACTTAGTTTTTGTTATCGGGTTACTTGACAGATATCAGAGTAATGCAGGAATAGAACACTAGAAATTAGTAAAGAAAGTTTTCCATTACCTGCAAGGTACGAAGGGTCTCATGCTAACGTACAGAAGATCTGATTCCCTGCACATAGAGGGGTATACAGATTCTGATTATGCGGGAAATGACAGAAAGTCCACGTCATGATACATATTCACTCTCGAAGGAGGAGCTATATCGTAGAAAAGTTCAAAGCAAACCGTCACTACATCGTCCACAATGTATGCCGAATTTGTAGCATGTTACGAGGCCACAGGGCAGGTGAATTGGCTGAAGAAATTCATGCCCGGATTGAAAGTGGTAGACGACATACATAAGCCACTCAAGTTATACTGTGATAATAATCCAACAGTATGTTATGCTCACAACAATATGTCAAGTGGTGCTGCCAAACACATAGACATAAAGTATTGTGTTGTGAAAGATAAAGTCCGGGGTCATATAATTAGTCTTGAGCATATAAGAACAAAAAAGATGCTCGCGAATCCGCTTACAAAAGGCTTATCACCCAGCGTGTTTAGAGAACACTTAGCCGGCATGAGTTTAAGAAAAAGCCTATGGTTCATGGACAATAAGGGCCTAGTTGAGAATCTGTTTCAAAACAGAGATACACATTGTAGCTGTTTAATCAAATGACAGCTAACGTGACGATGAGACACGCTATATGCACTGATCTGTGATGGAATGAGAATAAGATAAAGTAAGTTATATTTAAATCATAAGGTGAGATCAAAAGAAAGAATGTTAGATTGATCCCACCAGTTGGCCCAATTATCAATTGAGCCTTGATTCACTCCCTGATCGGAGGCGTCCAACCCTAACTATCGCACAACGCCGTAAAAAGAAAGGTGGGGTCGGGACACAAGGCACGAGGTTCACCTGAGCCGCCAGACACCCCACCTATAAACCCTAAGTCGATTTAGAGAGAGGACGTTGTCAGCGACAGAAAGCACCGACACCGGCTTCACCCCGCCTCTGCACCGCCGCCCTGCGACTGCGCCTCCACTGCGTCACCGTCGGAACTTCACCCCGTCGCCACCGCACCTCCACCGCACATCAGCGATGGCCAGCTCATCTTCTGTAAAGACGGACGATGGTTTATCACCCCGCATCTTCTCGACTAGATCACGTTCTAGGATTTACCGCTTCATTCGAATGTTAGGTGTTCATGTCAAGTCTATCACCAGGGAGACGCGGAACTTCAACACCGAGAGCTCGGCGTGCGCCAGGCGCAGGACCAGCGACGTAGCTCCGAGCGGCAACGGGGAGGCCGCGAGCACACAGTCCCGGACGTCTTGGGAAGCGCAGAGGATGATGAAGTTCTCCGGGAAGAAGTGCCTGAGGATGATGTCGTTCCCGTCGATCTCCGCCTCTGCGACGATGGCGTCCAGCGCGGCGGAGATTGTGATGTCGTTGGTCCCGCATCTAGTCTGGGCGACGACGGAGAAACGCATGCTTGTTTCGGCGTTGTCCATGGCCGTGTCTCGCTGGATGAAGCACCAGGACTCGCGGGGCGCGAGGGGTGGGCGAGCCAGGCGGCGCGCCGTCGCTGTCGTTGACGGAGAGGTCGGAGGCATCACCCATCGACGGAGGAGGCGATGGCGTCCTTCCCCGCGCCTCGAGGCGTCCCCGGACTGGCATCCCTGTGCTGCCGCACAAAGCGCCGCCCGTCCCCGCCGGAGCCGCCCTCACGCTGGCCGTCGGCGTGACGCCGCCTCTTGCAGTCGCGGGCCAGGTGCCAGAGGCCGTGGCACTTGAAACATCGACGCGGCAGCCTGCAGGTAGCGATGCGGTGCGACGTAGACAAGCAGTTGAGACACTTCCCGTCGAACTCCGCCGGTATCTCGCGTTGCCGCCCAGCCTCGGGAGCCTTAGCGGTGGGACGACGGCGCTGTTCCGGCGGCGCCGGTTCCGCGAGGCGCTGTGGGAGCACCTGCTGCCAGCCCTCGGCATCCGGGGCCGCTGCCCTGCGCCTCGGCCCCAGTCGCAGATGAACGGACACCCTTTCAGCCGCCGTTCCCGCGGCCTGCTGGTGGTGGTGGTGGTGTCCGGCCTCCACCCGGGGTGCCCTCCGTCTTCTGTGGCCGCGGCGCTGCCGACGGCGCCTGGGGCGTGCGGCGTGCCCCCTCCCGGGCGTCGTCTCGGCCACCCACCGTCGCCTGGGGAGCGCCCTCGGCCGTAGCCGGGCTCACCGCAGGCGAGGAAGTGGAGAGTCCACGGCGCGCGATGTCGAGGTAGGAGGGGCGCTGCTCGTCGTCGGAGCCGTCAGAGTCGTCGGAGAGGGAGAAGTCGTCCCAGCGCATGCTCTTGGACCGGCCAGCGGAGTGGAGGAAGAAGGGCGCCGCGTCGGGAGACAGGGACTTACCAGAATCGCCGGAGTGGTGGTTGGGGGTGGCTGACGGCGCCGGGGAGGCTTCCGTCAGGCTGGGGTTGGGGGAGCGGTCGGGAGGTGGGGGAGCCATCCCGCCGAGATGCCATTTTCATGTGGGATGAGCCCATATTTAACCGTTTTCAATCAATGCAAGATATATCTAACAAAAGACATGTGTTTTTGTGATATGTTAATACGCACCAAGTATGCAGGCGTGCATACCGGATCAATTTTCATATGTGTATATTGTTGGGAGTTTATACATGCATACTTGAAAATACTAGATCATATAATTCTAACTTAATTTTTTGGTTCTCTGTCCATATTGTTCATACTGGCCCTGGTCGGTTTATCCCATATCTGGCTTATTCGGCTTCTTTTTTTAGCTAGAACCGTGTTTTTCTCTCACAACATTTCAGCCAGAACAGTATTTTTCAGCCAAGTTTCAGCAAGCCAAACGGGGCCATTAGTTTGTTTTCGAATGTCCGCATATCCCGATTTCGATCCCGCTTTTTCTGAATCCAATCCCATTTTTACCTAAAAATATAGAAATAGAAATAGGAGTGTGTTCATCTTAGGGCATGTTTGGTAGGATTTTGGAACGGAGGGAGCAGGAACTAATACCTCAAACAAATCTACACTGTTAATTTTTTTTAGATTTTTGAATTAATTAATTAATTTAGGAAAGTGAAAAAAACACAGCGTGGCTAGTGCCAGGACATCTGTGCAGCCCGCTCAACCCACCACCGCCCCACCTCGTCCGATTCCCCCAAGCCTTTTCTGCCCGTGTCTCTGCGTCCATCCACCCATTCTCTAGACCCGCTCCTCTCTCTCCGCACGGGCGGCACTCGAGAGCCGAGGCCCGGCGTGCCTCCGATCGGAGCACCCATCTGCTCGCCCCATCGCCCCCACCTACACTCCCCCGGTGCGCGTCGTGCACACTATCCTTCTACCCCCAGTTCGTCCCCGGCTGAACAACATAAAACACTTGCAATATGTAAAAACAATTGAATGCAACATACTTCTAAAAACAGATGAAGCACTTGGAATATGCATTTGCAACATGTGTGTGGAACATATGAAACGTCCAAAAAAATAACACTTGCAACTTGCAACATGAAACCACTTGTTGCAATATAAGGTTGAAACAACTGAAACATTTTAGAACATACTGTTGCAACATATGTGTGAAACATATGCAGCATCTAGATCAAAAACAATTGCAACATATATCTAGAAATAGATGAAATATTTTGAACAAACGCTAGCAACATGCATCTGAAACACTTGTGACATATGCAACATCCTCCGATCTACTTTGCAACATCAAAATGAAACAATTGCAACATACATCTGAAACGTCTAAAACAATTGAAATATACATATGCAACATAGGGGACAGGAAGGCTGGGGTCGGTCGATTCTATCCACCAGGGTCAGAGCCAGCAGTGAGCGACAGTGCACGAGCACCACTGCCACCAGCAACGGGCTTAGCTCTGCCGGGCGAGCGCACTAGCACTAGCGGCGCACACCCACCACCACCACTGGCATCGATCTTGGCTCGACCGGGCAGGCGGCGCGCGCGACGGGAAGGGGCGAGAAGCGCTCCTGACGGGGTCAAGCGAGCGGCGTCGGATGGGGGGAGCGACAGCAGCGAGGCAGAGTGGCATCCGTGTTAGGGACAGGACGGACGGAGTGGCAGTCACAAGGCAATGTGGTGGAAATGAGGATGCAGAAGGGATAAAAGTTTTTTTTCTTTTTTTAGAATAGTTGTGGGCGAGGGTGAGTGAATGAGCGGTCGTTGGGCAGCGTCGTGGCCCACCATCGCACCGTCCGGATGGACGGACGCCCTATACCTAGCATTACCGAAAAAATATTCTCAAACCCTCTCATCATGGGGACTAGGGAGACACGAGTGGGCGTGTGATGAACCGATGACCCCAGCCTTGTTGGTGCGCACCGAGGTCGCATCACGCTTCCTTTTTGCTATATTTTATCATATTTATGTATAGTTTTATTTGTGTTATTAAGTCACTAATATATATACTAATAATTATATTATTTTTTATAAGTTTTCTTTATCTATGTGTACTATATACTTATTATATTTTAACGGGTCTGTCATGTACAATGTGATGCTAACATATATGTTTTTGTCTCAAAAGTATATGGACAAACTAAAGGGTGTGTCCATAGCAGTCATCAATTTACAGTTGTGCTCGATTAAATGTCCAAAACCCGAAGTTGTGCTCAATTAAAGGTCCAAAACCCACCATGTCCCTGCCAACTTCCTACATGGCCGTGCTAGTTAAAGTTGTAAAAAACTCTCTCTCTCTCTCTCTCTCTCTCTTTGTAGCCCTCTCTCTACATGGGTCGACCGTGAGGCAGATACGGACCGACAAAGGACAGTGGAGAGAGTGGAGGGGGAGGTAGATGTTTTTCTATAAATTTCACCTGGCCTCATCCACGTGACATAACCACATAGGTATATAGAGATAGAGGTGATGTGAGGAGATTTAGAGTTTCAAATCTCTACTCGGACGCGATATTAGTTGAAACACCTAAATAGTCATCCTTTTTAGTTGAAGGACCTAGGTGAGAATCCATGATGTATTTTAGTAAAAAAAAGTAAGCATTTTGTGCTAACCAAATTATACCATTTTCAAAGTTGCAAAATAAAAAGATGGGAATTGCTATTCTTCGATAAATCGATTTTTGTGTTCTTTTTAGGCGACGGTCGAAAACCCTTGGATATGAAACGAACACTCCAGATTAGATCATGGGATACGTAAAATGGGGTACCCCAAGCAAAGATCGAAAAAGCGCTTAGACCCTAAGAACAGAACCAACGGAATAAACAAGCGAGGTCTCGGCGAAATCTCCGATTCGCCGAGACCCGTCGCCGAGAAACCCAATGAGCGAAACGATTCTCCGACTGCCGAGGGCCCCTCATCGAGGCCCCCTCGCCCAGGGCCTCGAAAGAAGTGCCAATTCTCCGATTCGTGCGAGGCCGGCTCGGCACCAGCCCCGTGACCGCCTCTTCGACCAAACTGCTCTGACCGAACGTCGCATCCAAGCGCCCAACCACTCCGACAGCGCGACGATGGCAATCACACAAGTAAGTGACCGACTACACGCCGATCGCATCAACCTCCGCCATCTGCGGCCGGCAGAGGCGGGGGTTACCACCACCGGTTGCCTAACTCCTGCGCCAAGGACATCGCGGCGTGGGGAGTCGGAGCAGGTTCCTCAGAGCCTCGGAATCAGGCGGACCGACCGCTCCGGCTCGCCCGAGCCCCTCGAGCAGAGGCCTTGGATTCACCGATCTTACTCCGCCTCGCCCGTTCGCCTCGCCCCGACCCCCCGGTAGGGCCTCTCGGACGAATTGGCCGCGCTCCGCCTCGCCCGAGGCCGGGCTCGTCCCGCAACCTTGTCGCCTCCGCCTCAAAGGTCTCTCTGGCGGGCTATCGCATCCAATTAATGCGCTCAGCTGCACCCGCTACGTAAGCCACGATCGGCGGTCTTGTTTGCAACAGAGCGATGGGACAACGGTCGAGATCACCTTTTTATCATCCCTTACTAACAATATAGGTACCAGTATCACGTAGGCGCGCACGTCTCGTACTATTCCGCTGATGGCCGCCGAGACCGCATATCGCACTGGTCACTTCTCGAGCCTCGGCTGTGCAGTTCCTCGGCACGACCGGCTACGATGGCCGCCGAGCCTCTGCAATCCACCAAGTCAACAAATGCGCGACATGTTACTTGCGATGGAGACCATACCGATTAGACATCTACGGGAACTCCCACGACAACGCCATCTTGCTCCGAGAGTAATCGTCATCGAATAGTCCGCTCCACGTGTAGCTCTCTTATGTACTCTGGTTTCCTCCCTGCGCGCTATAAGAGGCGGCGGAGACCGTTCCTAGGGGCGGCGGATAGAGTCACGAACACTCGCACGAACAACACGCCGCATTACGTAATTCATATCACCTCCCTCACGAGACTTAGGACGAACTCCCTCTCGCCTAGCTTGTAACCCCCCTACAGCGCGCCAACTATCTCCGTGTTTGAACCGGGGGTCCTATCAAACCCGATCGAAGGCATCAAGATATCCACCGCCTCCCTTACCCGGCGTAGGATCTCCTCATCGATGAGGCGGCGGACATCTTGATGCCTTCGATCGGATCGCTCGGGGTCATCTCGAACAGGCGCCGCCGCCGAGCCATCAGCGGCAACACCCTCCGGCGGTGAAAAGCCACCACGACCACGGCCGCCATAAGGCCGCGATCGCGCAGCTTGCCCAGGGCCCTCAGGAGCGGTTCCAGCCTGGGCTGATCGGGCTTGATGACGCCGTACCCCCACTTCTCCGGCTGACTCTCCACAACCCGCCCGGTATAAGGGGGAAGCCCACCGTCGCCGTTACGGAGGTAGAACCAGCTGTCATACCAACGACGGTTGGATGATGCCAGCTGAGCTAGGATGTAGAGGTGATGCCGGTCTTGGCGCACCTAAAGGGTGCAGCCACCGGCCCTCAACGCCTTCCGAGCCCCCTTCGCTCTCGCCGACTTGGTGGTAAAAACCGCCCGAAACAAATGGAGCCACAGCTCCCAGTGGGGAGCGATCCCCAGGTACCCCTCGCAAACGGCGGTGAAGATGGCCGCCTATGCGATGGAGTTGGGGCTGAAGTTGTGGAGCTCCACGCCGTAGTAGTGCGGGAGCGCCCGCATGAACTGGTCCGCCGGCAAGCCGAGGCCTCGCTCGTGGAAGACGACGAAGCTCACCACGTAGCCATCATGTGGCCTCGGTTCCGACTCATTCCCCGGAGCAATCCACTCCGGCTCGTCAGGATCGGTGATCGGGCGGAGGAGACCGGCGTCCACCAGCGATTGTAGCTTCTCCACGGTGACGTCAGACCTCTCCCAGGGATCCGCCGAGAGGATGATAGGACCGCCACCATTCTTGTGGTGGAGGGCTAGCCTTATACGGCGGTAAATCTCTCTCTCTCTCAATCGATCTCTCTCGCCCTTCTTCTCCGGCGCTTTATGCTCTCAAGAAGCGGCTTGGAGGCGGCGAAAGCAAATCTGAGCAAAGGTAAGGAGGGGAGGGGTGAGGCTCTTTATGTATTTATGCAGGGGTAAGACGAAACCGCTGGGCGACGAAATCGAGGAAGTTTCCCTCAGATCCGGCGCATATAATCCAGATCCGATCTCTCCGCCCACGCGCCCACCTTCTCCACATTTAATCGCGCAGACGGTTATGTTCCATCCACTGACACCACGTCGCACAGCAACGACAGCTCCCGAGAAGACCGCCTCAAAAGATGCGCCGTTGTCAGCCGATGGAAGGGAAATACCCCTCAGCCGATTCCTTCCAAGCTAAGGAACCGGGCGCCGAGCCCGCTACGGTCCAGAGGTTCGAAGGCTAGGCCATTTATGGTCTCGACAGCTGCCTCAGGACGACAGAGTCAGGGACAACTATGGGCGAGCCCGTACATGGCCGAGGCCCAGGCAAGCGATTGCTTGGGATGCCCTAAGTCGTGTCTGAGACTAGCAGGAGTTCTCTAAAGGGGATCCCACCGTAGGGAGGCACCGAGCCTCCAGGGCCAATCGAACGGCCCTGGCACCCGCTAGAGAAGCCTTCTGGTACTTTTTTGGAGCGCGTCTCTGGACCACTAGCCGACCCCTATCGAATGGGGCATGGGCCTCCACTCGGACTTACCCGATAAAAGCTCACCAGAAATGTCACCGCTCGCGCCCACCGAGGGTAGCCTGGCATGTTCCACCCCTCCTTCCGAGCAAAAAGGATGCGCGAGGTCGTTACAAAAGGCGGGGAACTCCTGATCGCCCTCTCGCTCCGCGCGGAGCTCGGGGCTCTTCCCACAACCTTGCCAAGACCAGTGACCAAGGCTCGCACACGAAGGGCTCGGCAAACAACCCCTCCTTCCGAAATGCGAAAAGGATGCGCGAGGGTCATACAAAAGCCGGGGAACTCCCGATCGCCCTCTCGCTACGTCACGGAGGCTCGGGGGCTCTTCCCGCAACCTTGCCGAGACCAGGCGAACTAGGCTCGCACGCGAAAGGCTCGGCAAACAACCCCTCCTTCCGAGCAAAAAGGATGCGCGAGGGTCGTACAAAAAGCCGGGGGAACTCCCGATCGCCCTCTCGCTTCGTCACGGAGGCTCGGGGGCTCTTCTGTAACCTTGCCAAGACCAGCGACCTAGGCTCGCACGCGAAAGGGCTCGGCAAACAACCCCTCCTTCCGAAGCGAAAAGGATGCGCGAGGGTCGTATAAAAGCCGGGGGAACTCTGATCGCCCTCTCGCGCTACGTCACGGAGGCTCGGGGGCTCTTCCCGCAACCTCTCACACCCCCGAGGGGTCGGAAAACACGACGAAAAAAGGGCACCAAGCCCATTACAATCTAGGGGCACGAAGGTTTGGGCCATCCAGGCCTCGGCAAACCGCCCTAGGACAACAAAGTCAGGGACAACTATGGGTGAGCCCATTACACAGGCCGAGGCCTGTGCAAGCAATTGCTTGGGATGCCCTAAGTCGTGTCCGAGACCAACAGGAGTTCTCTAAAGGGGATCCCACCGTGTGGGAGGCACACCGAGCCCCTAGGGCCAATCGAGCAGCCACAGCACCCGCTAGAAAGCCTTCCGTACTTTTTTGGAGCACGTCTACGGACCACTAGCCGACCCCTATCGAATGGGGCACGGGCCTCCACTCGGACTTACCCGATAAAAGCTCACCGGAAATGTCACCGCTCGCGCCCACCGAGGGTAGCCTGGCATGTTCCACCCCTCCTTCCGAACGAAAAGGATGCGCGAGGGTCATACAAAAAGCCAGGGGAACTCCTGATCGCCCTCTCGCTACGTGCGGAGGCTCGGGGGCTCTTCCTGCAACCTTGCCGAGACCAGCCCTAGGCTCGCACACCGAAGGGCTCGACAAACAACCCCTCCTTCCGAACAAAAAGGATGCTCGAGGGTCGTACAAGAAGCCAGGAGAACTCCTGACCGCCCTCTCGCTCCGTGCGGAGGCTCGAGGGCTCTTCCTGCAAACCTTGCCGAGACCCAGCGACCTAGGATCACACGCGAGGGCTCGACAGGCTCGGGGGCTCCTCCTGCACCCCAAACGAAAACAAGCGACCCAAGCTCGCTCTCATGGGTCTAGCGAATGCGATAGAGCGCCTTACTCAACGAAAGAAAAAAGCCCCTAAAGGAGTAAACTCACTCCTCTAAGGCCTCGGGGCTACACACCGGGAAGTGCTTCATGGCACACCACCGAGAATCATGAGTATAAAACAAACCCGATAAGAGCCACTTGAGAAACAAAAGTCTCGAAAAACCTCGGGAGAGTATCCCACACTCCCTTGAGGCTCGGGGCTCTTGTGGGATACCGTAAAATAGGGTACCCCAAGCAAAGATCGAAAAACTGCTTAGACCCTAAGAACAGAACCAACAGAATAAACAAACGATGTCTTGGCCGAAATCTCCGATTCGCCCGAGACCCCATCGCCGAGCCCCAGCGGAAGCGAACGATTCTCTGACTCACCCGAGACCGCCTCACCGAGGCCCCCTCGTCGAGGCCCCCTCGCCCGGGGCCTCGGAAGAAGTGCCGATTCTCCGATTCGCACGAGGCCGGCTCGGCACCAGCCCCGTGACCGCCTCTTCAATCAAACTGCTCTGACCAAACGTCGCATCCAAGCGCCCAACCACTCTGATAGACGCACGATGGCACAGTACAGTGAAGTGACCGACTACACGCCAGTCGTGTCAACCTCCTGCCATCTGCGACGGCACAGAGCAGGGGTTACCGACCACTGTGCTGCCTAACTCCTGTGCCAAGGACATCGCAACATGGGGAGTCAGAACGGGTTCCTGTAGCCTCGGAATCAGCGAACCGACCGCTCCGGCTCGCCCGAGCCCCCTCGATAGGGCCTCGGATTCACTGATCTTACTCCGCCTCGCTCGTCCGCCTCGCCCGAGACCCCCCCGGTAGGGCCTCGGACGAATTGACCGCGCTCCGCCTCGCCCGAGGCCGGGCTCGTCCCGCAACCTCGTCGCCTCCGCCTCAAAGGTCTCTCTGGCAGTACGTCGCATCCAATTAATCGCGCCGATTGCACCCGCTTCGTAAGCCACGATCGGCGGTCTTGTTGCAACAGAGAGCGACGGACAACGGTCGAATCACCTTTTTACCATCCCTTCATCGACAATACAGTACCGTATATCATGTAGGCGCCGTCTCGCACTATTCCGCCTGATGGCCGCTGAGACCCGCATCTGCACCTGGGTCACTTCTCAGGCCTCGGCACGGCAGGCCTCGGCACAACAGGCCTCGGCACGACCGGCTACGATGGCCGCCGAGCCTCTGCAATCCACCAAGTCAACAAATGCGCAGCATGTTACTTGTAGTGGAGACCATACCGATTAGACATCTACGGGAACTCCCACGACAACGCCATGCTGCTCCAGGAGTAAATACGTCATCGAATAGTCCGCTCCACGTGTAGCTCTCTTATGTACTCCTGGTTTCCTCCCTACGGCTATAAAAGGAGGCGGCCAGGACCGTTCCTAGGGACGGCAGATAGAGTCACGAACACTCGCATGAACAACACGCCCGCGATACATAATTCATATCACCTCCCTTCACAGAGACTTGGGACGAACTCCCTCTCTCGCCTAGCTTGTAACCCCTACTACTACGAACACCCCGGTGCAAGGAATACAAGAACATCTTCTCGGGATGGGACGTGGGGCATCCATTGCCCGAACCAAGATATAAACCTTGTGTCTCTTTGCATCACCATCCGGAATTGGGAGCACGCACACAAATTCACTAGTCGGTTAAGGACCCCGGTTCAAACACAAACAAGATCGCACACTATTCATCTTCTTCCTTGCGTCCCACATTGTTTCTCTTCCTCCTCGCATCCGTACTAGCTAGCCGTCCCATCGCCCATAGCCCACCAGTGCGATGCGATAGGGTCTCGTCGAGATTAGCGCGCCACGGCGGCCTCCTTTTCGCCTCCCCTCTGCCGCCCATGGCCATGGTCGCCCAACCGACCTGACCCAATCGCTTCCTCCGCCGCCATAACCCTAACGCCGCCCTCTGTCGTCCCAAGCTGCTGGCCGGCCGACCTCCCCAGGGTCCCTCCTTTTTCTAAGGTCGTTAGAGATCTCTCGAAGCCACCGCCACCTTGCCGCCGCCGCCGCCACACAGGAGAGAAGGAAGTCGCGTCGCCTGGACATTGCTCCAAAACTAGGCGACTGAAATATAGGAAATGTGTAAAAAGATAGATCTACCACATCTAATAGATTAGACATGCATCAATTAGATCTAAAAGCTGTATCTAAAATTTCTTATTTATTCTACTATATTAGATTTAAAATTAAATGGATATTATATTAATTACTATCTGTAGTCTAACAGATCTAATTGCAATCATTTGGAAGTACGACAGTGGACACAATCGGCAACACGCGCGAGGCTGCATTGGACTTGGGACTGTTGGACTGCCGTGCCTACAGGTGTCGTTTTTGCACCTGATATCGTGTTGATGCTTTTCAAATTGCACGGACTTTGTACACAAGAATGCACTACTACTGTGCAAGACTTTGTACTACTACTGTATAAGACTTTGTTGTATATACGAGAAAAAAGAAACTTGAATCACAGAGTTGCTGAAAAATATACTACTGCGAATCATCGCAGTTTCGCGAACATTGTGGGTACCCAAGTACCGCACTTGGAGCCACCATTAGCTCACAAGTCTAATCGAATACTACTGACCTACATTAAGACCCCACTTTATGTATGCTCTCCTCTCTCCCCTATTCCATTCCTATCCTAGCCACAAGTTTTCTCAGTTTGCTTGGATCTTGGGCAAACGAAATCGAACAAACAAGGTCCACAAATCACGGAGTCTGTTCCTCCCATCAGCCATGCTTCTCGTCGTGTTGTTTCTTCAGCAAGCACAACAAAAGATGAGATGAGGGAAGAAGATCAAGAACGTGCCGGGCTGGACTTGGGCCCGGCCCACGCGCACTCGTCCCAACCCTCCACGGCGTCCGTGGCGGCCCTCCTCCGCCTGCGCGCGCGTGCGCGTTCGAGTGCGCGCTCCAGGGACGTGGTGACCGCCACCACGAGCCTCGACGGCACGTGCGCGCACGCCTCCAGCCGCCGCAGCGCCTCGCCGTGGCCGCCGACGCCGATCCCACCGCCGCGCCCCGCCACCTCCCGCCACAGCGCGGCGGCCATAGCGACGCGTGGCGGGACGCGCGCGGAGGCGAGGTCGTGGGCGCAGGCCCGGAGCTCCCGCGCGGCCGCCGCGGCGCGCCGGCGCGCCGCCGCCGACCCCGCCGCGAGGCCCAAAGTCCGCTTGGTCCACACCTCGAGCACCGCCTCGGCGCGCCGCGCGCACGGGGGGTGCCTCGGGCTCGGGCTCCCGCTCCCGGCCGGCGCGCGCCTCCTCCTCCGCCGTGGTGGCGCCGCTGACGACGACGCGGAGTCGTACCCGTCCTCCTCGTCCGGCGCCCCCGCGGCGGCCGCGAGGTCCAGGAGGCGCGTGCGGCGGTGCCGCGACGCGAGGAAGTTGGCGCCGTGCACCTTGGCGTCGCAGGCGGCGCAGAGGAAGGCCGCGTCCGCCGCGCAGTGCACGGCCGCCGGCGCGCCGCAGAGCTCGCAGCAGCACCCCACACCGCCGTGGTGGTGACCCATCCCCGCGCTTGTAGCTACGTAGCTAGCTCCTCCTCGCTCCGGCTGTGTTTTGGGTCCTGCACCGACGACTCGAGGGAGCTACCGCGCTCGCCTCTCGTGCTGCGCTGCTGTCCGTTGTGACTTGTGAGCTTGGTGGTGATCGAGCGACGGTGGAACGGAAGCGATTAACGAGAGCTCAGCGTGGCGCGTATTTAAGGAGGCCGGGAGCGGGAGCGGGACGAGCGGTGCCGGGGGTGGCTGGCCGCTCGCAAGTCGCAGCTGTGTGTGACGTCGTTGGGTGCCGCCTTCCACGTGCAGTCGGGAGATGGCACGCGAGCAGAGCGCGACGCGGGGGCGGGGCCCGTCCCTCTCGCGACGACGACGTGGAGGCAAGCAGGGACGCTCGCGGGCTCGCGGCTCGCGCCCACAAGAACACACAGGCAGCCTACTCTGTCGTCTCTCCTCCAGTCCTCCTACCTCCTCCCCTAACCTGTGGTGCCGTGGACCTGCGGTGTGGTGCCCATCACCATGTGTGATGGTCGCCCGTCCGACGCCGCCCGCGCGACACCTGGGCTCGCGCGTAGCGCCGGGATTTCCTTTCGCGCCCTGCGTTTCTTTCATCACAGCAACACACAAGTGGTTATAGTTAACCGAGAAGGGAATGATTGGAGTTAACTTTTTGTTTAGCAAAAGTTAATTATGACCACAGTCCCCATGGGACATGGGCCATGGCATTGACTGCTCGCTCGCTGGGCTGTGTAGCGTGGCGCTTCTGGGTTACTTATCTAAGTACTCTCTCCGTCTAAAAAAAATATAATTCTAAAACAATATATTTAAAAAAGCATAAATATCTATAATATCAAATAAGTATAGTTGGATTACTTACGAAATGTATATTTATAATAAATTGATTTGGAGCCATAAATATGAATACTATTTTTAGAAATTTGGTCAAAACGTGAACAACATAAACTGGCACACATGCCATCCTTAATACTTATAGAGATCGTTTATGTTAAAATTTAGTTTATACTAATGTTTATGCTAAAATATTGTGAAAGAAAAATACTGCTCTACAACTACAAAGTAGTGCTGAAATAAGCGCTAGAGAACAGGGTGGTAGGTACCTAGAGTGACTCTCGTCCACGAAACCTCGTCGCGCTCAAAACTAATCGCGTGCGGACCACTGGTTTTTGCCACATATTTTATTCTTTCACCCGACCGAAGGCAGAGAGCGGATCATCAGCCTTTCGGCGTTCCTCTTTCCTTCCTTGTCGCCTCGTTAGTCTGAAATGGCTGAATCCAGTGCCAAAAGATGACTAAAAGATAAAAAAAAAAAAGGAGATAGGAAGAGAGTAAAATCACTTTTAGACCCTTTTAGCCCATTTTAAGAGGCAAATGGAGCTAAAAATTAGTCTTTTTCTTTTAATCCACATGTTTGGATCCTCAAGCTAAAAGGGCTAAAAGTAGATAAAAAATGAAGGACTAAAGTTTAGCCTATGAGATCAAAACATGTGGTCTGAAAATTATGAATTCTCTCGCTAGCTTTCGTGCCTGCCATGGGGATGGAATGAAAATTCTGAATTCTCTCGCTAGCTTTCGTGCCTGCCATGGGGATGGAATGGAATCCGGCCCTTGGTTGTTCGTTTGCCCAATTGCATGCACGTGGTCCCATCCTCGCTGTTAACAAAGCGGTGGGCGGTGGTACTTGGGACGCCGGTTTATTTTGTCGTAAATAATCTTGAATTATTTACTGCTGGATGGTTTGGTATAAGAAAAAAATATTATTCTAACTTATAATTTACGATGTATAGAAAAAAGCGAACAGGAGCCGATCGCCTGCCTCTGGTAAGTGGTAACGTTGCGGCAACGGAACGCTGCTGCTGCCTCTGCCTGGCAAAATATCCGACCACCAGGTTGGCTGACGGACACGGTGCCGCGCCCGAGGCCAGGAGACTGAGGTGTAGGATGTAAAGTTTCTGCGGTGTCCCGGCTAGTCACGTGGAGTGTTGTAGTGGTTTAAACACTAATAAAAAATAAATTACAGAATACGTTAGTAATCTACGAGACGAATTTATTAAGTCTAATTAATCTATCAGTAATACATGTGTTATTGTAGCACCACATTATCGAATCATAAACTAATTAGATTTAAAAGATTCATCTCGTAAATTAGTCATAAACTATGTAATTAGTTATTTTTAGTCTATATTTAATATTCTATACATATGTCTATACATTCAATTGGATATTTACGTTCCCGCGCGTAACGTACGTACGTATCGACCGGCGCCCAGCCGGCAGGTCAAGTCCGCACCGCACAGCAACTCAACTCGTGGCTCTCCGCCCACTAATGACGTGCCGGTGGTAACGGTTCGCATGAAACACAGCCCACACCCACATCCCAAGCTGTGTGATCCACGGGCGCCAATGGATTCTCTGATTCTGGGCCATTACTTTTTTTTATAATGGTATTTCTCCTGATGGTTGCTTTAATGTGTCTCGTACTCTCGTGAGTTCGTCACCTCTTGATTTATGTTTTCTCGAACCTTCTACTTATTCACGTTGTTGAAATTCCTCTATTTCATTCGATTTTGAATGAAGAACAGAAAACATTGTCTACCGTCACCTGGTGTCTAGGTCCATATACCAATATATACTGAGTACCCCTAAGTTCCAAAATAAGTGCATGTTTCGAGAAAATTTAACCACATATATACAACAAAATTACAGGAAATACGTTCACGATTGCAAAGAGAAGTTGGTTGGCCGCTGCATCCATTGACAGATACTTGTACGTACCAGACATATTTTAGCGACAAAGACAAGACGCCGATTATTTCGGCGACTGTTACGCGAACCCAACCCAATAGAAAGATCGGCCCGGCCGACGTGGCGGCACCTCGTCGGCGGATCAGCAGATTTGGCCGAGGGAGAACGACCGGAAATGCCCCGGGACGTGCGGTTGGTCCAGAAGCGGGCGGGGGCAGAACGGGGAGCCCAGAAGCGACGGCGACAGCGACCAAGCCGAGCCCCCACTCACGTCGCCAGCCACGAGTTTTCTGAGGTCGCCGCGCCATGCCAGCGCGACGTGACGCTGGCTCGTGAGGACTCTGTACCGCGCGGGCCGCGCCACGTCTTCGGCCGGTGCACCTGCACTCCGGTCCGAGTCCGACGCATTTTGGCCGTGGCAAGAATCAGAAGCGTCCAGAGACGAAAAGGTTGGTGCACTTGGTTCTATCAGCAAATATGCGTCCTTAATGAAACGTAGGAGTACGCACAAGAGAGGTTGCGGACGCCTCAGCTAGTAGCTCTAACCTAGTACTACCTCGCAGGCACACAGAGCATCCAGTTCAGCTTTAGCATCTGCCATTACGGGTTGACGGAGCACAAGGCTCAACCAATCCAGATCGCCCTTCACGGGACCAGATCAACGGCTGCCACACAAACCATCTGAATGTATGGGATGATACCATCAGATTCAGAAGTACTATGGTCTATTAATTGATACACGTGTTGCATCTTAGCCCACTTGATGGAGTCATGTATAATGCCTTTCGATCAGTCAGGGAGAGCCACAAGAACGGGGCCTGAAATGCTCTTTTGCAGAATGCAGCCGCGCGCTGGTGTGCAGTTACCGGACGAAACTGACGATACATCAATTATGCATCGCATCGATGGCCAGTGAGAAAGAATCGAGAAGGTGCCGGCATCGATGGCGAATGAGACGGCGTCGCTGGCGTCTGGCGAGAATGCGTTCGGTGCGCTGTGTACCAAACCACTCTTTTAACTGAGGTACAAGTTAAAGAATGTTAAATGCTTTCTCTGTTCTAATTATAAGTCATTCTAGATAAATGGTAAAAACTATCAGCTTGTTCGCCTTTATTAAAGCAACAGCCAAAAAAGAGAACCTGTCCATAGTAGCTACCCCAGCCATGGTTTAAGGCTTTAAGCATCTGTCTTGTCTTGCCTCACAGAAAAATGTGCAACTTGTGCCAACCACATGGCATGATCGCCAACCCCAGCTCCAAACCATTAAACCAACGTCGCAGTTCTCAGACCTATGTGTCCACGAGGCACTGCATAGTGCATACTGCAAGCATCTTGTGGCTGGGGCTGGGCAGATGCGAACTCGTCGCTGTCCTGACGGAGTTCGCAGCTCTGATGATGGTAAACTTCGATGCTGCTGATATTGAATTGGGCCTGGTCTAGCCAGTTTTAACCCAATTCAAGAAAAACTCTATGATATAAATTTATATCACATCGGTTTTTCAATGAGATAAGACTATTCCTACTCCATATAAAATACGGGGTACACGTCCTATTAAGATATCTAACTACACAATCGGTCCTTTATTAATCTACCTACTATTTTTTACTCCTTATCTCTTCCAACACCTTGCCGTCCTACGTGTCTCTCGATGGGTTCGTGGACGTTTTAGATGTCATTGCCGATTTTAGGGCACCCCCATTGTACGTCTCTCCAACGAGTCTTCCCGGAAGGCGTTTGTAGATGTATCGGCCGAAAAACGAGCGTCAATTGGCTCCGGCAACCTGTTGGTCAGCCTCGCCGTTTAGACCTCCTCCGCTGTGTGTTAATCGACCTTATCGTTTAGACCTCCCTCCGCTATGTGTTTTAGCCGTTTGCAACCATCTAGCCCTTACCGGTATGTGATCCGAATCAGCATCAACAGATGCATGCTGGTTCGGAGTTTTATAAAAACAAAAATTACAGCTGATAGGCCTCGTTTAGACCTACCTCCGCTATGCGCTTTGGTCGTTTGCAGCCCAGAAGATCTAGTCCTTGCTTCTTACCGGCATGTGACCCGAATCGGCATCAACAGATACATACTGTTTCAAAGTTTTGCGAAAAAAAAAATCAGTAATAATCGTGTGGTTTCCCCAAATGGAGGAAAAGTAGATATGAATCAAGTCACCAAACTACACTGTAAGCAAGGTGCAAAACACACCTATAAACGGACAACTCACGCGAGGAGGAATCGACAGATCGAGACCGCAACGTCCACCGGAGACCATGAAAGGCTACAGTCAACCTCAACCACATGATGCCATGAAAGAATCGACAGACCGGGAAGCAGAAGTAGCCGGTCCATACAAACCAAAGACTCAAGTCTCAGACGCAACCAACATCTACGGTCTACTTCAAGACGTAATAATCATATAAACCATAATATTCTTGGAAACTTGCTGAGGAATTAAACTCATGAGTCACGATGCGTACCTGATTGTGTCAGCAAGAACATATGCGGCGAAGGAGACCTGGAGCAGCCACAGCGTTACTGGTGGAGCTGGAAAATTGAACGTCTTCATGAGTCACGATGCATAATTTTATATATCTTGATACGTACTATGCACTATGAACAAAATTCACACTACATTTGTTTTTCAGCATTGCCGGAATAGATCCACAGATAAACATCAGCAGGCAAGAATTGGAAGGAGAACAAAAGGTGTAACAAGCACAGAAAAGCTCCCTTCCTCGTGCGAAGTCTAAAGAAAGAGTGTCGATGTGAGCCTTACCCCTTTATTCAATACGAGGAGTCCGCGACTCGAACTCAGGACCTTCCAGGTCACAGGCGGTAGAAGACTCTACCGCTTGCACCAGGCCCCATCCCACAAGAATTGGAAGGAGAACGCCATTGAGTTTTACAACAGTAACCAAATCATCTCTATTCTCTTCATGCAGTAAAAGGCTCAACAGCTTTTCTTTGACTGCTGAGTGATCCATTCAGCATGATAAACAGGAGAATAAGTAAATGACTAACTTTAGAGTGACCAATTTAACGAATTCCTGACTATTAGTTACAAGAATTCAGGGTCTTGCTATATATAACATCATGTCTGAAAAAAATTACATGGATTTGATCATCAACAACCAGGTGCACAAATGGCTGCACCTCCACTCTCCAGCCATGTGTAAATGATGTTAGGTTGATCTCCGCCAACTTGGCCCAATGGCCAATTGGGCCCTTGATCCGCGCCCTGATCGGGGGTGCCCAACCGTTCCATGGTTGGTGGACCCCCGTCGCACAGCGTCATAAAAAGGGAGATGGGGGGCCGGGGCACAAGGCACAAGATTCACCTGCGCCACCACAACCCCACCTACATCCTAACCCTAAGCCGATCTAGAGAGGAGGCGCTGCCAGCGACGGAAAGCACCGCCACCGGCCACCGCTGCCTCTACACCGTCGCCTCTGCACCGCCTCTCTACGATTGCGCCTCCACCGCGTCACCGACACTGACGCGATGGCCAGCTCGTCTTCCTCAAAGGCGGCCGATGGTTTGCTACCCCGCATCCCCCTCTCTCTCTCTGTTTTCTCGCATTAGATCATGTTCTAGGGTTTACTCCATATCCTAAATGTCAGTTTGACCCGCTAGATCTATGACTAGTGGATCCTGTTAATCTATCAATGGTATCGGAGCCAGGTTGCTAGGCGTAGATCTACCTTTTGGGGTAGATCAGAACGAGAAATTTAGAAGGGGTGACTCAAATCGGATCGAACTCCAACCCTAACTCTAACCCTCATCCTAACCCTAGAAGAATGGACGGAGAGGGGAGGGATCTACCCGGTTTTCTCGCCACCGTCACCACCGCCGTCGCGCGGGAAGAAGCCCCGCCACCGCCTCGCCAGCACGCGGGGAAATAGCCGAGCCAAGCCATCTCATGCATCGCGTCTTGCACGAGCCTCGGCCGAGGGCACCATCACAGGACCGCTCGACGGCGGCGCGCTCACCCACTAGGGAGCGCGCGCTCCAGCGAGGGGACCCGCAGCGGCATCGCACTTCTTCTCCGGCGTCTGCTACACTGAGGGCTGATAAAGGAGAAAGGGGGAGGAGCTAGGGTTTAGGGCGAGTCCCACCGCAGCGCGTGTGGGGGACTAGGGCACCGTTGCCCAGACCGCTTCGACGGCGGCGCACTCAGCCCAGGACGAGTGCGCGCGGCCGGCGATTGGACCGGCGGCGCCGCCGCTCCGCTGCTCTTTCCTTTTCGTGTGTGGCAAAGAGAGAGAAGGCGGGGGAAGAAATGAAACTAGGGTTTTGGGTGACCGGCGCGGCGGAGGGTTTTTATTCCGCCGAGATCGTTGCCCGACCGTCCGATCACGATGAACGGCTCCGGGCGCTCGGGCTAGATTCGCCTTGAGCAAAGTAGGGAAATCTCGGCCTAGGCCTAGGTTATATGCTCAAAGGCGCTGGGAAGCGGCGCCTTGCAACGATGCAAGGCCGGATTTCACTGCTAGGCGCGACAACAGATGTGCAGTGAGTGTGTTTCGGCCCAAAATGCACAGTAAAGTTTATGAATTGTTTTATCATTTTCAGAAGCGAAATTTTTATTATTTTTGTCTAGTTTAAATTTCTGTCAAAATTTAAACCAACGGGATAATTTTTTCATAGAGTAGAAGAGTACAACAAAATGCTTCTAAAAAGTAGATAAAATATTTTTCATGTTTCCACTGCAAAATTTAATGTTTATTATCTTCTAATTAAATTCGAACCAATCAAAAAATTTAATTTGAAGAGAAGTTATATTTATTCAGTAAATTATGATTATGTTTATCCTCTAATTAAATTAGAATCAACGGAAAAAAATTAAATTAGAGAAGTAGTCCAATTTATTTTAAGTAAAATTATGATATTGTTATTTTCTAACCAACATCGATGATAACAATATTGTAAGTTGATTAATGAGTTTTCCATGTATTGATTCTATTTCTGTCCAACGGTGATATAGAATTAATGTAGAAGAATATTGTATTTATGATATTGCTATTTTTCTGACGAAAGTTGATGATAGCAAAGTTTATGATAGAAATATTATAATTTTTTATTTATGAGTTTGAAGTTTAAATCTCTGATAAATTTTACACCAACGTGGTCAATTTTTCAGAGAGTAGATAAGGACCAAGAAATGCTTCTAAACTAATATAATGTATTTTATTCTCATGTTATCACTGCAATGATGTTGATTATCTTCTAATTAAATTCGACCCAACGGGAGAATTTAATTTTAAAGAGTAGTTATATGTCTTTTAAGTTAATTTATGAGTTTTATACATTAATTCTATTTTCTGCCCACCGGTGATGTAGAATTGATGGAGAAGTATCTTGTAAGTTTTATTTTTTAACCGACGAGATCGTTCGGCTGCATGTCAACGGGCTGCAATGCTAGAGTAGGTGAATGAAAAGGCTTGAGTCAAGCCAGTTCAGGACAGTTTTTTTGTTAGTTTACTCATTTTCTGATTAAATTGGAACCAATGGAAAGATTTAATTAGAAAATGAAGTATAGGTGAATGTTTTAGTCATCATGACTAAATTTTTCGTTACCGTAATTTGTATATAAAGTTATCCCGCATGGGGAGAAGTTTGGCATAGTACTTATGCTAGTCAATTCTGCATGGGGGAGAAGTTTTGTGATGACTCATATATTTTTTATCCCGCATAGCGAGAGAAGTTTGGGTAGCTCTTATGCTATCCTAGTATAGACCATGGCACAATAGAAATGCACCGTCATGGTCAATACTAATCTAAGGACAAGAAAAAGATCTAAACGTGACATGTAAAAGTACAGTTAATAAAAGACCTCGTCGAATTCTTGAAGT
Source organism: Miscanthus lutarioriparius (assembly GCA_904845875.1). Classification (NCBI taxonomy): domain Eukaryota; kingdom Viridiplantae; phylum Streptophyta; class Magnoliopsida; order Poales; family Poaceae; genus Miscanthus; species Miscanthus lutarioriparius. The sequence continues at coordinate 14,430,339 of CAJGYO010000019.1, forward strand.
GGAATGAGGAATGTGTACTCCTATATAAATCAAGAAATAACTTTATTTGCATGGCATAATCATGTGAATAAAGTAAGTCATAAGTGTCTCCTCGTTCACAGTTTTCTGAATAGTTCTCGAAATTATAACAGCATAGTTCATGCCATATTTCGAGGAGAAGAGTTGTGAGATGAATTAAGAGTAAGAATTAAGATCAATTAAGAAACTACTCTTCATTAAGAGTGAGATAAAGATTTTGATGAATGTGACCGTCGGTCATAACAATGATACCCCTAAGCAGAGAAACAGTTAAATTCCTGGATTTTTAAAGTTCTGAGAGGAAGATAGCGTAGTCATCATCAAAGATATTAAAACGGTGCTTAAAGCGCCATATAAGGTTTTAACAGATTGAATCCAAATAAGAAATTAGAAGATACACTATCTTTATAAAAGATGGGACGATCTGGAGGAGAACGGTATGTAGAGACCTATGACTTAAAGAGAAGCAGGACTGCGTGCCCACTTCAGTAATTCAAAACAACGAATTTCTCGATACCTGTTGATGTTGTATGACTTATACAACACCTGTTGTTGGCCCTTCGAAGAAAATGAATAATGTAAACAAGGATCTTATGATACAAGAGCCTGTAGAATCAATTGTCTCTTGGCAATGAAGAGCAACAACAGCCCCATATGAAAGTGCCAGTAGCTGAGGCCTCAAAGAATTAGTAAACCAGTTTTCTGATGACTATAAAGTCTATGTTAGTGAAGAAATTCAAATAAAGGATGATCCCACCTCATTTGAAGAAGCCATGAGAAGCGTTTACTCGTTTAAATGGCAAGAAGCTATGGAAGTTGAAATGAATTCGATGAATACCAACGATGTTGGGGACTTAGAAGAAATTCCTAATGGAGCCAAAATAGTAGGCTGTGAAAGGGTTTACAAGACAAAATATGACTCCAAAGGAAATGTGGAAAGATATAAAGCATAATTTGTAGCAAAAGGCTTTACGTAAAGAGAATGAATAGATTACGATAAGAGTTTTCTCTCCGGACTAATGAAAGGATTCTTTTAGAATCATAATGGTGTTATTGGAATATTATGATTTAGAGTTATATCAGATGGATGTAAAGACGGCATTCCTCAACGGGGATTTGTATGAAAACGTTTACATGGCACAACCCAAAGATTTTATCGTGGAAGAAAAAGAACGTATGGGGGTTAAAACAAGTCTCTAGGCAGTAGTATTTGAAGTTGATGAAACGATAAGAAAGTTTGGGTTTAAAGAAAATGAGAAGGACAATAACATTTATGCGAAGTTCTAGAATGAAAAATTCTTTTTCCACATCCTGTGTATAGATGACATCCTACTCACTAATAGTAATATTAATCTGCCATTAGAGAAGAAGTCTTTGTCCTCAAGTTTCAATATGAAAGATCTTGGTGAAGCCTCATTGGTTCTAGGAATTGAAATTCATCGAGATAGATGAAAAAGGGTATTAGGACTATCGCAAAGGCATACTTAGAAAAGATTCTAAAGAAATAAAATATGCATGCGAGTAAACCTACGCCAGCTCCTATAGTCAAGGGCAATAAATTTGAAAACTTTCAGTGTTCTAGGAATCGATATGAGATCGATCAAATGAACATGGTTCCATATGCTTCAGCCGTTGGAAGCTTAAAAAATGTACAAGTAAGAACTTTCCCTGACGTAGCTTACGTATACGGGATATTTTGGCAGAAGTCCAGTCTAGATATAGATCACTGGAATGAAGTTAAGAATGTCTTGCAATTTTTGCAAAGTATCATAGGCCTCATGCTAAGTAAGAAAAAACAAGTACTCTCAAATAGTTGTGGGTACAAATGTTAAGTTTTGACGAGATGTGTAGTGAAATCCACAGTAGTTGCTAACACTCGCAGTTGGAGTATTATTGTGGAAACGCTCCAATAAAACAATTGTGGTGTCATCAATGATGCATACCACAGTATAGCTTGTCGTGAGGCCTCACGAACAAGCAAAAGTGGTTAAGGGAATATGTACCCGGATATAACAATGGTAGTCAACAACAATAACCATTTTAAGTTAACTCCTAAGACAACAGGTCAAGTGTGCTACCAAACACATTGACATTAAGTTATATGTTATAAAGGAGAAAATTCAGAATCATTTTGAAAGCGTTGAGCATATAAGTACCAAGCAAGTACTCGCGGATCCGCTTACCAAAGGCTAACCACCCAGTGCGTTCAGAGAATACACATTCGACATGGGTTTACAAAAAAGTCTATGATTTCTGGATACTAAGGACCTAGTTGAGAATTTATTTCAAAACATAGAGGTGCATTGTAGTTGTTTAATCTAATGGCAACTGACCGTAACGATAAGACACGCTCTATGCACTGATCAGCGATGGAATGAAAAAAAGATAAAGTAAGTTAAGTTTAAGTCATAAGGTGATATCAAAGAGAAGAATGTTAGATTGATCTCCACCGGTTGACCCAATGGTCAATTGTGCCCTTGATCCGTGCCCTGATCGGAGACGCCCAGCCGTTCTCCTAGCTGATGGGCCCTCGTCGCACAGCGCTATAAAGAGAAAGGTGGGGGCCGAAGCGCAAGATACGAGGTTCACCATAGCCGCCAGCACCCCACCGAGGTTCCTAGCCATAGTCCGATCTAGAAGGGCGCGCTGTAAGCGACGAGAAGTTAACACCGCCTTCACCGTCGCTACTGGTCCGCGCCTACGCTGCTGCTACCGTCGACGACATAGCGGGCGCTTGCACGGCTTCCCTTACTCCAACACGTCGCGGCCACCTTGTTGGCGGCGCCACAGCCGCGACTGCACTCGACGAGATACATTACCAAGTCTGCTTATCTAAGTTAAGAATTTCCCCACCGATCTGCACCTAGAGGTCCTACAAGTCTATCAAATGAAATTCCAATTTGACATGAGTTAGTGTGGAATGCTCTCTGAGGAAAATACATCTTCGCAATATTCTCCTCAGATTGTGGCAAGACAATTATCTTACCAAAAAAATTTGTACAACACGCGACTTGGTCATGGTCACGAGGTTTGTATTGTATGCCCTCCATGTTTTTTTATTGTTACTCTGATTCCTCACCAGTAGCATTTACAAGTCTAGCTAGGTCTTGTACAATTTCAGACATTGGTGGCCTGAACTCTGGCTGCCGCTGCATTATGAAAGATTCAGATCAGATCAGATCAGACATATGATCTCTTGATCCTAAACACTTTGTGAAAATAATCAGATGGAATATGCCGCTTTGATATTGCAGACTACAATGAAAGGACGAAGAAGAAAGCAAATTTGAATTACCTGGATACAGCGGCTGATTATGTCAGCAAAACGTGACAATTCTTTCTCAGAACACTGTCCACGTATAGATGGGTCCACCATCTTGGACAGGGATTCAATGTCATGAAGCTGACAACTGGCCCATCTAACAAGATGTTGCTCATGACGCGGGCGTGAACTGCGTATTTTCACATAAAACGGGTATGTCAACCAGAAAGCCATTTTTAACTTCTTTTGAACTGAACAAAAATTATCTGAAACGACTAGGAAAAGATACTGGTTAAGCTTAGGCCTTTTGCTTTCAGTAACCCCTTACCTATCATATGGTTTACGCCCAGTAAGAAGTTCCAGCATCACTACACCAAAGCTGTAGACATCACCCCTTTCTGAAACGACCCCAGAATCCTGGAACTCAGGTGCTTCGTAGTTCAGTAATGCACGCATCCGACCTGACAGCTGTAATGAATAAACAACAGCTGTGAGTACACTTGAAATTTCTGCCCTTCAGCATAAGAAGATGCATTTTGTCACACCTCAGCAACATGAAACAAACTAAGCCAATCATTTGTGATGAGACTAGGAAAGCATTAGGCATCAACTATGAGCAGACAATCAACATCTTTACGTAAATCAGAATTTAGTCGCGTCCAAGTTCAAACCAAAGGGCTATGTCCTATGTACCATTTTGTAACAAGTTGAGCCAAAAGCTGATCTATGTCAGTCAGGATCTGGTTACAAGGCTGAACTACAAGGAGTTGCTAGAGAAGTGGATATATTATCACCATACTATCATCCATGTTGTTCAGACCTTAGTTGCATATATTACATGATTTTTTGCCATTAACATTCAGTTACTCTGTTCCAGGCCTTTTTTTTTCTCAAACACGCAGGAGAATTGTGTCATTGCATTAATAGAAAGCGGTTTAATTACATGCCAAATCCACAGTGGGGTTAGTCTTTTGATTGCATTCACCGATTTGTGACCTTTTGATTAACATCTACTGCAGCCACAGCCACTAGACCTAGCGCTGGAGGTTCCACAGGGCCTTTGCACCCACCATCGGTAAAGCATATTAGCTTGTTATGAACAACAGAATAGCTAAAGGATTAAAATGTCCTTGCTGAAAAACATTGAGAAGATAGAAATGTTGCAATAGGCAATTGCAGTAGCTAAGTTGATTACAATTTACAACATGGGAAATCCTGGCTTGTCAACACAAACTATCTTACAGTGAACAAGTAACTGTTACGCCTGATAAGTGATAACACTGTTAACACTAACACCTATGGATCGAGAATTCAAGATGATATTCTAATTTTGAGATACTTCAGCCATAGTAATGTGAGCAATTCAAACAGACTGGACATGACGAAAAGATGTAAATAGAACCATGATTGCATTATCCCCTTTTTTAGGTGTTCTAAAAACATGAAACATCTTCATCAATATTATAGCTTACCTGAGTGACTGAACTTGATGGCATCAATTCTGCCAGTCCACATTCAGCAACACACACTGAAAACTTTTTATCAAGGAGCACATTAGCTGGTTCAAAATTCTGGTGCACAATTGGAGGTTCGAAGTTATGATGGAGATACCTGCAGGAAAAATTAATTTGAAAATAAATTGACAGAAAGCTTAACTGCTTTAAAGAACACCATATGTGGATTATTATACTGATAATAGAATAATAATTTCACTTACTCTAAGGCTTTTCCTGAACCAAGAGCAACCTGGAGGCGGGCACTCCATGACAGTGCACTTTCAGTATCCTCTCCATCATGAAGGGCATCATCTAGTGTCATTCTGCTGAAGTGATTATACACGAGTAACCTCTGCCCATATTCAGCACAGTATCCGACTAACTCAAGAATGTTAGGATGTTTGATATCTGAGATACATTCAACCTGTTCTAGGAAGTCATCTACTGATATTCTTCCATTAGCGTTGTCAATCTTCATAACCTCTAATAACTACACAAAATACAATAATACTAGCTTAATATTTGAACTGAATGTTGAGCATAATGACTGCTCTTTCATCAAGACAGGTAATACTTAGTTCGTACCTTGCCATCAGGAAGCTCTGCTAGGTAAACCCTTCCTAATCTACTCTCTCTTATCACATTCTCCTCTCTGAAACTATTTGTATATTGCTGAAGAGATGCAACAGAGAATGGTGTGGCAGAAGTCGGGCTACTTGTCTTTGTTGGAGGACTATGTCGCTTTTCTGGTGGAACAATGGGATTTGCAACAACTCTTTCAATTGGGGGTAATGGCGGTGGAGGAGGGGGTGGTGGTAGAGAAACAGGAAACAGATCTGAATCTGTTCGATCAAAGTTAATTATGTGCTCCTTTTGGTTTTCGGGAGACTTCTTTGGGAGAGCTGTAAACAATAGCACGCAAACTTTCAGACATTTGTAGTTGGTGAATATAACTTAGATGCACTTTGTCACAAAGACTTTATACCTGCCGCGGATGAATTTAGTTCATGGCCCCTCCTATCAAGTGCCTCACCTGGACCTATCAAATAAACCAATTACATGGACACCAAAAATAAACAAAAAGCTATATAATACTGGGATGAAAGGTTTACCTTTTTTAACATCATTGCTTTGTTGCACTGGAGGTGTCTTGATTTGTGGTTCAACCCTATGATGCACCCTTGCCAGCTGACTTCTATTATGATCATATCTTGACTGTCTCTCTTCGTACTTGGATAGACAAAATAATACTAGGAGGACTATGATAATAAACAGCACTACTCCGGCAAGAACAGAGCCAACAATCTTGAGGGTTGATGCATTGTGTTTCCTAGATGATGAAGTGCTGTCTCGGGTAGTTGATCCTTCAGAAGAGTTTGGGGTTGTTTTAGGTGGGGGAGGAGCTCTTGAAGGAGATGGGGGTGATGGTGCTGGGAGCGTTGAATTTGAAGTGGTAGGTGCTGGTATTGGCGTTGGAGCTGGTTTTGGTCCTGCTGGTGTTGGAGTTGGTGTTGGTCCTGTTGAAGGCAGAGATGGGGCTGTGCTGGTGTTGAATGGATTCCCGTCCTTTCTGTGATGATATACTATTAGTCGCTTAACAAGTCATATAGATAACTTATCTAACTAAATAATTATATATTTGTCTAATAGATGAAATAGCATTGCTACAGACAACAGAGTGGAGGTTTAATGAGGCTGATTAAGGTAAACGTGAAAGGAAGAACCGAAGAAGGTATCTCACTTGAAGTTCGGTATGTTAAGTAAACTCGCAGGCACCGGTCCAGAAAAAAGATTATTTTCTATGTTCCTGTTCAAAGTCAGGAAAGTATATTAAAAAATGCAAACAGTTAATGATCAAAGTAATGTTTTCAATATAAGAGGTCAGAGCTATATGTGGTTTTAGTAATTCAGTTCAATTACAAGAGCTGAGCAGCTGTATTGCATGAATGCAGAGCTTGACATGAACTGCTTAACGCTTCCTTAGTGCTGATTAAGTGCTCATTTGCAAGATCATGGTAAATGAAGCATGAGTTGCTTTCTCCAAAGAAGAAAACCCTATCGAGATATCATTACCTCCAAATATTAGTGAGCGGTACATGAGAGAAGTGCAAGTGCAACATACTACGAGAGGGCAGCAAGAGATAGTTTGTTAAATTTGTTAACTCCTTTAGCAACCGTACACAAGCTTGTGGAGTGTTAACCATCAGCCAATCACGATCTGCTAAACTATTGTTCAAGTCAAACATGTAGTGCTAGAGCCAATATGAAATGTTACACTCTTTGGAAATCAGCGATGGAAATTGACACCACATGGTATTGCAATACCATATACATTAGGGAAAACTCGACATATAGGCTAAGTTATGTAACTGAGAAGATAATGATAAACAGCATGCCTTCAATTATCAATACAAATGTAACAGAACAACTATGGGACAAAAGCTATGAGATCGAGGTATTACAAGTCTTTCAGTGGGAGATCCTGCAAGACGTTAAGGGTCCCAGACAGTTGATTATCTTGCATGTGCCTATCATAGAAGAGGTGGAGAAGAAGGAAATAAGTTCGGGAAAACAAAGATAGGAAAATAACATAACAAAGGCCACAAAACAAGAAAACTTACAATGAAGTCAAAGATGCCAAGCTTTTCATTGAAGATGGTAACACGCCAGTCAAGTTGTTCGAAAAAATATCCCTGTAAAGCAAGTGCAGATGGTATGGTCAGTCGATCAAGACACCATATTGGTCCACATCTGCACACATATGTCTTACAAATTTACAAGTCCAATGAGTGAATGTAGGAAACAGGACACATCTTACAAATTTACAAGTCTACTGAGTGAATCAAAAGCGTCTGGTAGGTCTCCATTTAGACTGTTGCCGTTGACTGACCTGGGAAAACAAGGATCACACAGCATGTGGTTTACATACCAAACTAGCATGAATACAATCTTGCAGCGGGGGATTACATGGCTGTTAAGTTTTCGAGTTTTGACAGTGAACTTGGGATGCTTCCAGTAAGTTGATTAGCAGAGAGGAAACTGTAGCAAGAGAAAACATAGATCATTCCATGAAATTAATGGTCTCAAAAGGCTAAAAGGGACTGCAGAAATGATCGATGAACATACAGACTCTGCAATGTAACAGGTAGGTCCTCCGGTATGGTTCCACCAATATTATTGTTGCTAAGCTCTCTATAGATAAAATAAAGTTATTGGTCAGACACTCAACCTGTATATGAAGTGGGCATAAACTCAACCAGTAGAAAATATTCTAATTCAGACTGCAACATACTAGTGTTGATCATGGCACAAGGATATAATGAAAAACCTCAAATAATGAGTAACAAATTTAGTGTGAACATCCTTACATGCTGGTGATGGAAGTGAAGTTTCCTAAACTTCCCAGCTGTCCTCCCAAGTTTGCAGCATTCATGGTTCTAGAAACAGTGAGTTGATAATGGTGAAAAGTAAAACAAATATAATAGATAAAAGGAGATGCAATGAAGAACCTGACATACATTCCAGTTATGGAAGAGCCGGTACACACAACACCCTGCCAGCTCTCACCACAGGGGTCTCCACCATTTCCAGTCCATCCAGGAAGAGGTGGTGATCCCAGTGAAATGTACAGTCCGTTTATGGCAGAGACTACAGATGATAAAAGAATGCATGAAGAAGCAATTAGCGTTGAGTAACCCTTAGAAAAAGAATCCACACTGCCTGCATTGCACAACACCTGACCTGAAAACAGCGTATAAAAGAAGATTTTGCGCTTTCAAAGCATATGTAAGTTCAATAATTCTAGGAACATGATCCCACATCAACACTTAATAATTGACTAATGAACCAACTACAACACTAATCACTATCATTGTCAATTAGACTACCATCCTAGGATCCCAACATGAGTAGGGCCCTCACTACGGGCACTACCTGCAGTACCATCAATGTGACAATTAACACAAGTAGTATGGTTAATAATCCCGGGCTGTTTGTATTGTACTGCTAGCGTAATTAACAAACCATCCTGCTACTAGTACGGGTAACATAATTAGCAAACCATCATTTTCTCCTGCATCTGCATGTTATCAATATCCCATGGATCCATCATGCGAGCAGCCCATCCACGTGTGTCATTGCTGTCATAAGAGATAAGACAGGCGCAGAGGACAGAGGCAGCTTGTTTCGATAACGCCTGAAAAGTCCCTTTCGTTATCCCAGGCGAGAGGGACGGCCCGCGTGGTACAAACCAACAGAATGAAAAACACCAAGCGATCCAAATTACAGCCGCCCCGCACTAGCAGTAGCAAGCAGACACGAGATTGCAGGTTTGATGACAAAACTTGACAGTCGGGCGAGCGAGCTCGCTCGGATGTCGGGTTCGCTCACGGAGTCGAGACGAAGTTGTAGTAATCCGCAAAAGCAGAGGCCCTCATCATTCCTCACTTTGTCACCACACACACACACCACAGCAGCGCCGGCACCGACATAATTTCACCGCACATATCCTTAACTACAGGTGGGCGGGCAGAAGAGAAAGAAAAGTGCGAGAGCAACGCGAACCGCCGCTCCCCAGCGGCACACACAGCAGAACAGCACGTCAGCACCGCACAGAATCAATCCGATCCCCCTGCTTGGGTGCTTCGCTTCGCAGTACAGTACCACCGACAAGACCGGAACAACCCACCCGCGCACGCAAAACCCCAAACCAGCGCACGAGCGAGCGGCGGCGAAGCGGTGGTAGTCCACGGAACCAACTCGCTGCGAGCAGAGCAGAGCAGAGGGGGGGCGGGGAAGCTCGTGGACGAGCGTACCATCAGCAGCGTCGGTGACCGCGCGCACGAGCCTCGGCGCGGCCACCAATGCGACCAGCGCCAGCAGCAGGAGCGGCCCGGCGCCACGGCGGCGCTCCGGAGCCCGCTGCATGGCCTCGCTCCCAACCCAATTCCCAACGGGGTCGATCACACCATTCGAAGTGGCCGCCGCGCCTCGGATCGCAACCGCTCAGACGGCGCGCGGAGGCCGCCGCCGGTCGCCCAGATCCGCCGCGCTTGGAGCAATGGGGGAGGGGAGGAAGGGTGGAGGAGGAGTGGACGGAAGCGACGAGGCGGAGACAGAGGAGATGGCTGGGGTGGTGTGGTATGGGACCGGGGGACAAGCAGCGACGCAACTGGCAAGGCAAGTAGCGCGCGCCTGCCAGCAGGCACCAGCAGGGGAGGAGGGGAGCACGCAACGCAGCAGCGGGCGTAAAGAAGGCTTGCGTTGCCTCGGCGTTGGCACGGGGGTGGGATTTGTTTTGTTTACAGCGTGGGATGGATGGGGATGGCATGATTGGGCGCGTCGGCTCACGCTATGGCGCCTGGCGGGGCCCGGGGTGACGACGCGGGGGGACTCCGGACTCGGGAGGCTTGCTGGCTAGCTGGTCCTCGGCGGCAACAGTGTGCGGCCGGCGTGGACCGCGGGGGGAGCATGTGCGCCCGCCTGCGCGTGGACGACGGACGGATGTCGCGGTCGCGGCCTGCGCTGCGCCTCCCTCCCGCTCGCCCTCGTGGGCATAGCTGTTCTTGCCAGGTTTTGTTTCCTATTCGTCTCGTTTCCTCCTGTCCTGGCCCGCTAGCGGCGGACCGGCCGGCTGCTCGTAGCACGTTTCATCTGGTTTCTGACGAGTGACGACGAGGCACGCAGTTTCACCAACTACCCCGGCCACAAGTTGGAACGTGAGCTGCTTTTATTTAATTACTACTGGCTGGTAGTCGGGAGTCTCTCTTGGGACCGAGAGCCTGTCAGCTGGTCGCATTCTGGCTAATAAACCTAACCGATGCTGGTTTATTATAAAAGAAAAACAGTATTAGCCTGCTAATAAGTTTCGGCTTAAAAAAAAAAAGGGAACAGTCTACGAAATGGCCAGGATCCCTCCAAAACCGGGTGATCTAGACACGCAGTACAACGTCGATTTGACAACCGATGGCGATGGCGAGCCTACGGAAGAGCGAAACCACCTCGGCACTGTGTCTGTGCGTGTGCACTTGACCGGTGACCGCGTCTACTTGACCTGCGCCGTTGACTGACAGTTGCATTAAGAATTATTACATCTACACATAGAATTTGAAGTTTTTATAGAAAAAGGTTATCTACGTTCGTCCTAGCCCGTTTGATTTATAAGTCGTATTTTTTAGTGAACGAACAATATTTTTTTCTCACAACAAATCAGCCAATAATACTTTCAGTCATGGCTTATCAGTCAAGTGAACAGGGCAGTTGATCTTTACCTGCTGCTACCAACAACCTGTTGTCAGATCCCTTCGAGATCCACGTAGAATTCGAAGTTTTTATAATAAACCAAGATCATTTGAACCTCTAGGTTTAATTAATCCAAATTTAGAAACAAAGTAGCTAAACTAAGTGCACGTTCGCCCACTCATTAGCTTTAGCTCTAAAATTTTCTAGAGCAAGCGATGGCCAGCTATAAATATATAACTCTTACAGCTGAGGTCTGCCACCTATTAGTACATTTGCACGACTTCAAAACACACACGGTCGTCTAGGGCACAAAAGTTCTCCATCGATGGCTCCACGTCCGGACGTTGTTGTTGCCGAAGAAATTGCCAAGTAGCATCTGGTGTGGTGACTTCACTAACCAACAATAAATTGATATATGTACTCCTCATCGAGCTCTTGGTCAACCGTAGAACCGTTCTTCCAAGCTAGCCTCATCATGGATGCGAGACTAATGCCATGGAAATTGCAGTGATCGCTACGGTCAACCACATGTTCCTAAATCAAGCGCTAGAAAATGACGAGACGAAACGAGGCCAGGACGACACCGAGAGACCTGCAGCATCTCCTTATCCCTGCATCTGCATGATGAGTTGACTAATCACACGAAGACGTATAATAACCCATACTAAATACAGTGATAGATGTGCTGTGACTGGGTGCTTAATACTAATAATTAATCGAGGCGCATTAATTTGGTGCACGAAGGAAGGACGACGGCTTAAAGCCTTATAAACAAACAACGGTGGATCTCACATCACTCATATACGCGTATGTCACGGACATTCGTCCTGTGAGAATTGAGATCGAAGATTTGGGGATCTGATTAGTGCGGGTAGGAGGAGATATAAACGGGAGTGGTCCACTAGGCCGGGCATGGAGAATCTTTTGTCACAACCCTGACGACTGACGTTCATCCACCACAGTTTCTTGTATTAATTAAGCCCGGTTTGCAACCTGCAGGGCTCAATAACACTGGACTATTCTTAAGGGAGCACACATTACAGTGTACACAATGTTATTTTAATGGTATTATTAGTAGCCTAATAATATAATATAAAGAAAATAGTGAAACGTACGAAACCGTAACACTTATATTAGTCAGAGAGAAGATCATGGCATGGATATATAGACGCAAGAGTAGGCACTCTTCGTGCCCGTGACATTAGAGATTCTTCTTTCCTCTTTGCGGCAAGACCAACCAGGAGTACGGCGTAGCCTTTGCCCTTGAAACATCTCATCCACCAACCTGGCCCTGGTTTAGTTCATCAAAACTCTCAACTTTGACACTATGCAAAAAGAAGATTCCCTATCACATCAAACTTACGGTACATGTACGGAGTACTAAATATTGACGAAATCAAAAAATAATTGTACAGTTTGGTTGTACTTTGCGAGAAGAATGTTTTGAGCCTAATTAGTCAACGATTGAACAATTATTATCAAATAAAAACAAAGCGCTACAGTGCAGCTACAGTGTCGGCGAATTCAGCCAGCGCAGAATCTGGCCGGAACTAAACGCGGCCCTGGCTAAAACATGAGGCTGATGGCACGAAAATCGCCGCAGCTTTATGCTGCACAGAGTTCTCCGCACCTGGCTTCGAAAACAAGCCGCGTATCTCCTCCGTTGCGTCTGGAGAGGTGGCGAGATCTTGTTTCCCTAGCCAGCAAGCCGTAGCACGTAGCACGTCACCGCCTCACCGGCCATCGCTTTGGACTTTTCGCTACTGGTCTCTCCTGTCAAAGTAACCCAACGGATTAAAGAGTATATTTTATATATAGAAAAAACAAAGCAAAAGGGCAGAGAGAGAGAGAGAGAGAGAGGCGCAAAGCATAGCCAAGCCAGCCTTGTGCCCTTGCCTAGTGCCTAGTGGCGCGGCTGCCTGTGAAAGTTCCTGAATCCTCTTTGGATCACAAGAACTTTGGGGCCGGAAGAGCGAGTGGATCACCATCGCATGGCAGGGCATAGCACGTCACCGGCACATCAAAGTGTAAAAAGCTCACTTGGGCTTTGTCATCTGGACTCTTGGATCTTGACTGCTTGTAATCTTAGTCTTTTGAAGATTAGCAGTAGTCACATTGCTCCAGATAAATTGAGAAGAATATTGGCGTTGCCAGGGCCAGGCTCAAGACGAAACAGAAACAATATATACTACAACAGCATAGCCTTTCAGTGCTAAGTAAGTTGTGGTAGGCTATAAACAGAAACAATATATTAAAAAAAAGAAAAGGAAAACAAGAAATCGTATCTCGAAAAGGAAACTCCATCCACATGACCTGGACACCGCGTCCTGTTCGTTTGGGCTTGTTTGGCTGATAAGCCATGACTGAATATTATTGGTTGGTTTGGTGTGAGAAAAAAATACTATTCATTGGTTGATAAGACACGACCAAGCCAACAGGCTCGTGCTTGAACAAGAGAGAGTGCCGGAGCTGGTGCTGGACTGATGTGGTGCTAGTGGGGATGGGCATGATGGGAGGCAGATTAGTGTTGGTAAAAGGCCTTTTTGATAGTACTCCTGAAGAATCGAGGTGGGCATGAGATTACAGCTCCCAACGGGGGACAAAAGTAAGTGGGCTGAGAATCAGCCCGGAACGAAAGTTCCGTCATGGTTTCCCAATTTAGGCCCCAGCCCTACTACCCGAAGGAAAAGGTTCTGCAGTAGCCGAAATGATCATTACGGTGGGGCAATAGTTTTGTTGTTTTCTCGTGTCCGTTCTTCATTGGTTCTGGAACGAGTATCTATCTACTGCCTTCTTCACTTTAGCACTCAACGCCTCGTCAAAGAACGCTTCACGTTCACTGAACTAGCTATTCCATGTCCATCGTTCATGGAGCATCTAATCTCTTTTGTAGATGAACAACAAGACTAAACAAAGAGATAGTGGGAATCAACAGAAAAAGGCAACTATTCTTCCAAACAAATGAATAAATGATTGTAATTGCACGGACAGATTGTTCAAACAGAGTACAGCCCATGAGATGCTTCTGGCGCTATTTTACCTTCAGTTCTAACCCGGCGTCTTCTGAATCTAGCAATAAATGAAGTCATCATTATCTTATCTACCACTAAGCACTCCCCCTAGCCTCCCAGGATTATTCGGTTACAATTACAATCTCTTCAAGCTCTTCTTCCTTGCATCCATCTTCTTCTTATCGACTGGAACTTTGACTGCATGTGGCGCATCCTTCTTGGGCGCGCCAGATGCTCCTACAACAGGATCAGACGTAGCAGCATTCTGATCCAGAGAGTTTTTACCTAATGCTTTGGCCGCAGCAGAGGTAGATATCGCTGCTGACGCCAAAAGTGTGTTCTCACCGAGAACAGTATTGGACTGGCCCACATTTAGAGCTGTGGTTGACTCAGAAATAACTCCACTCTTTGACTTGTTCTTAGGTTTAAGTGCGTGGATGCCAGTGTATAGCCTACATACAGAGAACAGAAATGGTCATCAGGAACTCGTTACAGGTTCAAAAGACGCTTCAGTAAGAGATATGATCTGACACATGTAATTGTAGACAGTGCTTGCACACAAGCCTAACAATGTAATCTTCACCACAAAGGGAAAAAAAGTTGAGGGCTAGTCTAGGCTGACAACATGAAATTGAGGCGAACCTTGCATGCCGTGCGTACTCCTCGTAGTTTTCAAGTAACATCTTTCCAGCTTGTTCATTGAGGGCAGATTCAGGAAATGGTTCAATCAGAAGGCATCTAACTACCTGACAAACGTGTAAAAAAAGCGACCAATAGTAAGTCCGCAGCATGTTGTGGCGAATTGACGATATTTGGACCTCTGAGATAGATCAAACTTGAAAATTGATTACAGACAGGTAACACATTAGCAGTGGAATAAGGACTAAGGGTGAGTGTGCTGTACTTTCAGCTTACCAGCAGAACATGTCTTAATCCAAGACCAGGATTCCAATCCTTCTTCAGTGTATTCACACATATCTCACCACTAGTTGCTATGTTTGGATGGAAAATTTTGGTCAAAAAGAATCCTGCAAGTAAGTAGAAAGCCAAAGACTTGTAGTTAAATGCTTCACTAAAAGGGAAAAAAATCTACTATGGAAGATTCTCAAAGTTTCAAAAGATAGCGACCTTTTGGAGGAGAATGAGGGAAGTCACGGGATAATAATAGTTTCATCCTGAATAATCCATTCTCGTATGGAGTTCCAGCTGCACCATGTTGCGATTTAGATTTTCAAGACATAATTTAAGAAAGTAGTACAAGATAAAAGGAAACTTAGAAATTTCAAAGCAATTCAAGGTCTGTCATAGCCACTGTCATAGGGCAAGCTTCATAATACTTAGCTCTAAACAAACAGTTTGTTAAAAATCTATGGACTGACAAAAGACTAACACTACTTACTAAGCAAGTTCAACAGCATGGGCACCATAAAGATGCGTGCAAAATTAATCATTAAAGTAACAAAATAATGGCAGGTGTAAAACCGATGTATCTTGACAATATCTTACCAGGACCCTCAATATCAGCAAAAATAGTGGTGAAGTCATCATCATTAACACTAACTTTGATTCCTTCTGGAGGCGAGTCATCAAGATTCTTCAATTCTTTAGCCAATTGCCTGATCACATTTGGTGGGAGGTTCTCGTTGGTTGCCTTCAGTGACGTACATATACATATGCCATTGGAATCATTCTCAATCCAGAAAGTAATCCTAAAATGTTAAGTTTTCAGATTCTAACCATGGAAGCAATAGCAGCAGACAGCTTTAAAGCCGCTTCTTCAGCAACTTCACTTATAAATCCTGTAGTACCAAAATAACACCTTTGGCACAAACTGAGCACTGTGAAATTGCAAAATGTATTTATGGTATTAGATACTGTTGGATATATAGAAGAACATCACAAAATCAAGTAAGCATTTATAAAAACTAAGGAAAAAATCAAATATGCATAAGGTGCTTAGAATGGTCTTGTGGAAGACATGTACTAGTGGCTCCAAAGCAGGTGACTGTGTGCAAATTAAACTGTGGCGAGAAGAAAGCAAACATTGCACAAAGGAGCACTCGAATAGTTATTTCAGAACCCTAAAATCGAATTGCAAGTTCGGTTTCCAACTAAAAAAGAATAAAAATAGTTTTCGGCTTTTCGCACATGTTGCTTGCTCTTTGCTGTTGGCCCAACCATCCGCATGCTTGCTGCATCTATCCGAGGATGGTGCACAGCGGACATCAGAGGTACCATGCGACACCAGCACCCCCCTCTCCACTTCTGTGGTAGATTTGGAAGCACCTCAGGCAGCGGGAAGTGGTCTGGTGCGGAGGAGCAGTGGAGCACAGCCTCCTATGCAGTGTGGAGGATAGGTCTCTATCAGCATCGCATGCAAGCTCTATGGGCTCCAGTGATATCTGGATGCAACAACCAATGGAGAAGGAAACAAATGAGACAACGAGAGGAGTTGGAGCGAATCCGGCCAGTTTTGTGCCATTGACCGGATCTAGTCATCTCCACGAGTTTTGTGGAGCCATGGCTGAATTTGTTTGAGAGGGTGAGGGAACCTAAAGGAACAGGCAGAACCCTTATTATAGTCATGTAAAGGTCAGGAAGAGAGGAATTATTTTTAAGTTGTCTGTGGAACCCACACATATCAAAGCAGCCGAAAATCGCCCCCTTCAATTTGAACACACATTAGGGGTGCTCTTAGGAAACAATTAACATCACTAAGCCTGTATTCTTCGTTCCTGCGACACATGGTATATCACTAGCTCTTGTAGAGATATCAGATATAGACACACCCAATGAAAATGATCTCTGATACGAATATCAAGAACCATTGCTGTGTAAGTGGTAACTTTAACGATGGTACTGAATAAAAAATATTGCCATATGAATTATGTATGTAGGTAACTAGGTGTAGACCAGGTAGGCAGGTACCGATGGAAGTGACATAGAAGCAGAAAAAGGAAAGGAGTACTTCAGGCCTTCAGCATTTCAGATCGACCGTATAATTGAGATGGATATGGAACATTCCATGTCCCAAGTAATTGCAACTTTCTTGATATATAAAGGAGCCATTTCCACAGCCTAACTAGTCATTTGCTGGCTATCCAAACATCAAAAGGAATCAATTCCTAATAAATATACCAACTTCTATAAATCATTGTCCCCTCATACACAGAAGGATACACATGACATGCACAACCACACAAGGCACACGTAAGGGCGACAGTAGTAATTCAATGCTGCTAAGAAATTATGCCCGCAATGTCGGCAAACACCAAGAACTGCAATGTATAGCAACTTATAAAATATGAAAGAAGTATTAAATATGTGGATAGCGCAGTTAAGTCAGACCAATTAATTGCCATTCTGGAAGTGAGTCACGGTTGTCCATTACATTGTTGTTCCATGCTACTGCATTTGTGTCAATCTATCAATGGGAGCGTTATCACAAGCTATTCATTGTGGTTAAGTGGTTAACAACACAGAGATAGAAACCAGCAACGCCAACTAAACATATCAGACTACAATAGCTTGATCAATTGTGCAGGGTGTGCTTCATGTTCCTTACATCCAGGATCTGGCACGGTGAACTTTTCACTACAGCAACATAATGGCAGTCCTAAACCACATACCAATCCAACCCCATCTCATAATTCAGAAACAGATGTCTCTGTTCAGAAATGATCTATGTTGGGCAAAGGAAATGCGAGACCAATCAATTGACAAATCAATTGCCCCAGCGCACATGGGCACGAGGTTGGCTGAGATCCCATCTGGGTCCCCTCCTTCCAATCCAACATAAGAAATTGGCTGCTTACCCCCGACGCAGGGCAGGAGCCGTAGGACAGCAAGAGACCGCCCCTTCTTCGTCACCGGCCTACCACCGCCTCCGGCTGTACGGCCGATAGATCGACGTCGCCCCCCGGCTCGTAGGTACGCAGGCAGGGATCGATCCCGGAGCGCGGGCTGCCAGAGAGCGAACGAAGAGGGCAATTGAGACTGCTGGTAGTGGAGAAGTCTCAGGCGGCGGGGAGGGGCTGGCCGCCGCGCGCCGCCCGGCGGTGGTCCGGGTGGACGCCTGGACGAGGGGAGGGGTACGAAACCCTAGGCGCGGGGAGAAGGGGGAGAGGAGAGAGGAGAGAGGAGAGAGGGACGAAGGGGCCAGGAACTTTGAGTCTTTGTTGAGAGTCGAGCTGCCGAATGGGAGCAACGCAATCCGCTATTCCGCTGCGAGGAGAGCGATCCGACCGTTGACGTCGAGTGGTCCCCGCAGATGATGAGCACGGGCTAGAGATGGGCCCACCTGCCGACAGTTTGATAGGCCCCGGAACCGTGGGCCGTGGCTGTGGTAGCCGTTGGTCCTGCTCCTGCCCAGCAGCCCAGGCCTCGGATTCGAAATTCCGGCGGGCAGCGAGGAACCCCTGCTCTCTCCGGCTGGCCTGCCGGATTGTGAAATACTACGTGATAACGTGAAGATTATTTTTTTTTTTTGAGGAAACTGGAGGAGCCGTAGCTTCTACAGAGATTTTTAATAAAAGTAAAAGAACAGGTCCGTAGGTCTGCAAGTTACAACAGGGTTCAAGAAACAAAGAAAGAAATAAAGAAAATAAGGAAGAGAACTGCAATTACAATGCACTCGAGACACCATGATTCAAAGGAGTGAAGAGAGCTTTGCTTTGCCACGAAAAATGAGCAGATTTAATTTCTTTTTGGAAAGTATTCAAACTAGACTGAAAACTTGGTTGCAGCCCTTTGAAGATGAGATCATTCCTAGCGGTCCAAATTGTCCATCCCATAAGGATTATTGAGTTCATGAAGAAAGGAGAGATCATCGTAATTTAAAACTTTCCAAGATGTCTGCTAGGCTCCCTCAAGCTTGCACCGCCAAGTTCAATAGGCTCCAGCAGTCCCTTGCAAAGGGCATCCAAAGAACAAGTGAATCAATGTCTCTTTAATCGATCAACGACATAACATACAATTATAAGAATCTAAAACCATGTGTCTTCTTCTCAAGATGTTTCTTGTACTTAACCGGTCCTTAATGAGCAACCAGAAAAATACTTTATGTTTAGGGCGACGTAAGAAATCCCAGATCCGATTATGCATAGGGTGTACGTGTTGTTCACCTACCAAGATTCTATAAACCATCGAGGAAGAATAGGTGCTTGAGGTAGATCCAATGTGCCAAACATCATTTGGTTTCCTCCACCTCAACAAATGACAAGATCGGGGTTCAAGTCATGTAGTTGATCAAAGCAATCACGACATGGGTAAGTGAAATAGTTGGTGCAGTCTTTGTTGTTAAGAGATAGCCTTGCCTCTCCGATAGGGCTTTGTTTTTGGCAAAAGAATCTTTAATGTAATCCCACCAATTATACTGAAATTAAGTAAGAGAATCATCCACCGAAAGCGCATTTATTGAGCAAACTTAAGCCCGTATAACCCGGTAGTCCGTGAAATCGCAAAGGATTTCAAACCAACTCGTGTCCCAAATGATCGTAATAAGTTTAGCGGTCACCATCACATATTACATAAAAGTTCGCAATCTCGATACATCGAGTTTAAACATAGTTATTACAAACCGGTTCGAATAAAAGTAGCGGAAGTCATTTGTTCAAACCACACACACACTCACGCTGGAGTTTAAATATAGTGCCAAATGAATGATCATCTCCAACAAAAGCATTAGACGAGACGTAAGGAATGACCATGCCCATGGTCCTAAGCATCACCCATCGCAGGATAAAGGCGCTTGATACAATAGCCGTAATACATCCGCCCATCTCGCAACAAGTGGGAATAAAACCCGAGTACGAGAAGGTACTCAAATTTTACCAGACTTCTACCCGACATAACCGAAAATAATTGACACCAAAGATTATGAAGGGCTTTATAGTAGGGTAGTAGCGACTCATTTGCGAGAAAGAAGCATTTTAGCATTTCAAGAACTTTTCAAAAGCATTATTGTCAACTTAATTATTATTAACCTATCGACTAGATTTGCATCTATACTAGAGTAAACATGTGATTAAGCAATTAATGATAACCACTCGATCATTAAACAACTTCCATCTTGTCATATTCACTATAACCGTCCAAGTGTTCCATAAACATTTACTACGATGAAGTCACTCAAGTCAAGTGCTCACTATCCGGAGCGATGGCGATTCGAATCGATTCCTAACCACCGGGTGATTTATTCCTTACACAAATCTCATTCACCCGCTAAAGTGAGATATTGATCACCGAGTCAACTTTCCGGTATCTCGAGTTTGCCAGAACCACATGTACCGGGGGGACGACCGATCGCACTTTGGTCTTATCATCCCGCCCGTGTCCTACCACACCGCTTCGCACAAGTCTTGGCATGCGGGCAATCTACTCGGCCCGAAAATCTCCCACCATCATGGTCGGAAGGTACTTTATCCGCCCGATTTAAATGTAAGGCATGCGTTCAACATGACTCGAGGCCCAACAACGGTCGGTCCTTAATCGACCTGACGGAAACACTACGGTCAAAACTCGCAAGTCTCCGCCTGGTCTCAACTTCATTTAACACGTAGTTATACCATGACTTTATAGCCATCCAAGCGAGATCCGGTAACCACCTATAGCTCGCGGTGACGAAAAATCACCCGGCTTCTACCGGTCTAAGCCAAATAAGCATTGACTCGATCATGGATACCGTGGTAACAAGGATATAGTATAACAAAGGTAAACAAGGTATAATGCAAAGAACGGTTGCAAACAACTCCTGAACGTAATGCATCAATTTAAAGTAAAGCATTTAATGAAATCATTGCAAACCAGGAGAAAGATGCTCGGGGCTTGCCTCTCTCGGAGGAGCTCGGACGGTGATCGGGGCACTCGGAAGTTCTTCAACGTCCTCCTCGTCGGCTTCGGCACTTCCTGCTGCAGCACTCGAATCGCTCTCCTCGGGCTCCTCGGGAATGACGACTAGGTTCTCGGTTTGCGATCCTGTATGATGCAATGCGCGTAAGTGATTATGCAAACGGTGCATCGAAGGAGATGAATGCAATGGATATGTTGAAATGCAAGGTAGTCAACATCATCCAAGAAACTATGCTACAAGCACATGTCATCTACTGCATTCTCTTCTACTACCAATATGTTAAGTTAACATATCTTATGAAATGCTTCAAAGATACACCAAAGCTTTACTAATTTCTTAATCACACTTAAAGCAACACTTGCTTAAACCCTAATTACTAATAGGTTTGAATAGCAACATATATTTCTGATGCTCCTAAAAATCTGAGAAAAATACAGTAGCATAATACTACCCTAAATAGACTACCATAAAAATTTCATGGCATTTGGATAAGTAAACTATCCTACATAAAAATGACAAGCTATAGCATAAAAATGAGCATGAAAGTACTTTGTACTATGAAAAGTGTCAAACAACAGATTGAGTATTTTTCCTATGTTCTTTATAGCATATAATCACTGTACAAAATTTATCATATGCATGTTTTATGCAACTTTGGCTCTTTAGCAAAAATAACAAAAGTCGGCCATTAAAGGCACTTGAACTACACCTCCTAATTTTTCTACAAGACATGCATGGAATATATTTTTCATAGAAAGTAATTCACTCAAGGAAACTAACAAAACTAGAACCATATTTTTCTAAGGTATATTCTATTTACTAGTCATTTTCTCAGAAATCAGCATTTATTTACTTTAAATAAAGCTACACATAAAAGTATCACAAACTTAACATGCAGTAATTTTAACAGATAGATCTAGTCACAAGAAGCATAACAAAATTTGTTTCATACATTTTGGAGCAACATAAATTGAGAATACATTTACTAAGCATTTGAATCAATTTTTGAAACCATTTCTAAAACCCTTTTCCTAAAAAAACCAACGAACACAACGTTGGGTGCACCCGTCTTTGTGCACCGGTTTTCCTCGATCATTGCAAATGGGCCCCGCATGCCGACGGGCCCAGCGGATGTCGGCCTGACGCTGCAGGAGAGGTAGCTCTGCGCTACGCGGCTCTCGGCACTATCTCGCCGGCGACGAGCATTCCGGCGAGGCCGAGGTCACCGGACTGCCCTACTCAACAATGCACACCGATTGGGGTAGGTGATGGGAGGGTTGTGCCATCGGAGGTAGCTCGCCGACGCCCATGGCGGCACGGTGGAGGAGCCCGGCAACGCGCCGGCCATCTCCGGCCATGGCGGCACTAATTGAGGTTGGCGTGAGCATCTAGGGTGCGCAGGGAAACTGATGGAAGGGAGAGAAAGGAGTGAGCAGGCTCCGGTGGTGCTTGGCCACGGCGAGCACGCACTCCGGCGAGGCGTCAGCCATGGCGGATCCCGCAGAATCAGCAAAAAGGGATCCTCACCTAGGCTCGATTGACGCAGAAGCTGGCGCAGCAGGTGCGGCTAAGCAAAGCGGGGCTCGTGGCTCCTGAGAGGCGGCAACGACGCGAGGTGGTGAGCGAGCCGAGCAACAAAACTCTCCCTCGCGGCAATGGCGGAGGCGCGAGCTCGGCTCGAGCGAATCAAGCGGCGCGAGGGACACGGCGAAACAAATAAGCGATCCCTCGGCGCGTGGCGTCTTCGTGGCGGCAATGGCTCGACCGGTGGGGGCGGCCACACGACGGCTTCCACTTGGCGCGCTCAGCCAGACGGCGGTCGGCCACGACGATCTGAACCCGAAACCCTGTAGCGTGATTCAGTAAAGTCCTCAACGTCCGACAGCAAGTTTTCAACGATCAAAAACTCTTAAACGGTGACGATCCAGCTCTAGATTAAGTTAACAAAGTTGGAGATTAAAGTGAGAGCTACAACATTTCTAATTAGCACTCGAACTGATTTGTTCAGGTTAGGGAGATACAAGGCTCCAAACAATGGTAAAAGAACTAAAATGCAACATCCAAACTTAGAAAATTCTAAGTGTTGAGTCAGCACCACAAATCCGACTTGTGGGCCCAAATTGAACATGTTGTGCTCATTTTCATGAGTTGGTCATAAAACAACTTTTGTTCCTTATAAAATTTGCTACCACTTTGCTTTAGGTTGCTTAGACATGCAAACATTCGAAGCGGTACTTTTTAAACAGTCAAACCAAAAAGTCCTAGGGTCAAAACAAGTCAAACCATGATTTGAAATCTTAATTGGGCAAAATGATCAACATGAACATTGTTCCTAATGACTTTCTAAGCATAGCTAAGATGTTTAACAATATATTTAGCTATACCACACATTGGTCATACAATAATCAAGCATTAAAGGTACTGAAATGATGAAAAACACTGGAAATGATACTCTTGTTTCATAATCATGTTTCACATGTTTCAAGTGATATATGCTCATGAATGGATGAATGATGATCATGATCATGAAATGCAAGTGCAATCAGGCAAGACTAACACCAGGGGTGTTACAGCCCTCCCCCTTATAAAAATCTCATCCCGAGATTTGGGTTACGAACCATTTGTTATAAAATTCTTCATAAGCTTTTTGCAGA